>JANZLQ010000041.1:15964276-15986857 GCA_026212715.1 Elanus axillaris
CCCCCGTGCTCCTCTGGGTAACATTTTGGGGGCTTTGCTTGGCTCAGGATGCCTCTCTGTCCTCCTCCCCCTCTTCTGCCATGGTTATGTAGCCACAGCTATTTGCTGATGGCCTCCGCGGAAACCATATATCCTGCCTTTGCAATCGGAGACAAGGTGCCCACGCAGTTGCCAGGTTTGAAAGAGGAGCTGGCAGGAGGAGAAGAGGCCAAAACGGGTGTGTTGAGGGAGGGGGGATCACATCCCTCCCAAATTGGGGCCCATCCCATCCTCACCCAGAGAAGAACTATAATGGGACGGGAAAAAAAGCCCTATTTACGAGAAACGTCTCAAGGCAACATGCAAGTGGCCCAGGGCTGAGGCAGGGTTTAAATTGAACCTCCTGCCCAGTGATCCATGAGGAAGGCTCGGCTGCTCAAACAATGAGAGGGGAAAGAAAGCTGAAATGATGGTCACCAGGAGAACCTGAAACCCGCAGTGGGGAAAACAAATAAATACAGCGAGCGGAGCCATACCCATCCCAGCTGAGGCAATCTGTGCTTATGCAACCCTACCCGAAGGCTCCCTATCTCTGTGTACAATCTGGGCTGATAAGATTGTTCTCCACTGAAAATCAAAACCACAGGGATTCCAGGCGTCTCAGCCGGAGTCAGATTGTCCACCTGAACACCAGGGCACTTTCATGTGGAAAAATAGTCGCAAGGTTATTTTGCTGAAATAAGGAAGAGGGTGGGGGAGAGAGAGAGGGAGATATTCTTGGCTGCTTGGAGGAGACTGCTGCCCTGATGCTGGATGCGTGCAGCATGGCCGGGATGCCAGCGAAGAGCAGCATCCCAAGGGCAAGGAGATGTCCCCACGGGGTGACGATTGCTGTCTGAAGCCCTGCCATAGAAAAGCAATGGGCTCTTGTCCAAAGCTGACTGGTTTTTAGTGAAAACTCCTTCTTTTAGGGCCCAGGGACTTGCAGTTGGCAGCTCTGGTGCAATAAGCCTGAGGACAAGAGTCACGCGAGTGATGGTGGAAGCAGTCATCACCAGCGAGACATAGGCCGCTCTTAACATTGTTTGGGTGGAGCAGCATATAATACCTACACTGAACGGGAGGCAGAATACATAAACATATCATATATGTATACATGCATATAGAGAGATAAATACACTTGATAGAGCCACTCTGTGGAACTGCTCACCTGATAAGCCATTCCCCATGAGCAAGATGTGCAGCATTAGGTCCATGTTTGCAGTTAGAAAGTAGACATTGTTTTTTTGTGTCTATTGTAGATCAAAAAAGGTGTGTTTTCAGGCATGTGCCTCAGTGCCTCACTGATCAGATCCTCTCTGCTCTGAGTAGCGAGTCAGTCCTTCCCTCAAGACAAAACTTGTTATCAAATCCAGGCCAGAAAAAGTTGTTATTTGGGAAAAAAATAGCAGCAAGGGGCTGTTTCGTGATGCTGGAGGTGGAACCTCATTCCGCTGAGATGTGGAACGGGATGGTGGGAACCTGCATCCTGCAGCAGGAGTATAAACGCCCACTTGAAACAGCATTTGCATGTATTTAGTGCATTTAGCACCAAGTACCAACTCTTCCTGAGTTTTAAATGCTGCTGAGTGAATATGTATAGCAGAAATGTCCACTGGGGTATTGGATGAGACAGGCTGGGGAGCTGGGGTCCCAACCCCTGCCAGGCCCCTAAACCAAGGACAGAGAGAGACCCTAGTGAAAAGCGGTTCTGAGTGCTGCATCTACTCCTGCGGCTCTTGCTCACTTGTTGTGGCTTGACAATTGGCTTTTCCTGGGGAATTTGTGGCTGTTTTTTTCTCTCTCTCTGCTGCAGGAAAAAACATGTGAACAAGAAAGGGATTGGCTCAAGTGGGGTCCAAGGGCCTGGGCAGGCTGGTCTGGACATGTGCTGGTGCCACCTCAACAGATCAGCTTGGTTAAAAATGAAGGGCCGCTGCTCCTCGTGCTCTAACATCCCTCCCCATCCCTCAGGTCCCTCCAGTTACAGTAATCATGCTATCACTTGTGATAATGCCTGATTAAACAATGAAATCTGTGTAAAAATGTCTTTGCAGATGGAATATATCCCTTTAATCTTGCAAAAATACTGTGTTCCCACAGCCACTGCCAGCCCATGGACTGCTGGGCAGGCAACACTGTATTTGTGCACATACACACACACACAGACAGGCACAAGCACACACACAGAGACAAACACAGTTATTTGGGCAACTCTGACGAGAAACAAAGTCCTTTAGTCCTGCCCATGGGCAATGCATCCCACAGCGGCCGTCCTTCTCCAGGGCTTGGTGTTCCTGGCAAAGCTTATGTGAAATGAAACTGCCTGTAATTTTCTAAAATTCCTTAATCCTGCTTATTTTCTCCCTTTCCCCGAGAGATCGGAAGCCACAGTGGTCTCCTCAAGCCCACCCACTAATTACAAGACATGAGCTCAACCAACTGCTGGCCAGAAACAACATCACGCGACCAAACACCGCTAACCAACACCGCTCATATTTTTGACTGAACGCTCACAGCAAATTGCTTGAAAGCAAGTCACAAAGAGCTTGGCAATGATACACCAGCCAAATCAAAGAAAGAAAGAAAGAAGGAAAATATCCTTTTTTTCCTTCCTCCTGCAGCAATCCTGACTTCCCCTGGGCCACCGACCAGCTACTCTGATGTTTGAGTCCCGCTTGTCTGTCTCACCCCAGGATGCTCTTTTAGGTCTCTCTCGTCTCTGCTTGGCTGCCAGTTTTTTTCCCAATTTGACCCATTTATCTTTCAAATTTGCTTGAAAAGGTCAATCCCTTCAGCAGTGCCAGGGGGAATGGGGGTTTCTAGCAGGAGGGTGGCGTTCAGCAGAAAAAATCTTCTCTCTGGAGAAATCAGTTCAGACAGAGCCCCAAGGAAGCCAGGCTAAAAATAAAGCCTGAACTTGCAGAGCTGTTATAGGATGGGAACAGAGACTATGGTGCATCCCTGGTTATATTCTTAGCAGGGACAACTGGAGAGACTGGTATACATTCACTGGCATAAATCAGGATACTTCATGGAAGGATGTTGGGTTTTTTTAAATTCTGTGTTCACATTCATGGTAACTGGGGCTCCTTCCCTAACCCCCCTGGTTGCAGTGGCTGGTGGTTGCACTTTGTCTGGGCTACCTTCATTTCTTGGCCTGCTTGCCTCCTCCTGCTTCCCCTGTTTGCAAGCAACAGGCATGTTCAGCCCCTTGCACCCCGAAAAGCGAGCGGCAAATCCCATTGCACCCCAGAGCAAGAAGGCGGCTTCTCTGCTCCAGGTTTTATCCCTGTGCTCACTGAGCACGCAACTTTCCCCAGACGCTGGCGTGAGTTAGGAATAATATCCCAAGCTGTTCTGCTTTGCGGCGTGTGAAAACCTGAGGGTTGGGGGATGAGCCCTGGGAGTGCGGGGGGCTGCTTTGCCTGTGCCCTTAGCTGTGAGGGAGTGGGAATGGGTGGATATTAGGAGTTTTGGCTATTAGGAAAAATTTCTTTACTGAGAGGGTTGTCAGACACTGGAACAGGCTGCCCAGGGAGGTGGTTGAGTCCCCATCCCTGGAGGTATCCAAACAGCGCGTAGACAAGGCGCTCCAAGACATGGTCTAGCGGGCATGGACGATGGTTGGACTGGATGATCCTGAAGGTCTTTTCCAACCTAGATGATTCCATGGTTCTGTGGAGGGGAGCAGCTCCCGGGGCGGCTGCGGCGCGTTCCTGGGGCTGCAGTGCCACCTGCTGTCACCTCCTCCTGGTGCCGGGACCCCGCCGGCTCCGTGGGCACCCGGGCCCGGGCCCACGCAGGGGGAAACCCCTCTCTCTGCCTCCCCCCGCTCCATCCTAAGGAGCGGGGCAGAATTCCTTGGGGGAAAAAAATCAAGTCAAGCAAGACAAAGGTAGCGCTGGGGCAAAGGGCTGGAGTGAGATGCACCCATGGGGCTGGGGGTGTCCCCACACTGTCACCCGCTCCAGGTGGGCCCAAGTGCCCGGCAGGCATCAGCTTTTATCTCCTTCTGGACAGCTGGACGTGGTCTCTTGCTTCCTTCTGTGCTTAAGTGTGTCCTTCAGGAGCTCTAGCCAGCGTTACCCCGTATTATCCCTGCTACTCGCTGGCTCTGCGAAAAACCTGGATTTTTCCCCTGTGTTTGTGGGCTAATGTGGCCCAGAGCAGGTTGTCCAGTCCCATCTCTCCGATTCAAGTTCTTCTCAGCCTAAAAAGCCAAGTGCCCTTTCCTGGGTCATCAATCATCATCATTAACTTCTCAGCGAGGAGGAGAGTCTGTGCCCCACAGAAAAGTCCGAAGGAGATGCCGTCTTCTCCATTTATGTTGGAAAAAGGATGGAAACCTAAAGAAGTACAAAAAGAAAAGACCAGGGAGATCCTAGTTGCTGAAAATTAAACATTAGGGGAAAAAAATGCTCACAAAAGCCAGATCCAGACTGGCCGGGCAGCTTTCAGAAACAACAAAAAAGTTTGGAGGAAACCAGATACTCGCCATGAAAATTTGCAATTCTTTGTTGAACAAATGTTTCCATGGAAAAGCTCTGTTTACCCGTCACTCATCCTGTCAGCTCGCCGGGATGCTGTGCAGCTGGGCAGGCAATGCCCAGAGGAGAGAAGGGGAGGGGACGGAGCCCCAACAAATTTGGACACAGCCGGGAGGCCTGGGGAGAAAGCAGTGAGCCCCTGGTTGCCTTTTAATCTTCTACCCATGTGGGTTAGTGTATGAAATGCATTCATTTCTCACGAGCGACCCACTTTTAGGAAAGGAAGGCTGCAAAGGGCTTGATCCTGAGCAGGTTGCAAGGTGAAGGGTGCCGCTCCAGCAGTGTATGACCAGGGGATCGGAGCGCACAGGGGCCGGTGGAGGAGCCTGCTGGGCTTTTTAGGAGAAACCTGTTGGAAAAGCTCAGCAGGTCCAGTCTTGGTGTGGCCACACATCCAGAAATGTGTGGACAGAAACGGGGGACTTTGGGGAGGAAAACCCCCATATTTGAAAGTTCAGACTTGCGTGTCGAACAACCCAATTTCCTTTTTCCCCAGCAGAGTCGCAAAGTAGCGGTGCATTTCCATCAGTCCTCTACGAGCCCATCCCAGGATCCGGCTGGGATCCCGCTGGGCACAGCTTTTGGAGCCAGGGAGGTGCCGGTTGCCTCTGACTTAACGTTTTCTTACAGTGCCGCTGGGACCGGCGGGGGAGAACCGCAAAAGGGAAAGGCTGGATTCGAAACCCACCACTTGGACCCAGACAAAATGAAATGGGGAAAGTAAAAACAAGGGGAAACTTGGCCGCAGCTCCTCCTTTCACAGGCTCCTTGCGTTGGGTCATAAGAAACCAGCCCACGGAGAGGCGGGCATGTTACTGTCTGCTGTGCCGTGTCCTGGGGAGCTGGGGAAAGGGGCCAAGGAGAGACCGGATCCTGGAAAGCAGCCCATGTTGCCTGCCAGCGCATGCTGCCAGAGGTGGGAAGCGGGGAAAGTCATGCACGGCCTCCCCACCTCCTCCGCTGCTGGCATGGGGCAGCCCGGGAGGAGGCTGCAGGCTGCTGGGGAGCGCCTGGGCCTCTGCCTGCCCTGCACCCCCATTTCAGCACCCAACTGCTGATTTGGGTGTCTCGTCCCCACACAGGGCAAAGGGCTTTGGGGCCTTCACCGTCCTTTGAAGCTCTGACTCTTCAGGTTGGTGCATCACATGCTGCTCTTGGCCGCGTTCTTCTCTTCTTGCCCCATCGCCATGTGCTCCCCAGCTTGCTGGGAGCCCTTTTCATCTGCTCCGCAGCCCAGCACTCTCAACACACTTGGTGGGGACTGTCCCTTGCTCTGTGTATCTCCAGCTCTGGTTTTGATGGGAGCCTGTCTGCAGCAGTCGCAGTATTGTCATTTATGAGGCTGTGCTGACAAACACCAGCCAAGTCCCTGGCGGGGACGTGTCTTGATCCTCCCCCGCCCCCCCATCTTCATGCTCCAGCGCATGTTTGGGATTCAGCTGTCATTTGGGCTCTGTCTGGTCCTCGTCCCTGGCCCCTTCCCTGCCTCTCCTTTCCCCCCAAAGACGGTAAGTGCCTCTTCAGCGCGCTCCGCTCCAGCGTCTCATCTCAACAGGCCAAGCATTCACTCCGTGCCAAACTGGCAGGCGGCTTGCTTTCCTGGCACGTGGCCTCCTTGGCTCTCCGTCCAGACTGATTTCTTTTATTTTTATTGTTTTATTTTTCCCTGTCTTTAAAATTCACCATTGGTTTTAATTAGGTGGCCGTGGACTTGCAGCCCTGGTGAGAGCGGAGGTCTTCCAAGAGCAGGAAAGGGGAGGTCTGGTGTGCTGGGTCGGGTGGCAGCGGCACAGCAACCCAGCTTGGGGCGACCCAGCTCATCTTTCTTTTGAGAGAGGGGAACTGCTCTGAGTCAAGGGCCAAAGAGTGGCCAAAGTGTTTTCTCTTATTCCAGCATCCTCCCGGACTCCCTGAAGCTTCTGGAGTCCCACCATGGAAAAGCCACCTTGAGGAGCCAGTGCCAGTGCCAGTGCCGGGGTGAGGGGAGCATTGCTGGCAGAGAGAGGTGATGGGAACAGATTCCCAGCCCTAAGTATCAGGTGAAAAATGGGGAAACCCCAAAGGAAAAACAAATGTCCGAATGTTCTACGTAGGGCCTCTGTCCTGGAGGGGTTTGGACCCTTCTTGGAGAGAAGGTGCTTATGCAGATGAGCCCCGTGGTCAGCGTGGAGAAAGTGGAGGCAGGTCCCAGCCCTGCCGTGACTTCTCAGGAGGAGGTTTAAAGCCATCTCCAGCTGGCTCCATGCCCCATGCCCATCTCCAAAATGGCCTTCACACAGTGGGTTTGTGCACCCCGCACCCATACGGGCCAGCCAGCTGCAGAGTCCGTCCTGTACAGCCTTCCCCCTGTGAGCCGAGTTAATTCCTTGGGGAAAAAAAAAAGAAAGATATTATTTCTTTTCTCCTATTGATTCCATATGATCTAGGCCCAAGGGGCTGAATTGCTTCAGGGAATCTGAACCAGCAAAGGATGTGTCAGGGGTTTGATTTTCAGTGGTTTCATCTCTGGATATAAATGTTGGAGCAAGCAATTAGCTCTGGATTGACAGGGTTAGCAGAGCCATCCCAGGACAGTTCCCAGGCTAACCGGGGTTTGGCCCCAGCCAGGACATCACTGATTTGGGGCATAGAGGAGACACGTCTTCTCCCCACAGACCTGGGCTGAGCAGATGCGGTCCCTGCCTCACTGAGGCCTATGGGCCAGAGCGCAGGTGGGTTGGAGGAATAAGCAACATCCAGCAGGAGCTGAGAAGAGGTTTGGATGGGGCATCTGCTCCCGGGACAGCATCTGCCTCCTGCTCCAGGGTAGCAAACCCGTTTGCCCCCAGGGGCGATGCGGCAGGGGTGGGCAGCAGGCTGCCAGCATCGCTCCCAGCCTAAGAGCTCCTGAGAGTCCCAGCCTGCTCTCTCCATCCTCCCCAACATCTGGGAGAGAGGGCAGCGAGGGGAGAGGTTGGCTCTGCCCCAGGGCTGAGCCCCACAACTGCGAGACTCAGCCCTGCAAGCGCTCTACATGCTTTTCCAGTCCCCCAAAATATCTCAATCCCTCCACCCTGCTGTTGTTCTTTCATTTTATTTTTAGATCTGCTGCTCCCGTTAGCTCTTTTCTATTTGTTTTTGGTTCTTATTATTCCTGGCTTCTCAGTGTTTTGGTTTCCCTCCTCAGCCCTCATCCGGATGTTTATTCTTGCTGCTTGTTTTTATACTTTCCCAAGGTGCCTCCTGGTTGTAGCTGGGCAGAGGTCTGTGTTTGGACTGGGCAGGCACTCTCGCATAGCTGGGCTGGGACCAGCTGCTAGACCATCACCCGCAGAAACCGAGCTGGTCCTGGAAAGAGAGGACCCGGCCGCTGTAGCCTGCTTTTCTGCCTGCTCTTTCTCACCTGGGCATCTCAGTGGCTGGGCAAGGGTGAGCAGACTGCTCGCCCCGTTTAGGAGCGCAGCTGGTATATGAATGTGGCAGCTCCTTTAATAGAAGAGCTAGCAGCAGGGGGAAAAGGAGTTAGCCCATCTCTGAGGAACTCAAAGGGACAAACACAGTGATGTACCCCAGGTCACGTAGAGGATGTCTAGCAGCCCTGGGAGCTGCTTTTCCCACGTCTTCATTTGACCCAGTTCCCAGCAAGGTTGTGCCTTGAGGTAACTTGAAAATCAGGCATGGCCATTCAGTGCTTCCACCTACTAAAATTTAAAAAGTTTTCTTTTTGCCTCATTTTAGGACAAATACACCCAAGTCTGGCTTTGCTCCTTCCATGCTCATCGCTCTCCTACACATTGTGCCTGGATGTCTCTGTACATCTTCTTGTCCCTGCTCATTCAGAAATGTTTCTCAAGGTTTTTGGGGAGCTCCAGCTAAGCCACATCCCCGCGGAGCAGACGGAAAGAACCGTTACGTTGCTTCACAGACATACAGGCTAAGAGCACATGCCTGACTGGGGACTGTCATTGCCGCCAGTTTTGGAGCATTTGGGCAGAGTGGTGTGTGCTGATTTTGCGCTCATTTGTGGGAATGAGGCTTTGTTCTCATCTACTGCCATCAGGGTTACAAGAATTCTGCCCCCCCTCCCCCCCCAGCTTTTCTCCATTTTCTATCTAATTAGGAAGAAAAATGATGCAGAATGAAAAAGGTGCTGCAATATCTCATGTTAAAGAGCGATGGTGTCTCTGGGTATTTTTTTGTACCTGTACACAGCCCCCCCAGGGCTGCTGAGTTTCAGATACACACAAGCACATGCCTGCAGTTGCTGCAAGAACTGTCCCTGCTTCCCTTGTTAAGTTATTTATTCCAGTGCAAGGGCATAGATTTTTTTATTATTATTATTTTATTATTTTGGCATTCATCTTGAGTTCTTCTTCCCATTCTACAGCTTTTTCACTGGCAGGGTGCCCAGAGCCACGTGGCCATGGGTGTACCGCAGCCCCGGCAAGGAGATGCTCATACCCCGTGGATGGGATGAAGCTGTTCTCTGGTCTGTAGGTATTTATTTGAAGAGCCACTCACTTGTGAGAGTGATGCAATAGTCTGGAGCAGCCTTCCACATTTTCGGTACAGTTACAGTGAAATTTGCATCTGAGACTTTAAAGGGCTGGCAGGGAGCTCTGCGCTTGGATATAGGGGCTTTTATTGCTTGACTTCAAAGAGGTTCAATAATGGGAGCGATCATTCAGGTAGGGAAAAGCTCTTTCTTCTTCCCATGTGCAAAAGTGTGCCAGAGGACACAAAGGCATCCACACACACACAGAGTTATGGGGCTCTGGGGAGACTTAAAACGGAGCAGTCTGAGGATTTTGCATCAAAAATATTATTATTTTTGGATGGAAAAGTCAGCTGACACAACAGCCCAAGCTGTCAGGATCCTTTAGGGTTGGAGGGGGGAATCAAAATGAAAAGCACTTCAGTTTGCTGAAAGAAACCAAAACATAGCAATTTTTGATCAGTTTGAGGCTGTAGTCCAGCTGCCTGCAGGGCTTCATGAGAGCTGGGGTCTGGGTGCTGTGGATATCAGCTCCCTGCGTGACTTGGACCCAACACCAGGTCACATCTCTAGGCACACGGCAGCTGCTCTTGGCCCATGCACAGGGACGGGGAGCCCCATCCAAGGGTTGACGAGGGCAGGGTGCTCCATGGTGGGTCTGTCCCCAAGGGCTGGGGCTCCCAAGTGTCACACTCCAGTCTGAATTTGATTCAGCAGAAGAAATGTAAATGTTTTACTTTGCAGGCACCAAGTCCCATCCCTCTTGCTTGAAAACGTGGCAATAAATCTGAGTCTTCTGCATGCGTGTTTTTTCTGGATTTTTTGTTCCACAGGTAGGGCTGATATTTTGTAGCTTGCTCACTGCTTGGGATGAAAGTGAGCACTGGAAAATCATGGGGAAAATTTCATTCACATTGTAATGTGGAGAAATTTGGGTCATTTGCATTCAGAAATAGAGCTTAGCATCCTCCAGGAAATCACATACAGTGCAGGTCATCTCCTGCGATGTGCTCGTAGGCATCCTTCCCTGTCCTTCCTCATGGGAAAAAAGGCTAATTTGTCTGATTCCCCAGTTTCTCTGCTATCCCTTTTGACTCCCTTCCATATGGGTGCACATGCATATGCATACATATCAGGGGGATGACTTTGACCTTAATCCTGGATGGGAAAGCACCCACTGCCATCATTCCTAGCAGCTGAGAGCTGTAATTGTATCACCATATGTGCACAGGGGCATCTCTCAGATGTCTTCTTACGGTTTTGGGCCTAACTTCTTCCTCCTCTGATTTCCAACCCATCGCTGTGGGGTACAGGCCCCGAAAGGGCATCCCTGCACGCCAGCTCCATGCACACAGCTCACCCCGCTCCAGACTGGCTGAACCTCCGTAAGGCTTAAAAAAATGCAGCTTTTCAGTGGAAAGCTGATGGTGTCCTGCATGGTCCATGAGCTGACATGCGATCCGAGGTGAGGTCCATCCCCGGGTACAGCCACGCGCCTGGAGCTGGTGCCCACCTGTGCCCTGGTGCCTCTGTGCACCCACGGACCCAGCAGCATCTCTTCTCCTGGCCTCAGCGAGGACGCCGGGTCCCCTCTGTCGCTTTTTACTGATTATGTTAAATTATTTAAAAAACAAATACCCAGGAGAGGCTGGTGCTTGCAGGGCTAGGAGCAGCAGGCCTCCCTCTCTCCTCACCACTCCATCCTCCACCATTGCCCCCTCCGGAGCTGTTTCCCACCCATGAGCAGGATCCACATGTGCCTGCAGATGCTTCATGACCGTTCCACGTCCTGCCTGCTCCTTCCTGCACCAAGGAGAGTGAGCCAGGGCAGGGCTGAGGGTGAGATTTCTACTCCTCTGCAGTCAGCCGTTCTCCTCCCAAGTTGTTTTGCTAAATGGAAATAAAACAAATACAGCAATTCCTGGACTCCCCATGCCCTCCGTGCCTGCAGAGGTTGGGAGGACGGCGGGGCAGGGTCCATCTCTTCCCACAGGCATGGCGGGGCTCTGCTCTGGTGGGGAGCATGGAGGCAATACCAGCCTCCAAACGCAAATGATGTCTCTAAGAGGAGTGATAGAGCTGGAAGGAGGCCTGGTAGCCCATCCTGTTTGTGATATGGGGGAGATGGACGGAGCTACATCCAGGCTTGACTCCATACTTTCCTTTTGGCCCCTCTTAATTGTAGAGAGAAAAGTGGGGAATTTATTATTCCTTATCAGCCCCTTCCATCTCACAGCTGATGCTTTCCCTGCGCCTTTTGACATCCCCCTATTTCTTCTTCCATCAGTAGCTGTTTGCTGAGATCCCGGCCTCGTTCACACCCCATTGCCCCGGTTTTACCCAGATAACCCTCCCTGGAAAGCCGGCACTGGAACTGATTGATCCACTGCTGCCAATTTGTTGCAAGCCTGCAGTAAATCGGAGCCAAACTGTGGCCTCAGGCTCTGCTTTGGGTCCAGATCAGCGTTAACCCTCCTGCCACCCTGCCCGAGCTCAGGACTGGCTCCAGCCCAGGGATGTAGAGCTGGACGACCCTTATCGTGGGAGTTCTTTTGCGGGGATGACACCGGCCTTCCCAGAAGGGCATGGACATTAGCTCTTCCCCGGCTGTTTTCAGAGGGAAAGCAGCTTCCAGCCAGCGTGGTCACTTCTGTGGGTGTCCGGGCTGTTTCACTGCCACGTTTCATAAGCAGCACCCCCCGCCCCGGGGGGGGCTCAGCCCGATGCACTCACCTACCCCTGAGTCAGCTCCTGGCCGCCGGCACTGGGAACCGCAGCGTCCTTTGCTGACTGCAGGGAAATGATTTTAATTACTGGGGGTTTTGGCAGGCCTGGGAGACAACAGTGGCCCTGCTGTGCTACCGCTGGGTTGGAGCATGTGCTTTGGGTATTTCCTTAGGCTGGGAGGTGTCTGAAGGGTTTCTGGGACCTGTTCCCAGCACAGGGCATGGGTACAAATGTGCAGGGCAGAGGACCAGCGACTGGAAGCTGCCTGGGGTGGGCAATGCAGTTGGGCTGAGACATCCCATAACACAGCCTGAATGCTCCCGCTGCAGCTTTCCGGGCAGGACACCCCACGCCGATGCCACGGGCTGGGCCTCAGAGAGAGGGGGGCTCTGCTGACTGCACGAGGAAGGGCACATGCTGGTGGGGCTGGATGCGGCCGGGCTGATGCCGCAGTGCTCTCCAGGTGCCAGGGACCACACCGGTGAGCTGCGGAAGTTGCACGCAGACCTGGAGGTTTTGCCCTCCAGAGCAGGCTGGCAGAGAGACTTTGCAGTAGATGTTGTTGTTTCATAACTGTTCTCTTGGCATTTTTCTGTAGTTATAAACTTTTTTGGAAAGCCTTTTTTCCTGGGCTGGAATGATGCTCACGTTAAACACAGAGGAGTCCCAGAGTTGGTCAATGCAGAGCTGGCCATGGTCATACCTGATGGCACCTAAACCGTGGGGTGACAGCTTTGCCTGCAGAGCATTTGCAAACACCCAGAGCAACCACAGCACCAGCCAATATACTGACTTTCTCCCGTGTTTTCTCCTCCCCTTCGGCCTGCCAAAGCTTAGGGCAGCAGGTCTGTGTGCTGGGTCGGACTGGTGTGGACTGGTGTGGCATCACAGACAAATCTGAGGAGCGTCACCTAAAAGGGAGCTGTATGAGACACAGTGGTGAGGGACCGGTCACACTTTAATTCCACTGCGGGGGAATATTTACACCCTTGGAGGACAGCCACCACCTCCCAGCACCTACAGAGGGAACGGCTGCTCTTATTTTGCTGCCACACAAATTAGACAGGAAGGAGGAAATACAATTCCCTGTATCTCTGACAAATCCTTCTTTGACAGATGAGCTCTGACCTATTTTGCAGTGGAGCCAGATGTTTAAATTTATGAACGCAGACGCATTTCCGTCAGACCTGGGAAAGAACGTTATATTACCGCCTGTTGATGCTGTCCCTTGGGCAGAGAAGCTGGATTTCATGTGAAAGCACCATTTGTGGTTCAATCCTAAAGGTTTTTAAAGGAAAGGAAGACATGAGAGCATGCTGCATCTTTTTGAATGTAATCCCAATGGTACAAAACAAGGGATGTTTAAGTGATGACATTTATACCAAGCTGCAAACTGACTGCTGCTAAAAAGGAAAACCTAGCCTGACTTTTCACAGTCACATATTCACAGCTTTTGGCTTGACATTGGTTATGTCTTCTTCCATGGGATAGCACACTTGTTGGTATCCACCGTGTTGTAGGTTCAGGACGGAATTTAGCAGATATTTCCTTATTGTCTCAATAAATCCCCTTTTCAACCATGCAAATTGCAGAGCAGCATCCCTGGGACTCCCCTCCCAAAGCAGCGATCGTGCTGCTGGGTTTCCAGTTCTGTATCAGGAAAACAAGAGCTATTTCGCTCCTGACCTCCTATGTGTGTTGTACTCCTCCAAAGTACCCCAGGTGGTAATACGAGTTTGCAAGAGTACCTTGAAGGAGCTGATGTCATGAAATACAACTTGGATGTAAATCAGCCAGGTCCCACTGACTGTATTTGATGTGGGCACTTGATTTACGGTAATTTAATTTGCAGCTTTTGCTGTTATTGTGGTTTCTAAACCGTAAGCTGGACCATGTCAACATCAGGGCAAGATGAAGTTAAATACAGGAAAACACACAAAACTACATCATCTTCCTAATTCTTTTCAGAATTTAAAGATACTTACTGATTGCCCATACTTTCCAAATTAAAAATGACATAAAGATGTTTGTATTGGGTATCAGGAGATACTGGTATGAGCTGAAATGCTGAGTTTCGTGTCATCAGGGTATAGGCTTAAAGCAAGATATTCAGAAAGATTTAAGGCACAGATTGTGCAAATTTGGGGGCTGTTTGATGCTGTGTGATGGCTGGGAAAAGCTCTGCCTGTCTCTCAGAGAAGTGCCACTCAGACACTAGCTTATCTGGCAGGTTAGCCAAAATCTTTGCGTACCAGAGACAGTAAAGCATGAGCCTGGCAATCCAACAGTAGAGGAAAATTCTTGACTTTGCTGTTGTCCAGGAGGGAAGATGTTCAACAGGAGGGAAGATGTCCCCCTCCTACCCTCCAATAAATCCAGTATCCTGCAGCTGGCAGCCCGCTGGCAGGGATGCTCTCCTGGGAGGAATGCTTTTGAAGTTCCTAGGACTGCAGTGGAGGGGGTAAGTGCAGCTTTTCCTCTTTTTTGGGGCTGGCTTTTATGAACAGAAAGCACCTGTGATTGCATTTAATGAGGACCTCAATCACGTTCATATATTAAAATGCTGAGGGTGACATGGATCCAAAGGTGGATTACTTGGTAACCCTTCTCGATGGGAGAGGACTTGGCCAGCAGGTTGTTACTCATCCCAGGCCAGCACAGGCATGCACAGCAGTGTAAATGCAGAGGATTTTCTGTTCCAAGCAGCGTGGGTAGGAATTGGGACCTTGCTGGCTGGCTGCTGAGCTTACAGGGCTTTGCGCTGCAGTTTTGCATTTAGATGCCTAAAGCCTGTTCAAGGCTCACTCCAGATCTCTCCATCCTTTGGAAAACAGCTGCTTTTCTTGCCCCACCACTTGCCATAAGAGGTTGGAGAAGTACGAGGAGCACAAGCCACAGCACTTACATGCCTGACAGCAGATCATTTGATGTGACATAAAGCTCACCATCCTCATGTCACCTCTCGTCACTGCTGCAATGACAACACAACTGCCAGTGGACCGTCCTGTGCGCCCCTCACCCGGCTGCTCGGCTGGGATGATCCTCGTCCCTCCAGAGCAGCTTTTCTGGGCATACCTGAGCCTAAATGGGATCAGCTGCACCCAACCTCATGCCAAAATATTCCCCAACCATCAGCGCTCCACCCTGCTGCCCACAACCCTACCCCCCAGGTGACACTGACACTGGTGATGGCAGGATAGCAAGGTTTCCACAAGGTGGCATCAAAAGACCTGGGCTTCCCCTCCCAGAGCTCAGAGCCCACAGGATTTAGGGCTTTCCTGGGATGGTTTCAGCATCAGCTGCAGCCAGAGACATCGCTGGGGAGAGGGAAGAGTGGAGCCTGTGTGATGTGATTTTTGTAAAGGGATTTGGCGTGGAAGGGTCAGGCCTCAACCCTGACAGCCACCACTGCCTTTCTGGGGGCTGCAGGGGTGTTTGACCACCAGACCTCATCGGGGAGGGACAGACACGGACAGCAAACACCTATGGAGATCACTGAGGAAATAAATGTGCTCCCCTCCCTGCAAACAACTGCAGCAGGGGGATGTTGCGGCAGGGGATGGGGAATGGCAGCAGTTACCAAAAACCCTAGGGAGGAATAACCTCATGGCTTGACCCAGGTCTGGTGTATCCAGATAAGGCAGGTTTGCCTTTTGCAGGGCAGCAAAGCCAGAGAGAAACCCCAGGGAGTGGGGAACAACGAACACAACCTATTTAGCCCCAAAGGTCCTTCTGCTTATATAGCTCTTGTACAGCCCCATATTTTTGATTTGCCAGGCTGGGAGGTGAAGTTTGCCAGCCCTTACCCAACAGACATCATCCCTGGGGCCTGCCCGGAGCTGATCCCACCCCAGCAGGAGCAGCGACCTCAAATGCTGTCCCGTCACAGCCGGCAGCAGGAGCGATATCCCGGCATCGCGCAGGCACGGCTGCGTGTGCTGCGGCTACAGCGTTTGCCCAAGCTCCTGCTAAAATTTGTGGAAGCAAAACCCAGTCCTACAAATCTCCGAGGCTGCCCTGGGTGAGCACTGACCTGGCCATGTTTGGCACGGAGCTGAGAAGTCTTTCAAAAGGATGTGATCAGACACTGAGTAAGCGTATTTGAGTGAGCACAAAATACGGTTTTGTGGTTTGTTGTGTTTGGACTGTTTTGGCAAAAGGCAAACTCCAGCGGGACTGCTGAACGATTGCAGCCCTTGGAGAAATTGCAAGTCAAACCAAAAAAACTACAAAGTTGAGACCTCGTCCTTTCGGAAGAAGCAGAAAAGGGTAATCAGTGAGAGTCTGTCCCTCGGCAAGCGTTCAAACGTGGGGTAGGAGCAAACAACCAAGCCCACGCAGAATTACTGCGGGGTCTAACAAGACTCAACGTGGCGGGGCTGAAATTCTGGCAACATTAAGCATCGGGCTGTGCAGTCCTGCAATAATAAATGTATCCCTCCTTGAGAATCGGGTAAGAGGATGCCCCTCGAAACAGCGGGGTTTTCTTGCTTTGCTTTTTAATTTTTTTTTTCAACTTGGGGGGAAAAAAAAGGAAAAAAAAAAACAAAACTGGACGGTAAATAAAGGCGCAAATGTGACTAAGGGGAGCTGAACCCGGCGGTGTCCCGGGAGGGCCGGTGCGCTCCCGTCTCTGCACACGGGGGAGCTGTTGCTCCGCGCCACGGCCGGGGCCGGGGCCGTGGGCCGGGGCCGTGGGCCGGGGCCGTGGGACGGGGCCGTGGGACGGGGGGGGCTCAGCCGGCACCACGGCCCGCTCCGCCCGGAGCCCGGCCCCCCCCCCGGCCCCGGGGGTCAGCGGCTGGGTCAAGGGGAGCAGCTTTGATCAGGTAGAAGCAGGCTGGAGTGGGAACTGGAGCCCAGATCCCCATCCAGAACTTTTTGCTTCGGGTATACCTGCCTGGGAGAAAATAAACTGTGAAAAGCTCCCACAGTTCCAGCTCGTCCTTCTGCCCTCGCCCCGGCCATGGGCTCACCTGCAGACATCCCTGCCCACTGCTACTGCTGCCTGTGCCTGCCAACACCTCCTCTGGCCCAGCCCGGGCACGGCTCGGGGTGGGTGAGGAGGGTCACTGTGTGTCCAATCCACGCAGCCACCGCTGTCTCCTAAGAAGTGACGCTTGGCGCCAGCTCGGTGAGGCCTGCCTCGACGCCCAGACGGGCTCCGGAGTGTGACACCGCGTGTGGGGAACACGGCTCTGCTCATCCCGGTCTCCTTCTTGTGGCCAACACCATCACGTACGTCTTCGGTCCTGGCTCACACGTTCATGCTTCCCTGGAGTTGGGGTGGCTGGACCCCGTCTCTCCCCACCACCCTCGGCAGGTCTGAGGGCTCATTCCTTTTGAGCCGAGGAGACTCGTAGGTGCGGAGAGTAGGCTGGGGATCAAGGGTGGCTTTAAATAGCCCTACTCAAAGCCTCTCTAAGCAGCTGGCTTTGCCGAGCAGCGATAAAACTGTCTGGCTGTAAGCTTTTCTATCCAAACCTTTAACGTTAACGTTACCAGAGAAACTCTTCCCTTCCTTTCCGAGCGATGGAGGGGGCAATGGCCGTCCCGTGAGGAAGGCGTCGCTGCCATCCACCTGCACAGCAGCTCTCACGCGAGAGGGTCGTTGCAGCCCTGGCACCACCGTCCCAGCTCCTGCCCACCCTGGGCTAGCGCTGAGCGTTGGTACACACCGAAGTTGCCCCGGGGTTGATGGGGAGGCTGCCTTGGGAAGCCAATGGGGCATAAGATTGTGTTTAAGTGCTTTCCTGGCTTGGGGCTTGTAATTATTAATAATCATAGTTAATCTCTGCCTCATACAAGTCAGCCTGTACACCACATCTTGTTTAAGCTACTTCAGATATGCTTTTGTTTACTGCAACCATCTCTAGGCCATCATATTATCACAAATGGCCTATGAATTACCAGTTACATGCTATTAATGTTGTATGGCAATGTTCAATGACAAAGAAGCGATGGAAATCTACTGGTCTTTAAAAGAAAACCTCAAATAACCCCATGCCAAATCCAAGTGTTTTCAGCCTGCCGGTGAGGCTATGAATATTGCAGATATTACATATCTTTGTATGGTATTTGTTAATTATTTAAGATCAGAGAAGCGTTTTTAGCCTAAATGGCTGCTTGAAGTTGCAGCATTAAACACTTGCAAAATTATTGCTGGAACCCACAGACAAACACAGCTTTGCTTTTGGATCCAGGCTCCTAATATTTTGTATCAGGTTAGGCAGCCATTTCCCAAAGATCAAATACAGGCTACAGCTCACCCTACCTGGAGCTGTAAAGAGACAGAGGAAGGAAGAGCTGGAGTGGACAGCAAGGAGTCCTGCTGGGCCAACAAAACCCAAAGACTTCACCAAGTATTCTTGGTATCATTTTAAATGAATTATTACAGTATTACAGTGCAGAAGGTGGTTATAGGCTGGGTTTGTTGTTTTGTTTTTTTTTTGAGATATCCCCAGAATTCCCTGAGCTGGTATAGAGGAAACTTCATTTTCACTTATCCGGTGGTCCAAACTCATTGCCCGCCTCTCCCATGCCTCTTCTTGTCTCTCTTGCCAATGCGGTCCCTTGGTCTTTCCCATGAAAGTTGGGCAGGAGCTGCCCAGCTCCAGCAGCACCCTGGAGAAAAGCTGCAGGATGGTGCTAAGCCAAGACCAAGCCCTGTATAACAGATTATCATAGAATCACAGAACCATAGAATGGTTTGGCGTGGAAGGGACTGTTAAACGTCATCTAGTCCAGTCCTTCCTGCAGTGAGCTTGGACACCTTCAACTAGATCAGGCTGCTCAGAGCCCCGTCCAACCTGGCCTTGAATGTTTCCAGGGATGGGGCATCGACCACCTCTCTGGGCAACCTGTGCCAGTGCTTGACCACCCTCGTTATATAAAAGATTTCTTCCTTTTATCTAGTCTAAATCTACCCTCCTTTAGTTTAAAACCATTACCCCTTATGCTATCACACCAGACCCTGCTAAAAAGTCTGTCCTCATCAGTATCTGATGTGTTATATTTGACAGTGGTTGAAGCCTCATCCTTTGATGTGTTATACAGAGAAATGTCGCTGGTGGGGCACATTCGCAGCCTGGTGTTGGGGTTTCAGGTGTGAGGGTTTCTGCCAACACCCAAGGGGATTTTCACACGTGCTCGGGAGCAGGCAGTAAAAATAAATTCTCCTGGCAACTCCGTATGCTTTTGTCTTTCCCATCATCCGCCTCCTGGGGAATTGGCTCTGTCTCCCCCACTCCTGCAGGCTGCTGGGAGAGCAAAGGTGACTTTGAGCCACCCCAAATCCTGATGCAGGGTCAAAACCCAGCTCAGACCAGTCCTCACTGGTGCTGTGGCCCCTCTGAGCAGCGGGGAAGGGAGAAGCCCCCTGGGCACGGTGACACTCCCAGCCTGCCATGCTGCTGCCAGCCAGTCATGGACTGTTTTCTTCCTGCAGTCACCTTTGGGCCCTGGCAGTAATCTTGAAGCATCTGCTCCAAATCATCCAGGATTACAGGAATTAAAAAAAAAAAAACCAATTAGAGGCCCAGGGTCCTGCAAGCACAAATCCGTTTAACCCTAATCCAGGCTGCTGCCCCTTCCCAAAAGGCAAAGGGACAGTCCCCGTTGGCTGGTTTTTGTGTGCAGCAGTACCACCTCTTCTCCTCAGCCTGAATTTACCTATTTTTGCACCAGAGGTAGTACCAGGGGACCCATTCATGCTACTAAAGAAATGGCATGCCTGTCCTTGGAGTCTGAAATCAGCTGCAGAGACAAGGGGGTTAGTGCCAACCTCTGCCCCCATGCACACTCAGAGGGGCTTCCAGAGGACTGTGGATGCAAATGGACATGCAAATAAATCTGAATGTGTTATAGTGCCCATCAAGGTCTGTACACCAGGCACTGGGTCCTCTGCTGCTTGCTTACCATCATATCTAGTCCTCTGTACCACCAAGACCACCTTAAGAGCTTCGGTAGGCTCTGCACCCATCATGGACCAGGGAGTCTGCAGTCCCGTGCTTGCTTGCCTACCACTTTGCTGGCAATTCAGTGTGGAAATGCTCCTTTCAGATGCAGTACAGAAATGGAGTATTTTTAGAATGAGGGTAGAGACTGAAAATCCATTAGAAGAATCTCTCTTTCCTTTGAAACCACCCGTTTCTTTCAGTGCTATTAGGCTCTTCTCCAGGTAGATAAATCTTTCACCTGCAGCCCTAAACCCCACAAAATTAAAATGCATTATCCATAGAGTGTGGCCAGTGTGAGTTACAAACTCTGTGGATAATGCATTTTAATCAACACTGGATCCCTACCACGTGTGATGGCCTTTGTATCTGTTGGTATATTTTGCATCAAGAAGACATCCATATTGAAAATAATCAGTGCTGTAATGGTTAATAATTGAGGAGGGAAAACCTTGAATTAACATTCAAGCATTCATGCGTTTATATGATTCAAAGAGATGGGTGATTGTTACAGCAGGAGATAAATAATGCTTTGTTAGTTTGTTTTTCTTCTTACGGGTGACGCAAAAAAAGGTGATCAGGGCAGAGCTTCCAGACAGGTGACGCTGCAACAGTTAATACTGCTCGACCTGTTAGGATATAATCATTTGTGTAGCCAGAGTGTCTATGAGCCAGACAAGAACTCATTGTGCTGAACATGATGAGCACCATGTTCAGGTATGCTGAGACATGAGATGCTGTGGTTGGTAAAAGTTTCCACCATTCGAAGGGAGGTTTGTGGGAGAGAAATCCTCTTCTGGACTTGTCCAAAGCAGTTGACACTGTCCCGCCCAACATCCTTGTGTCTAAAATGGAGAGGTATAGATTTGATGGTTGGACCACTCAGTGGATAAGGAATTGGCTGGACGGTCACACTCAGAGAGTTGCGGTCAACGGCTCGATGTCTGAGTGGAGACCAGTAACAAGTGGCATTCCTCAGGGGTTGGTACTGGGACCGGCACTGTTTAACATCTTTCTCAGTCACACGGACAGTGAGATTGAGTGGACCCTCAGCAAGTTTGCCAACACCACCAAGCTGTGTGGTGCAGTCAACACGCTGGAGGGAAGGGATGCCTTCCAGAGGGACCTTGACAGGCTTGAGAGGTGGGACCATGTGAACTTCATGAGATCCAACAAGGCCAAGTGCAAGGTCCTGCACATGGGTCGGGACAATCCCAAGCACAAATACAGGCTGGGTGATGAGTGGATTGACAGCAGCTCTGACGAGAAGGACTTGGGGGTGTTGGTTGACGAGAAGCTTAACGTGAGCCGTCAATGTGCGCTCACAGCCCAGAAAGCCAACCGTATCCTGGGCTGCATCAAAAGAAGCGTGGCCCGCAGGTCGAGGGAGGTGATTCTGCCCCTCTACTCCTCTCTGGTGAGACCTCACCTGCAGTTCTGTGTTCAGCTCTAGGGTCCCCAACATAAGAAGGACACGGACCTGTTGGAGCAAGTCCAGAGGAGGGCCATGAAGATGATGAGAGGGATGGAGCACCTCTGCTATGAAGAAAGGCTGAGACAATTGGGGTTGTTCAGCCTGGAGAAGAGAAGGCTCCAGGGAGACCTTATAGCAGCCTTCCAGTACCCAAAGGGGGCCTACAGGAAAGCCAGCGAGGGATTTCTTACAAGGACATGTAGTGATAGGGCAAGGGCTAATGGCTTTAAACTGAAAGAGGGTAGATTTCAATTAGATGTAAGGAAGAAGTTCTTCACTGTAAGGGTGGTGAGGCGCTGGAACAGGTTGCCCAGCAAAGTGGTGGATGCCCCATCCCTGGAATTGTTCAAGGCCAAGTCAGATGGGGCTTTGAGCAACCTGGTGTTTTGGAAAGTGTCCCTGCCCATGGCAGGGGGGTTGGAACTAGGTGATCTTTAAGGTCCCTTCCAACCCAAACCATTCTATGTTTCTAGCTCGGAAAGTCCCTAGCTGAGGGAGAGCCTTGCAGGACCACAATGTTCTTCTGCTCTTTCCTGGCATCTCCTTCTGCTTCTGTCAGGTCAGGCTGACCTCTGGGCTCCGTACAGTGAGGGCAGGCAGGGGGTGTGAGGAAGGTTTGTAGTGTTAGTAGAAGGGGCCATGTGGCAGCAGCATGTTGGTGCCAGGTCTTTTTGTGAGCCTAGGTGGGGATTAGACAAGCTTCAGAGAGATACAGGGAGGGGGGCTCTCAGTGGGTGCTGGGAGAGGACTGCGGAAGAGGAAGAGCAGAAAGGAGACCACAGGGGTCGAAATGATGCTAAAGCAAAAAGCACATGGACAAGGGAGTGTTGGTCATGAGCAAACAGGCAGACACTGCAGGGCAGAGGGTCCACCATGAAAACACCCAAGTGCTTCCTTGAAGTTCCTCAGACTTGATCCAATTCCTGTTGGCTTTGGGGTCTGGCATCTCTAATGTCTCAGTGCCGCAGGAATCCCAGTGCCCTTGGGGTGGGTGGCAGAGGCCGCTGGGACACAGTTTGAGCCTGGGAGGCTGTGAGCTGGGGCTGTGCCAGGGACACAGCCATTCTGTGAGTGTGTGTAATGCTAGGCCATCTGCATGCTTCATCCTTGTTGGACATAAAAGCCATGTCTAACCCATCAGGTCAGTATAGCCCCCCGTTTACAGACTTCTGCATTTGCTGACTTTTAGTAAGAGCTTTGTTAATCTGTTGTATCCCTGACTTAAAGGTCCATGAACTTCCATGGAACCTGGAGGTTTCATCCTGGGGTATTAGGTGATGCCAGCTGGATATGATTGGTCCTGACTTGTTGTATTGGGTTTCTGTGGCAAGGTTTTGGTAGTGGGGGGGTTACAGGGGTGGCTTCTGTGAGAAGCTGCTGGAA
>JANZLQ010000041.1:16008441-16049052 GCA_026212715.1 Elanus axillaris
CCCCCACCCCGGGTCAGCAACAGGACCCGGAGGGTGGATAAAGCGAGTTTCACACTGCGGCCTCTTTTTGCGGGTGATGTGTGTACGTGACACCCCGGGGCGTGGGTGCGTGTTTAAGCCCCCGGCGCTTTCCCCCGGCGATGCCCCGTTTCAGCGGCCCTGCCTCACTCCTCTCGCCGGCGGCCGCCCGCCTCCCGCCCGCCTGCGCCCTCTCCCCGGTAGATGGAGCATCCTCATCGCTTTTCACCCACGGCCGGCGTCGCTGGCTCGGCCCTCCACCCCGAAGCCCTCGGAAATGTTGATCTTTCCCTTATGACTCTCACTGTTAAGGCAAACGGGTGGGCTTTGAGGGGACACGCACCCCGCTGATGTGCCCCCCGAGGGAGCGGAGGGCTGCGGCTCCTGGCTATGGGCGGCGGGCCCCGCCGGGCGCTGCTTGTTGACCTGCTCGCAAAATGGCCTCAGCCCCTTCTCCCGGCAGGTGAAGCTTGCTCCAGGTTTCCCAGCGGAAAGCCCGACCGCCGGCAGCCGCCACCCTCGCTCCCCCCACCACAGCCGCCCAAGGAGGGCGGCGAGGCGGCGGCGGGGAGGTGACTGACACCTGCCGCCCTCCCCGCACCACTTGACGGGGCTGAGCTGCCCGTTCCGCCGCGCAGGAGGCCGCTGCCCCAGCCCCTCCTGCCCCGTTCCGCACCCTCCTGCCCGGCTCCCCGCCGCCTCTCCCCTCCGCCCGCCGAGGGGCGCGGGGGGCTGCCCGGCCATTTTCCCGCCTCACTGCGGCGGGGGGCGCGGGTCGCGGCCGGCGGTGGGGGAGAGGGACGAGGCGGTGCCCGGCCCCCGCGGGGGCTGGAGCGGGCCCTTCGCCGAGGTGCGGGGCTCCTCCCGGGGTAGGTTGGCGGCGGCGCTGGGCCGCCCCTGGTCCTCTCCAGAACGGCGGGGACGAAGCTGAGGGAGCGGGGCGGTGGCCATGCTCCGGTCCCCTTCGCCTGACGGCCCTGGGTGAGGCCCTGGACCGTTGTCATGGCTCTCCTCGCCCTCCTCCTGGCAGCGCCTGAGAGGGTGTAGGACCACCACGCCCTGGTCACTTTCCCAGTGCTAATGGCCCCGCAAAATTCAGAGGGGCTACGCGGCCGTCCCGACCCCATCGCCCCTCTCCGCCGGGAGACTCCCTCCCTTTTTCTTGCGCCGCCATTTTGTGGCGCTTATCCGCGGCCCCTGTGGTACCCCACAGGATGGGTTTTTTTCCCCCTACCATTTTGACAAAAATCGCTTTAATTTTTAAATTCCAGGAATTTAGGGAATAATCTGCAGCAATATCCTTTTGTTTGATATGTCCCCGAGTAAGTAAAATGGGGCAATCCAGTAGATGTTTGACTTTCTGTGGACTTGACAGACACATTGGAAGCTAGTAATAAAGGCCCTGTACATAATGCATGGTGGCAATGCACTCTAAAACATAAGTGTTAGAAACAGGGACTTCCTAAGTGAAAAGCCTTACAATTACGTTAACTCAGATGTAATAACTGGAATTATCACCGGTCAGGACAGGGCTACGATGATGTTAGAAACACTGAAAACAGCAGCGGGTTTCAAAAAAGACTGCATGTCCTCACCTTGAATGCAGGGCTCTGGTCTCCTCACAGGGTCCCTAAAACAGTGTTGTGGAAGAGGGGAGAGGAACATAAACAGCACCATGAAAGGCACTTCTTTTTTTTTTTTTTAAAACAGATAAAAATTTAGTCTAGACATGTGAACTCTACTAAATTTCAAGAAGAATCAAATAACCAGTCACTTAAGAGAGTCTTAACAGAATTGAATAGCACAGGAGAAATACGTCTTGCTCTCAAAAGAGCACTGCTGGAATGAAAATTATTTATATAAAGCCAACAGAAATTAGTACAGTTCCACAGCTGACAATAGGTAGAACTGAGCATTTGATTTTAAGGAAGAAATTTGCCTCACAGATTATGGGTATTTTTCACCTTTTAATGACGAACCAAGGAATGGCCCTTGTCAGATGGGATATGAAACTACTGCTGTAACTCGGCTGAGAAGTGGCATTAATGTTACTATTATGATAATGGCTAGAGAACTCATCAGGCAAGTTTGTTTGTAGTTTCTGCACTCAATGCAATCTTGTAATATATGAAACTTTATTGCCACAATTGATTTTCATATAATTACATTAATGTGGTATAAAATGCAAGGTGCATAATAATATTTTTCTTCTGGCAGCATTCTGAATAGCGCCATTAGAAATAATATATGCAGTTTGAACATAGTTTACCCATTGCTGTGTATTACATATTTCTTTTTAACCAAAATAGCAGCCCCATATGAGAACATCCTCTGAATTTGTCATCCAGAGTTGGCTTTGATGCTACTTTTCTCCAGTAGGACCAAGAATCAGGCTTTACTACTGTCATGTCCTGGAGGTTATCCATTGTCCAAAATTTAGATGCCTTTTTTTCAGGCTAGTATTAACTACTGTTTTTAAAATCTACAAACACCCTGTAGATTACCAGTGTAATTGAATCTCTCAGCCCTTTCTACTAGTGACACATGTAGCCTCTTAATTCACACAACACAGAATAGCATTTGTCATTTGCAGTTATGTTACTTCATTTTAACAATATCCAGAATAGCAGGTATTTTACATATGCATGCTTTCAGAAACGCTGTAATTTTCTGCAACTCTACCCTTGCAAAATTACTGGAAAAAAAATTAATCATTCAGTTCTGTTTCTCTCTTCTACAAAAGTATTCAAAAGATAAAATCAATTTTAACTGTCTTAGTGACTAGATGATAGAATAGTATGTATCTTAGTAATACTCAGCTGTACAGTCTGCTCTGTTGACGAACTTTGCGTTGTGATTTGAATAGAATAGAATGAATAGAAATTCTTTGCTGTTTAGAGTAATGTTTGTGCTTTTTATTTTGCATCCATCTGTGTACCTTCTGTGTATGCCCCAGTGTCTTGCGGTTCTTATGGGAACTGTCAACTAACAAACATTGTTAATCTGTTTCTAGAGAACAGATTTTTAATATGTGATCCAAACTAATTTTTGCATCCAAAGGAATTACTTAGGATTTTCTTTCACATCATGTAAAACCAAAAATATTCTGCATTGACCTGTGGCTTGAGGTAGCATTTCTTAGATTTTTCTTGTATTTTCAGAAAATGTTTCATTTGCTATCTTAAATGTTTCCAGGCGGTAGGAACTAGGATTCTAAGCTTTTAAATACATTTGGTAGAACTGTTATCTCTTTCTCAGAGTTTTTATCACAGCCTATACTAATCCAGTCACTTGGATTAGGTGTTCTGATCCTCACTTAACTATTAGGCAAATTCATTTCTGTCAAACATCCAGCATTTTAAGTGCTCCACTGCCCTCCCATTTCCACTGTCTCAGTGCTACAGTATGTAGCCTTAATGCCACTTTAGTTAAATTCTGCAGTTGTTTTCTATTCCACTTTATCCAGGATTAGGATCTCATCCTCATCACCAATTTATTGTGGCTTTACTTCTTACACAGTACTAAGGGTATGGGGAAGCCATTGTGGGACAATTAAGTATCAGATAACTTTGCTTAATGTTAAGTATATCTGAGCTAACTATCTGTATTGAGTACGTTCTTATAAAATGATGATCACATCCTTTTTCAAAGACTACACGACTCCCAAACTGTTTAAAAACCCATACCCGAATTTCTGCACATAGCAGCACTATACAAACAGAAGAATTAATTTGTAATAATCTGCTTTCCATTGTATATGAGTTGTGCCTTTAATCACACTTAACACATATAACTTCTGATTAAAATGTACTTTGCAATTACTGCAGGAGGAGTGTACAGAATGGATAAGTAGCTTTTCCATTACCAGCATTGCAGTCAATAGGCTTACTAAACCAGCCGGAGTAGAGACTACACATATTGTACACAAGCATCTTTTCCTGCGTTCTTCATGCCTTCTAAGAACATTAACCCTCTAAAAGGTAGAACTGCTCCAGGAGCAAAGCTTTACCTAAATGGCATACCTCCTTTTTTCCTAGCTGTGGTTTAGACTTGCCACTACCAGTGAGAAATTTGCTTCCACTTAAGTGGTTTAGATACTAATTCAAATGCAGTTAAAACGTTTTATTTTTCTCCCCTTTACCTTAAAATGTGTGGTATTGTCTTGCAATTGTGACTTGTTTATTGTATTAGTAAAGCTTTTGACTGTGTAAATCCTCAAACTGCATTTTTCTTTTGTAGTTTACACAATGAGTGACAGGCTTTTGAACAACTTAGACAAACTTCTGCTCGAGTTTGGTAGGTCATTATATCCCATATTTTAAAATTAATAATTACTAATGCACTACATATAGTGATGTTTTCTGCTTTAAACAGTTATATTAACTTCAAATAAATTTATAATATTAAGGTTTTGATGATTGCCTACATAAACTTTTGTTAGCTGTGATGTTATGGAGAGGGGTACTAACAGTTATTTCATAGTAAAATTGTTATTTAGGTATTTTGTTAAAATCTTTGTTAATCGGTGTTTGTGCAATTAATGCTGCACAACATACATTTGTTTCACAGCTCAACTCTCTCTATATATGGGTGTATACATATGTATGTATATATGAAAAAGTGTTTATTTTCTTCTTAGTTTTCCAGCTAGAACAAGCTTCTTGTGCTAAAGAACATGCCAATCAACAGATAAATTGTGAGTAGTGATAAATTATCATTTTATTAGATATTGAACACACTGCTTTTGTTTCATTAGTCCTGGTACATGTTCTGTGTTTCAGGGGCGGAAGCAAGCCTAATAATGAAAGCTGTCCCGTGTCCTACTCTCACCCTACCTCATCTTTTGCCATCAATACTTGCTCATTCTCCCTAGCAGACTTTGCTTTTGCTTGCGACTTTTAGCTAATGCTGTTCAGCTGTCTCATGGACAGCCAGTTTCATGCTGCGCCATTTCCTGCTCTTACTCTGTACTCCTCACAGTAACTGGCAGTTCTTTGATTCAGCTGTGCTTGCTCAATACATCTGCCACTTGCCTCCCTTTCTTTCTTCATGTTTTTTGTTCTTTCCAGATTTGGACCTCTGCCTCACTGCTTCTTCTCTCTTTCTGTTTCCTTAAAATAATGAAAGTTCTCTCAGTTGCTACTACCTACTTAAGCCTGGTTCTTCTCTTTTGCAATCAAGCAGCTGGTAATCTTATTTGAAATTCAAAACAGTAAACCCAATGCGAAAGTCTTGCTCCACATCAAATTCTTTCCCCCCAGGACTTACAGGCAGCATAATATTATGGACTTAGGTCTGGACTGATTTTTTTTTTTTTTACTGTGCTACTATATGGAATCACTCTCTCAGGAAAATTGTTGTGGTGAACTATTTAGACAATCTGAGGACATCTGTGCTCATCACTGGTACTTCACAGTTAGATATTGAAGCTCATAACCTTCAGGAAAAAGAACAAGAGAGAATTCTGGTCTAATTGGTGTTCCTCTTGATGGCAACATATCTAATAATCTTGACGGATATGTCCAAGCAAGTACTTACTCATTTAAGAAGATTATCAATAATAAATTGAACCATCTTAATCATTAAAACATCTGTAACTAAATCTGGGACACCTAGAATTCTGTTTTAACTCTTCAGTCACATAACTGAACCTTAGAGTTGAGGTTTTTCTTAACATTTTTGCAAGCTTATGGTAAATGAGCATGTTTTTAGGGAAAATCCAAAGGCTGTGTAGTAACATGGCATAGCTATTTGCATGCTCAGTTCAGAGATTTCTAACTTTGTGTGAACTCACAACCAACACTCAGACTTTTAAAAGTTTGGATTAAATCTTTCAGAAACTAACTCAGAAATAGTTCCACTGCTTTAATTTCGTCTCTGTGTGAGTATTACTTGGCAGAGGAACAGCTGTAGCATTCAGCCTTGGACTTCTAGTGCAAGATTCATCAGGCTTTTTTGGCTAGAGTCCCTTTATAACCAGTGGAGGGAATAGGCACTTTTAGGGTGTGATTTGTCTTATCCTGAACAAAGAGTTTAAAGTAGGTTAGATAAAGTAAGCTTTAAAAAATGTCCACTTTTCTCTGCTGAGAGTAGCTGTAGCCGTGGGTGTCTAGTTCTGAAGTAGACGCCTGCATTGTAAAGTTGGGTGAGATGGATCTCATCCACAAGGTGCTTGCAAAAGCAAAGGATGAGTAGAACGACTCACACTTGTCACAGAAGTGCTCATCTATAGAAAATATTGAATGAAATGTTAAGTGTATAGCTTTGTTTATGTAACATATTTTGTTAATGAAGTTGTGTTATATCTTGGTAAATCTCAAACTGTCATCTGCAGAATAGTTCCAAACACACCTGTTTTTTTTACAGAAATGAAGCATACATCACTTGTCCAATATTTATGCTTCATGCTAAGTAATGGCAAGTTACTGACATAAGCTATGGAAAATATTAAGATACTGAAGATATTCAGGATAACCCAAGATACTAAAATACATTGAGAATCTTTTGCTTTCACTGACTGATGTTCCTCTCTGAGAAGTGTTTCTTTTCTGGTATAAATGCAGCTGGCTTTGAAAGTGAATATATAGCAAGTGCTGTAAAACCAGACCCAAACTTCAGGATGACCGGAAGTTCTAAAGCGGTCATTCAAACAACTCAAGAAACCTCTTGCGTAACTAAGATGCCCTTCCTGGTTAAGTAGATGAGAAGGGCAGGATGTCTGTGAGTCACTTCTGTTTATGGCCACCAACTTTGGCATATAGCACATCAGGGCAGCAGTGATGGCAAGGGATGATTTGGCACTAGTAAGTCTGAAACCTTGTATGAAAAAATAAGAAATAAACAGCACAGAGAAAAAAAGTGCACCCAGTTGTGCTCATTGCATTGCAACATGAGCATGCATGATAGCTCGCACAGCTTTTATTTGTGAAAGAGAACAGTGATCATGATCAACAGTATGGATTCTCTACTAACCACTCATTCAGAAAATGTTACCAGCTGTCTGCTGTTAGAAAAGGCAGAATTAAGAATCTGCCTTAAGAATCTCTGCAAATATCATAGAGCTTGAGTATTTGTCATTATAATGCATTTTTTCATTAATTAACCTCTGCCTCCTGTATTAATTTATCATACATTACACATTCCCACCTTGAGTAAGTTTCCTTTTTATTTTAATTTCTGTGTCTGTTTCTAGTAATAATTTGATTATATGCCTTTAGTGATGTCTTTGTTTTTCCCTTCGTGTAGTCAACTTTGCTATTCAAAACATTTGTCTTTCTGGACTTCTGTAAAAGAAAACAAATGTTTGAAAGAGACATTTATCTCAACCAACTTTTGTACTGCAGTCAGTGTCCCCAGTTACAAGCATTATTGAGGGCAAAGTGGCTTACACTCTGGTTTCCCTGCATACTACTTCCAGTATCTGCAGACGCTGTGGACTGCAAAAAAAGAAGGGTCAGCTCTAACTGTTAATAGTGCTTTGTTTTCTACCACTAATAGCTACTTCAGTTTTATATAGACTGGGATGCACAAACGGGACAAATATTTTTTTTCTTCCAAAGTCAGTCTCACAATATTAGATGATAATCAAGGTACTCACCACACAGCTGAAACTCCTTAAGTCTTTGAGTCACTTTTTTGTTGCTTTGCTTAGCTGCAGGCTGTCTACTCATCTGGCACAATCGAGATTAAGTATTTTAGAAGAAAACTTGAATCATTCTGAATGTAGACTTTTTATTTCATGGAAATGTTGAAAATACATATGCTTACTTTTTATTTTTATTTTTAATTTTAGTGTATACTGTAAAAATCACGGAAAAAAAGAATGAAATTGCCAGGTTGCAGGAAAATATAAATAACACCAATGATGCAATAGCTGATTTGCAAAAGCAAAATGAGAGTAGTAAGAAGAGCTGTAATGCGTAAGTATAATATAGCCTGAACTTTTAGTTACAGACTGCATTAAGAAACTCAGCGAGGAAGTAGTGTAAAAATGTGTAAGTGTGTGTTCAGACAGGAGTGACGTTAAAGAAAACTTTAGTATTCTGTTTTTTTCAAGCTGCAAATCATCAGGTACAAAAGTTGCAGTGTTATCCACCCCTTGAAAAAGTAAATTATAGAAAAAAAGACTACACTTAAGTTTGGTTTAGTTTTTTATTAGAATCAATGGTTTTCAGAGATCACAGGTACTGTTTGCAGCATGCTAAATATTCAAGTAGTAAGGTAATAGAAACAGAATTTTTCTGTATTTGGATGCATATGAGTTCTGTCAAATTTGAAAAGTATTAAGAATACTGTTCAAAAAACATTAACTTTTTTTTTGAACTAAAAAAAAGTTAGTAACTATCAGTGATAAGTCTCCGTTATGTTCTTCTTTGTTTAATTCTGAATTTGACTTCCTGAAGTTGAAGCATCTGCCTGCTCTTTGTTCACAATGTGTTTTGCATTATTTTTTGTTCTATATGTATTCTTTCCTAAGGTGTCTCATAACTGCCTCTACATAGTACTTCTACTAGCAGATTTTGGTATAGTTTTTACTGCAGAGTGAAAAATTGTTCTTCTAGGCACTCTATTTTCATGAATGCAATGGGCTGCAGTTCACAGTTTTCTTCACATAACTTTTTCTATTAGATTATTAGTGGAAGTTTTAAATGCAGATCACTTTTGAGTCTTAGTAATTAAAAGTTTCTCAAGGGAGAATTTGGCTACAAGGATTTTTTTTCATGGAATGTCTAATTTTTAAAAATTAAAATCTCAGGTGTTTGCAAAGGTAGCTGAAAAGGCAAATCTGTATTTGACAATACAGAGAGTTTGGACCAGATGATATAATCCTGTCTTTTCATTGCAGCATTCAGCTCTCCACAATCTGTCTAGTTCTTTGGCAGTTGAAGTGATTTGTTAGCAAATTCTATCCTTGTTTTCTTGCAATTCTATACCTAAAGATAACCACTTGATTAAAAATGTCTTTAACATATGTTTGAAATTCTTTTTTAGGATGTGAATGGAAAATGTGGGTGTTTTTAAAAATAAAAAGAGAAGTAAAGATAGCATCAGGGTCCTTTCCAGGTTTATTTTGAACTATCTGAAAACAGAAGAAAGAATGGAATCATTAGTGAATGAAGTGGGTGTAGTGGCTGGCTGTTTGAATCATTTGCCACACCATACTGATTTGTAGCTTTATCATACAAAGAGTTAGGAAAAGATTTGACCTTGACAAGAAAACTCCACTTTTCCTTTACATTAAATTCTTGCTTCCGATGCAGTATAAAATGAACACTTCTGTAAGTTTCTGAAACCATTCACACTATTTCCTTAGATATCTTTTGAAGTTGCAAATCTGTTTGCAAATCACAAACTGTTAAGAGATGCAAATAAAGAAATAAAAAATTAAGGGTAGAACTAAGGATCTGATCTAAATTTTAATCATTGAATTCAATGGCTTTTGGCTCAGGTCCTACAAAAAATAATTAATGGCATTAGTGTAGAGAGACTGAAAATGAGAAGTGACTCATTAATGAATACGTGTATTCATAGAAGGACAATGCTTGCCGAAGAGTAGAGACTGTGTCTTAAGTTATTGAAAGTGTCATTTAACGACATACTGAAAACAGCGATAAAAAAGCCCTAGCTATAAGATCAGACAATTAGAGCACTTACATGGTAGAATCATCTTAAACTTCTAAAATTTATTCTAGTTGATACTCCATGTATACTGGACATGATTCTAATGCTGATTTTGTAAATCCAAATATTGTTTTGGAGTCACAATCATCCTCACAGTTGATTAATTGCCAGAAATACTCAACAGAGCTCTCAAAGAAACAACTTTTTGTCCAGATTACTAGGCATTGTAAGTATATTGAAGCATGTTTGAAGACTTTGAACAAAATACGGGATTCTTATATTCAACAAGTCTACGGAAAATATGATATATGAGAGATGTATTGGGACACTACTGTGTTTTCTGAAGAAATCCGTATTAGTCTTTGTTACAAAGAACAGAAGGCACAATATTACGAAAATGAAATATATATTTTTAGACAAGTGATGACATTTTCTAATATTTAGTTTCTTGAATGATTCAAGCTAGAAATGTTGATTCCAGAACAATAAGAAATGGTGAAATACTGCTGATGGAACCTATTCCAATTTTAGTGTTTCTCTTCTATTTTGTAAATTTGGGTTCAAGGATGGTGAGATTTCATGTAAATAATAATAAAAAAAAGCCAGATGAACTCACAATGTTGCTAATTAAAAAATAAATTGTTGTCTTGTCCCACTAGCTAAAATACTGGATATTTTTATTGCTTTCAGATTAGTGTGAATAAAGTTTTTTTATACATTAGCTGATGAAAGGAAGGACAAATAAATGTGATAGCTACTGACAACCTCTGTGAAACAGTGACACATTTAGCAAACTAGTAGATGAGCTACTTGAACCCTGTATACCTTGTTGCGTTTACAAAACAGTGTTCTTGTACTATGTGTTTTTTGCATGTCTGCAGAATAGATGTGAACACAAAATATAATACACAACGTGGTTTGTACTTTGATTAATAAAAGCTCTATGACTTTTTCATTGCTTGAGGGTTTTTTTCCTCCAAATAAAGGCATGGAGTTTTCTGAGTAAAAGAAGATCACAGTGTTTGTGTGCCAGTACATTTTTATATAAGTATCCAAGTATGTTGGTTCCTACTTTTTTAAAAATCTGACCCTTTAAAAATTCAGCTTTCTGCTGAATTTGCAATAGATATGCTGAAGAAATATATTGTAATTACATTTTTAATCCCTAGTGGTGTCAAACAATTTGTGCCAGTAGTGCCGAATTTCCTGAATGGATGCTGCAATTTCTCATTCAGCTTTTTTGCTGACAAACTTTACTGCTGTTATAAATGTTCATTATATGTTGTGTTGTCTTACCCCCTGGAGTACATTATCTTTTGTTCAAGGTTATTGGACTTCACTTCAGCAAATTAATTGTCAGGTCTTTGTTGTTTATTTATTTCCTTGATGGAAATTGCATCAAGTTAGCTGTTACTGAAGCCTCTCTTATTCCACCTTTGGAGTGATTGTCCAAATGCACATTAATACTTTGTGTGATTGCATGCATGCTACAAACACTAGTTTTGAACCATAGGGCATACTCACATCCAAAAATGCCCTTTGCTTACCCTACTCATGAATATGCTGTGGAAAGTGAACCATACGTCCTCAGTTGCTCCCACCTGTCCAGTAATGAATGATTTGCTTTGTTCAATTGCAACCTTGTTCTGTATTGCTATTTCTTGCCTCCTTCTTGTTGATGTAACTCTTTAAATGTAACTGTATCTCTGCTGTTTCAGATTCACTTAGTCTTTTCAGTCCTTACGGATTTTTCCTTCTTCTGTTTCTTCAGTGTTTAGCTTTGATAGTATCTATGTACGTGTTCTTAAAATTGGGTTTTCTGTGTACATCCCCTAAGACAGATAGTTCCACTCAGACAGACTTCATTGTAGGTGTTTGTATTGCCTTCGGGTAGCTTGTATTCTGGACAAAAGCTGAATTTATAGATCACTTTAACCCCTGACTAAAAGAGGCTGTGCTAAGTTTTTCTATAGAAGGTTCCTCTGGAGGGAGCATGTGGGGTTTTTTTGCATCAGAAGTAGTGCCTCTGTGCTACTCTAGCCCAGTCTGTTCACATGATTCAGCAGTCATTGGATTCTCAGCTCCCAGCATCTCAGAATTTGCCTGTTGACAACCTGTCATTGCAGAGGTTATTCTCTCAGAATGAGCAATGTGTTTGTCAGTAGCACATATGCTCAGTACACTGAAGTAATTTTTCTGTTCTTTCCCTCACCTTACAACACTTTGGTATCTGTTAAGTCTTAATAAGGCATTACATTACTTGTGGTTTGGAGGCTCCATGCACCAGAGGTTTCTGAATTTGTTTCTTATAATCTTTAACTGAGCAACATCCTGGCCATTTGTTCAGTTACAACTTTCTGTGAAAATGTCTTTTCTGGTAGCTGTCACCTCAGCTGGGAGGGTAGGAGACACCTAGGTGTGGATGGCTCATGCTCCTTACACCATCTTTTTTTCAGGCAGGATGCTTTCTTTTTAAAGCAATAAATACCCATTGTATGCCTCTCCTAAAGATCACATCTGAATTTCACTTGAATCAGAAAGCTTATCTACCTGTTTTTCTAGAGTTCCCACATCCAAGGAAGAGGCATCTCTAATACCTGGATGTTGAGAAAGTACTATTAGTTTACTAGTCTGAAGTCCTTTATGTATTCCCTGAAGTTGCTGTGCTTTCAGTACAATCTACAGCATCCTACTGTGAGAAAATCACTTTGGTGGGCTGCATCATAGCTCTTCTATTATAGGAGGCTCCTGAAATGAGAAGAAGGACAAAAAAATGTATTAGTTGTGTTTCAGGAGCCCCATGAGAGGAGATTCAGGCTAAATATTACAGAATGTGGACCCATCAGTTTGCTTTAGAGGAATCTAGTGATGAGCTGTGTATAAGCTACTCAGCACCTCTTGTCTGGAGACAGGTTTCTGGAATGGCTGCATTTAACAATGTAGACATGCTATATAGCCAGATACCAACTGCATGAAATATGAAAATATATGTGGATGATGACTTAGAGGTAGAACAGAATGTTACTTGACAGCAACTGAAGTTCAGTTCTTGTCTGCCTTTAATTTATTATTAAATGTTAGCTGGTGTGTTTTCCTGTAGGGGCAGAATTTGAGTTCAAATCTAGTCAGTAGGAGGTGGTATGTGAACCTGTGACTCCAAACTTCCAGGTCAGTGCTCCCAGTGTCTGGGCTATTGTACTGAAAGACAGTATCTCTTTCTGACTGTTTTCTGAGCAGGACTTGCTTAGCAAATGGAGGAAATTCTGAGGTTGTGGCTGCTGCTTGCATTTAGGTATGAGATAGGTGCTGGTGATACTGATGAGAACAAAGCTGTGTGCACCTCCAATGAGAATATCATACATATCTAAATGTTTTACTGATGGCGCTGTTCTGAGTACCTAATATGTGGATTTAGATGCCTAATTTCCTAGCATTAGTCTCCAAAAATTTGTGAAGATCACTTTATTTATTCCTTAAAAAGTGCTTTATAATGTTTGTTAATCCTATATATATATATTCTTGAATTTGCAGCTTTAAAATCTTAAGAAAATAAATGAATGCATGTAAAAGCTTTCTGTACTAAACCCATTTATGTCTGACTTTCAAAACATTAAGTAAATTATTTGTTCCAGTAAGCTAGCTAAAGTAACTTGATATCTTCATTTCTGAATGGCTTTTTATTAGAAAAGACCGCTTATATACTTTCTTTTCTTTTTTTAATTTCTCCACAGCTGGAAGCCCACCTATGTAATACTTAGCAAGCATGAAGAATATTTGAAAAATGAACTTGAGGTTTTAAAAGAAGCTACAGAAAAAGAGAGGTATCTATGATCATGTGAGAGGAGGTTTCTAGCAGTAGTACTTACTAACCTGTCTAAACTGATCAGCAGAGATAGTGCAGTCTGTGTCAAGAAGTTGTTGTAAAGTTTTCAGGATAATGTGACTGAGTAATTAAAAGAATTTTTGTTTACATTATTATGAGGTCATATGTTATTTTGTAGTTACCAATGGAATAGGATAAAATATGGCTGCTTCAGTTTCAATTGCTTCCCTTTTTTTCAGAACGTCATTCAGTTCCCCTACAATTTCAAAAGCCCAAGAAATAAAGGCAATGAATGTTTCAGCTTTGGCAGAAATATGAAATATCAGAGCATGTTTACAAGAGCATACATAAGTTTTATCTATGAATGATTTTTTTGGCCATTATGACATGTCTTCATGTATACTGTGATTTCAGTAGTTTTGGATATTCAGGTTTGGGAAGACTTTTTGAAAATATACAGGTTTTATGTTTTTTTTCAGAAGCATAATTTAATTGAACTTAAGTCTTCAAATTCATATATGTACTGAGTAAGATAACAGTTAGAAGCATTCAGATAATTTTATGCTTTTCTTTATTTGTTCATATGAATTCCAATGATTATTAGAATATAAAAATCAAGTTTTTTCATACTGCTGTATATTCTTCAAGATAACCACAAAGCATGCAAGTTCAATAGTAGATCCTGAAAAACAGGGTGAGTGGCTCAGGAAAGCCTGGTCTAAAACCATTTTAAGACCAGTTGTGGATAAGATTCTAGTCAGTTTTAGTTGCAAATTCAATTCTGTTCAGTAAGTGGCATTTCAGTTGTTTCATCTTCATTAATTAGATTCTGCATTTAAAAAAAATTATTACTTGTGGAATGTAGCTGCCTACATTCAATGGAATAAAGAACAGTCCCTTAAGATTTTCACGGAAATGTTCAAAAAGCAGTGTGTCAAGTTAACCCCATGAAGTTCTATTTAACACTCAGGTAAAACTGATCTTCATTTTAGAGAGGTTGCTCACCTTTACCTTTACCATGAAAAAATCATGGCAGACCCATCTAGATATCTAAATACCAATTCAGAGGTGTAACTTTAGGTAATTTAAAATGTTGGCTTTGATTGTTTTGCAAATGTTCTTTTTGCCAGTTGTCCAAGATAGCAGGAATAGCATGCCTGACAGCCTTTAATTAACTCAGTTAGTAGCTTACCTTTCTTCTTCCTGTTCAGAGCTCTATATTTGGTGAAAAACAGGGCTAAATTGGCTTTCTATGAGTATATGATTAAGCCATTTTGGCTTTCACTAATTTGAGCTGACAAGCCAAGGAAGCATTACTTTTAAATTGCTTCTTCAGATAACTAGTTTCAATTCCAACATGGAAGTGTTTGATCTGTTTTCCTGAGCTTAATTATAAGACATCATAATTATAAATCATAAAATAAATTTAATTAATGTATTTTCAAAAGTGGTCTCTCAAATATAGTCCCTCTGTACTGAAACATTTGATGATATATTCAAATCAGCGAGATGTGCTTTCTGCAAATTCTAAATATTTAAATTAGGAAGAAACCCAAGTACATTTAGAAATTTATGTGCTAAATGTCCTTTTTAGCCTGGCATTTGGGGACACTGAGTGTATACTGTTTTAGACGGGAAAATGTTTTAAAAAGATGGGCAGATCAGTTTGCATTTAATTAGGCACTTACTGTGAAGGTTTTAAAAACATTCCACATTTTTTCGTTATTATTGGTTTCAAGAACATAGAATAATGCATATACAAACTGGAAGTTCATCCTGAAAATAAGTGATATGAAGAAGGAAAGAGGAATAAATAGCTATCCACATAATGTTCAGGGTTTTTGTGGGTGCTGTCCTTTCCCCATTGCCATTAGATTAAATCTTTTTCTAATGACTTTAATGTGAACAGTGCTGAATTCTAAATAGCCTACGTGAACTGGATGATGTGAATTACTTAGGAAAAGTATTAAAACCCGACAATTTCTCAAGAGTACTATACAATAGTACACTGTACTATACTGTACTAGGTCATAAATATTGATCTGTTGAAAATACATTTTGGGAAAAGAATATAAAGTTTGAGGATTATTTTCAGAAGCTTGAAATGTACCTGCTACAACAAACTAGTTTACTTATTTATATTTTAAAAATTTATTTTTAATGCATTCTTAATTGTATATCAGCAAATTTCTTTTGCTCAGTTATTGTTTGTAGCATTTATTAAATTAAATAGAACTGAGTGTTTTCCATCTTTCATACCTGGCAAATTTTATACAGAATACATAAATATTCAGTAAATCAAGAAACTTAGATTCCTGAGACCACCCGTGAAGGAAAACAAATAGATTAATGTAATTTTCTACATGAAGTTTGGGAAGTGTCAATTCCTTGATTTCACAGTGTTCTTTCCCCTAAACAGGTGTATTGAACTTCAGTCAACTTAACAGAAACTAGTGCCTGGAGTGTAGTTTTATTCGAAAATAAATATCTTACTTTTTTTTTTGTTTTCTTGTGACTTTTGTTTTTCTTTTGTAGGAGCAGAAGCTTCTGCTGTTGAATTTGGACACAAATTTTCTCTCTTTCATTGACTAGGCTAGCCAGTGGGTAGCCAGGAGTGTCTGTCTTTCAGTCATGCTGCATTTAAATGATTAATGGCAGTTTGAGATAAAATGGAATATTGTATGCTTCACAAGTAGTGAGAGCTGTTTCTTAATGTAGGCTTTATTCATGGTGCAGGTAAACAGCTGGGTGTCTGGCTTTAGTTGCTATTATGTACCATTTGTTTCATAAAGGAATTTCTGGCTAGTCTACATGTGTATTAATAACTTACTATTTTTAAATTTGCCTCTCTGTTGTTCATATAACCTTTTCCTAGAGGATGATATTTCCTTCACTTTCTGTGGTTTTATATGGGCATTTTCTAATATGAAGCAACTTTGTGTAATATTTCTTTCTCAGTTAAATGACTGTTCTGTGTTTATGGTACATGCTGGATGTCGGTAGCTGTGATATCTCTTTATAAATATGTGCCAACTGCATAACGCTCACCATCCAACTCTTATGTATTTTGCAAATGCCTAAATTTATCTTTTTTCAGAAATAAGAGGCATAGAATATCAACATTCAAAAAATTGTCATATTTTCATTTCATTTGAAGCAATTATTAAACTTTTGCTTTCAAATGCAGAGAGAAAAATAGTTACTGGGTACTGGTTGTTATTATTCATAATTTTAAAAACTATCAATAGTTAACTCTTGTCTATGTAGGAAATACAGACTTCCTGCAGGTCTATACTTAGATTACCTGTGACATTAAGAACCAGAACCACTCCCTTGAAGCATTGTTAATTATTCAGCTTTCCCAAAAGATACTACTTCTGTACTGGAAATTACCTGTAATAAAAGTTATGCCTAGCAGCGTTATAGGTGTAATAAAAGACTCATCCCAATGAGATACTTGACTGTTTGATATGTCATTAGCAAACTATCCTGTAAATTCTTTGCCTGAATGAGAAAAGTTGGGAAAAAAAGTATTTTTCAATGTAGTCACTGTCATTGATTTAACAGAAGAGGATGGCTGTTCTGTGCAATCACACTTTTCTTTCTCTTCTTTCCAAATATATATTGGTCAATTTTCAGCTTTATGTGATTACTTCTTATGGTATTTATTTGTTTTTATAGTACAATTTTTTCAAAAGCTGATTTAAATTTTTAAAATGTCATGAACATTAATTGATGCTACCTACTTTAATAATTTGTAGTTATGTACTCACATGATGTCAGTGAAATTATATTAGTGTAACATTAATTCAGAGGGCAGTCCTACAAGAAGCTGAGCATTCTGGCTCTTTGCCAGTTAAACATTTAAGTGTTTGCTTAACCTTAAGCATGAATAGTCTTATTGTTTTAGTGTGACTAATGTGTGTGTTTAGGGCTTCACCAAGTCAGACACCGATTACTCAGCATCTCCTTGGAGGCAGCTCTTAGTTCAGTAATGCATCAGGCTGCTCTAAATATGGGATGCTAGGCCAGTTCTCTTTTACTGTAAGTTTGATACAGCTCCAGTGAAACTGGTGGAGTTGTGCCAATATACAAGAACAGAGAATTTGGCCTGCAGTGAGTTTCTTGATAATTACATAGGGAAAAAAACATTTGTCATCTTCCAGGCTGCCTTTGAATATGGTATGGTATACATTCCTTTCAGAACAATGAGGTTTGACTGTTTTTTGCATCATGAATGTATTCTTTGTTACATATAGCATAGTATTCCTCAAAAATAGCTGGAAGATAAAAAATAGAGCCAGTGAGAGAGATATTAAATATAATTTGACTTTTTTCCAGGACAGCAGCAAGTCTAATTGAGCTGATGCCATAAATTAATAGGGTTTTTTTCATAGAAACAATGGCTTCATGTGAAAAAAATGAAATTACGTATATTTTTATAGGAAAATGTATCAGGATTGCATAACCCAGTATAAAGAGATTTTGAAGCAACACCGTGAAAAATATGCAGAAACTGCTCTTGCACAGGAGTATTACAAAAAAAAGAAAGAACTTGAAGAAATCCGAAACAGAGTTTCAAAACAGTCTGAAAAATATAAATTGAAAGAGGACACTTGCGTGGATATTATGGGTACTACTACTATCAATGCTTTTACAGTAGAGCTTAGTGGTAGTGCACTACACATTAAAAGTGCTGTACAGAAATCCTCTAGTTAATTTTCCACACTTTCACTTAAGCTAGTAAAAAGGTCTTTTTGCTACACCATTTTTAGGAAAAGAATCTGTAGCAAGCTGGAACTTTGAACAAGAACTTAGAGTATGCATACTAATATTCCTTCCTCCAACACACGAATGTAACCTCTGTTTGCCATTGGGCTTCTTGGGGAAAAAAAGTCCTAAAATTACTTTAGAACTAACGTCTCAAAATTTTAAATTTATTTTTCATATATTTTTTAGTGCTGTTTTTAATGGCATTACTCTCTGTTATACTGCTATTTATGTTATGTATATTAAGTAAAGTGCTTCTGATCTATTAATTTATCTTGTATTTATAAAGAAAATTAGATTTGTGAATTAATGATCTGAAGTGAAATTTTGTTTCTGCAGAGCCTGTTCCTTTTAAATCCCTAAATGACTGGGCTTTACAGATGTATCCTTGATTTGTAGTGTTTATGCAGTTGACAGGGAAGAAAGTTTATATTTGCCTTTTACAACTTTCTATTAGAAAGTATAGTAATTATTTATATATTTATGTTTAGAGTGGCAGCATTAGCATTTCTCTGTAAGAAAATTGAAGATCGAATAATAATCTTCAGTTTAAATTTATGGGAGCATTTTGAGGAAAGAGAATAGAATTTAACTTCATGACATATCCATCAAAATGTTTCATTAAGGAGGAGAGGCCTAGCTGAAGTTAGATTTGAAGATTTGTCTGGGAAATGTAGACTTGTCAGAACTTCCAGCATTTGAGCTTATGGCATAGAGGGGTCAGGGATCTGACAGTATCCCTTGCTTGAAAAAAGTGATGTTGCAATCTATATTCCGTAACATGAAAGTGCTTCTTCAAGGCAAAAAACACAGGAAATGTTAAAGCTTGCTGCAGTTGCTACACAAGAATCCATTGAGCTACAAAAAGAAGCAGAGGAATTAGAAATGAAAATTAATTATTTAAAAAAGGTAACTGTATTTTAATTTTATTTCATATACATACATTTTTATATGTAGTTATATATATATCACCATTATATTTTCTGGAACATATAACGAGTAGTGTATTTTCAAGCACACGGACCAATGGGATAATTCCAGTATTAGTAATTATGTTTCTACAGTGTCACGTATGTTTTCTCAGAGAAGAGGGGTCCATGAATGTAAAGGCTTTTAAAGCTTACTTTTTATTGACCTCATTTTATACCATAATTTCTGTAAAGTCACTGTGTCACGGTGACTTCTGTGCTAGCACAAGAGGGCCAGAAAATACACTTCAAAATGTAGCAGGGCCATTCCTTAGTGAGGCCCAGAGCTTGAGTATACAGCTTTCACAGGTCCTACTGGTTTTTAAAGTTTCGTTAATATGGATGTGTTTAACTAAATATGCTTTACAATAAGAATCATGTAATTCCCTCCCCACTCCTCCCCCCCCACCCCCCCAGTGTGTGTGTAAATAATACTCAGAAGTAAAACTGCCTGATTTTAGACAGGAGATCAGTATAGTCCAACTGAGTAGAAGGAACACTGACTGCAAAGTGACCGTCTTCCAAAAAAAGGACTTTGTCAGGACAGCATTTTGACTCACTCTTCTGGTGGGAAGTAAAAGGTCTCTCCTAAGCTTAAATAGCCCAGTAGGCCAATCTTGTAAAGATTCTGTTAAGTTTTCACACTGTTGCATCTGGACACTTTACCTCTCTGGATCAGATGATCAAGGACTCCACTTACTGCTGTGTTAGCACTGTCCACTTCAGCCTGCCTTACACTGATAGAAGCATATTGTGCACAGGTGGTCTTTTCTATTTATATTTTGTGGTACTGTTTGACACTTATAGTTACAGATTGAAGTTCCTAATGTTGTATGTGCTGTATAAACATACAGTAAGAAGGGATGTGGTGAATTTATATAACTATGAAGGAGACCATGTAAGGAGCTCCTTGTCCTGAATACATATGTAGAGCCTGTGCTTAAAAACTTCCATGTTTATTCCAGTTGTTACAGTTGGCCCAACAAAAAATAATTGCCTCTCTTTAACCTTGTTCTGCTTATTTCTTCAGACAGTCTTGGCTACAAAAACTCTACTACTGTGCACTGGTTAAGAAAACATTTAGAAAATATTTGCTATAATTTTTCAATTTTATTCAATTTTTATTTGTTCTTTATCTTTTAAGACATTTGAAGAGACTACAGAAGATGAAAATAATTCCAAAGTGATTGAAGGAAAAAATCAGAAAGGTCTAGAGAAGCCAAAGGAGTTTAAAGAAAGGTACACTTAAAGATGATTTCTTTCCCTTGCTTTCATCCGGAGTACTATCTCAGCATTTATACAAAGACCGCCACAAAACACAAATTGTTGCTAAATAATGACTGGCAATCTTCTCTAACCCTGGTCATGTGATTTAATTATGTAATTTTAAAAAGTTTTGTATTTCTTGGGGCTAAAATGGTGGCAAATTTTGATTCTTGGAAACTAAATGTATCTGGAAACATACTATTCAAAAGTGTTTTATAGAAACCTTTGCTCCTCACAGCTACTGCTGATAGATCTATGAGAATAGTTTTACAAGTTTTGAATACAACTACAGTGACTATGCAGTCAAAGATAAAATACATTAACTCTAAACACAGACTTGTGGAAAAAGTCAGGGTTCCATGTCATTTGCCTTCAGCTCTGAACTACTTAAGAAATTTAACTCTTTTAATTTAGTTCTTAAAAACAAGCATGAGTGAAAGTTTCATAGACAGGATTAATGGCTTAGTAAATTAGTCAGTGGTCATTTACAACTGTGACTCACTTTGATTTGAGCTCAATTGCAATGACTGAAAAATCACCATCAGGACTATCTTGCACTTAGCTGGAGTCCTTGTGAATGTTGAAACATCACCCTTAGAGCTGACCCTTTTAGACCAAAATCCATTTTAGATTGAGAATAAGTCCAAAAGACTTTGTCCAAGTGATTTTATATTATGGTGGACTTGAAAAAAGAAGATTTATAGGGCTTTAAATAGGGATTTAGTGGACTATATCTATGGAGGTGTGTCATTTTAATCATCCCTAAGATCCTTTCCACAGGGGCATTTTAGGTCTTTAATATCTTCTTATAGACCTATGCATTATTCAGATTTGTGTGTGTGTGTGTGTGTGTGTGGTTTAAGCCTTTACACCTTTTCTACCTTCTTATGTAAGCTTTTCGTAATTGGCAAGACCTCAGAAACATAGGGAAGCAAGAAATCCACTTAGTTTTAAGACTAGGTAAAAAGAGAGATGGGAGGCACTCCCTTTGAATTTTCAAAGAAACCCATGTATATTCAGTCTGCAGAAAGCAAAATGCCAATTAAAGACATATTATAAAAGGCAGAGACCTATGCTCTGCACTTGGAGGCATAAGAAGCACTCAGTCAGGCTCCTCATGGAAAGAAATTCATAGGGTGTGTTGCTAGACCTGCCATTTGCATGTTTACCTATGTGTCATGGAGTCTTCAGGTGTTTGTATGTTCACCTGAAGTTGTGTCTTGATTGCATACAAGTAGATCTTTTCAGTGCTCTTACTGAAGCAATAGTTCCATGGCTTGCGTAATAATTATAATATGTTGTAAACACTTTACACTATCCTAACTCACATTGCCTTTTAACCTCCATGTATGCATTTACGTGATACAGCATATGGTATCAGACCATAACCTGATTATTAATTAATATGTTTTCCCTAGACTAACTTTTAAAGCTTATTTATGTCAAAGATATCCATAACATAAAGACTTGTAGAAAATGGCATAAAAATTGTTTTAAAAAATCCCTATTTGGCACTAGTGTATTAAAAAAGAAGTCATCACTAGAAAGCATAGAAGTATCTGATTAAGTAACTACGTATGTAAAAAACAGGTGTATTATGAATCTGTTATTACAAACACTGTGAAAAAAACAGAAACAGAAAATGTGCTAAGATAATGAGTCACGTGAATTAAAACCTTTGCAGACTCAAGGCAATGTATAAAAATATAACAGTAAAATATGGGTACCAAAGGCAGTCTCTTGTGAGCTGCTCTGCAGTCACTACAAGGTTACTCTGAGCAGAGAGCTTTTTGAAGAAAAAGCACATATCTTCATCTTCTACCACAAAAGAAGAAGAAGAAAAAAGAGTTGTACTGTGAATCTCCATGAACTGATGCAGACCAGTGTGAAGAGAAACCAGCAGCATTAAGGGAAAGAACTAGACAGAGCAATGAAAGCACTGAGCAGAACAATGTATAAATTAATACCCATGAAATGCTTCAGAGGGCTACAAGACAAGAAACCAGCTTGTAAGTTAATTAATAGGTGCTATATATATGTTCTCCTTTGGGTAGGAGGATGGCAGCGGTAACTGTTCTTTTAAAAGGCTTGGAACATTTTAGTTTGAATCACTTATTGCTGGCCAGCTAGTCGTTGATTAGGCTGACTGCAAAACACAGATTCCTCTTCATATACCAGCTGTTTTCTCTGATTAGTTGGCTTTCACAGTTCACCAGTTACACAGACAAGTATCATAATTAAAATTTCCAAATCAAGAGTTCTCATCAATCACCAAATAGGACTCAACTCTTTTGAAGCCCTGATCTTGATTTCTCAATTAGAGATTCTATTTATTACATAGAAAGGCTGGCAGCTTGAACTGTGCTTTGGTATATACCATGTTCATTCCCTCTGATCTTGTAAAATGTTTGAGAGTACTTTAATTCCATTATTCTGTAATTCTGTGGGTTTTTTTCCCCAATTTGTTTATGTATTAATTCCAACTCTGAATACCTAAAATATATTACGTTCCAAGTGATTTTTGCTAAAGTTTCTTGTAAAGGATAACCCATGGCAGATTATTGCAGTTCTTTCAGTATCTTTGCATTAAAAGTGATTAGCTTTTATTGATCAAAGAAAAAACTTTGTAATATAATTCTTGGAAAAATTATAAAGATGTTTCTGGACTTCTAAATGTAAACATATATGAAGAGTCAACCCTGTGCTGACCACAACCTCATAGGCAGTTATCAGTTACTATTTATTATGGCAGCCAGTTATTAGAAGTCCTGCTTCCAAAAGGACTTGCTGGCGTGCGCCTGATTAGAATACTGAACATGGCTTCAGTAGAGGGTCCTGGTAAATACCACAGTAGGAAGTGTGATTCTTCATATGTATAATCAAATACACTTAATTCCTATAGTGAAGATAAAGTCATATTAATCTTTGGATTTCATTATGCAACAAAGAACAAACTACTGCTAAGGAAATGAGATTTTATTTTGACTTAAGAATATCTATATTTTTCTTTGCGCTTTAGTAAAAAAAATGTTATCTATTTTGCAGTATGGATCAAGATAAAGATTTTTTATCTACTCAGATGTCTGCAAACAATGAAGTAGAGAAAGGAGACAAATGATCTTTCTTGTTGTTACTGCAATTTGGACTATTTTGAGCTTCAGTATGCAGTTTGATTTTTCTTTCAATGGTTATTAATTATGTTAGAGAAGATGTGCGTGGGGTTTTTTTCAACTGTTGTTGGGGAGGGAAGGGAGCTGGTGTATTGCATACACATAAAGTTTAACTGCAGGCTCTTTTGGAAGGTTTTGTTACTTAAAAGATACATATCTTAAGAGCTTCTGAGTCCTGTTTGTAACTTTGCCATCAATAAATTTTTCTGAATAGATATGCATTGTAAAAGAATGCTTCATTTTAAGGAGAGTGAATTTTTAGATATAAAGAGTTGTCTGCTAGTCTCTACAGAAGCACATGGAAACTGACCCCAGGAACTTTTAAAAACACAATATGGCATCCTAAGTTCTGTAAAAAAAAATGGTTTATGGCAATCTAACTCATGACCTCAGCAGCAGCAGCCTTGTTCAATTCATTTTTGAATGATGATTGTGGTAAAGTGGCCAAATAAGCCATTTTGAACAAAGTGAAACAGATTTAGACAGTTTTCTGTGCTTTAGCTCTGTTTTTATTTCTCCTTGTTTTTGCACTCTCTGCGTCTGAATTTAAAGATACACCAGCCATATACACATCTTATTTTCTGTAGTACTCATTCTTGACAAAAGCAATAACTATAATTACTGTAACTGCAAGTAATACAGTTTTTTTTAAAAATCTTTTATTATTCCTAGTTTTTTTGACTGATGTATTAGGTAGTGTATAGTTTATATAGTTTGTTAGGGCTCAGTCCAGCACAGCACTTGGAGTATATGTAACTTTACAGGTAAAGATAGTCCTTTCCATCAGAGTTATTTGACTGAGTGCATTCCTGGTTTTATGTGATCGCAGTTCTGCATGTATATTAGTTTAATGTGTTGTTACATCCATATATCTTAACCACTGCTTCTAGCTGGGTATTTTTTAGTGCTAATTTTACTCCACACTACCTTATAAAGTGCATCCTACATTTTATCTTATTTTTATTTATTGAAAATTTCAAGAAGCACAAAAAACTGACTTGATTCTTCTGTTATTTTGAATAGCATTGTTTAGTCAGCTATAAACCAGATGTTGTAGCTAGAAGCACAGAGGAACTAAGTAGGAATGCCAGAGAGAAAAAAATAGAACTCATTATTTAAAAAAATGGTAAATGTTTCTGTGCCAAATAGCCATTTTACCCTTCATTGTTCTGCTAACCTTTGTCTTTCTACACTGTAAAAGGCTATTTACCCTACACAAATAATTACACCACAAGTGAAAACACTTGCTGCAGTTTTCTCTTTTGTGTATGTATGGTGTGAGTATTCCAGACAATCTGAGAGAGAGAAAAAAGTGTTTTTAAATGTGAAAATGTGATTTCAGAACTAGAGTAATGAAGTACTTTGATTAAAGTGTAAAATGCCAAACTACTAATACTTTTCTTTGATACTGACAAGATTTGTCAGCAGTGTTATGATTGGCTTATTACTACTTATGTCTTCTTCTTTCAGCGGTATTCTCTGTCTGATATTTAAAGAAAACTTCAATTTTTTTCAACTGCTGGGGCTGAAAGGGGTTGAACCTCCCTGGCAGTATGCATGTCCTTTGAAAACTCCACTTGCTTGAAGCAGTTATATTGTATGAGTTCCTTTCTTTTACAATTGTTAACTTAATTTTTTTTTAAACTTTTTTTAGGATATTTCAAAAGAGCGAACATCCATCTTTGTTAAATGAGAAACATCAACTGTATAAACCATTACATGTCCCATGCATTCCTTGGAAATTAGCCCAGTCTGTACAGAGTATTAGATTCTCAATGCAACAAACAGAAACAGGTGAAGTGTGTTTAATGATCTTTCTGTGCGAATTTTGGATTATTTTTGTGTAAATGAATGGAAACCGTGATAGCAAATCTAGTGAGCTGCTCCTAATGTGACAGTTGAAGCCAGGCTTTCAATGGAAGTTGGGTATTTACTTCTCTTTATGTTCTGAAAATCTTCTATGTCCAGTTCCTCTCTTATTTGTGCAATGAGTAAAGTAACTTGACAGGTATAGATCATGCTTAGTGTCAGAAAAAATCTGAAACATACCTTTAGCACTGTTTGCATAAATACAGTAAATATTAACCAAGTATTATTTGCAGTAAATTGGTTGATACTTTTATATTTTGTGATAATTTTCTTTTAGCTCTCTATTAACAGGAAAACATATCAGCTTTGCTCACAAGTTCAGTTTAACAATGCCATGCTTTGGATACTTAATCCTATTGCCAGTATTAAGTAGTATTTGTTAATTTAGGGAGTGAAGAAAGAGAAAAGCCTGTGGAACTTTCAGTGACTACTAGCAGTTCCTCCAGCCTTGCAGAAAATTCGTCACAGGTATGCAGCTCTCCTACTGGTAAAAATATGAGATTATATAATCTGTTTTGTGTGGTTGTTTAAATTTAAAACACTTCAAATATACCTAGTGCTATTATATCTTACATAAAATTTGTTAACACTATAACCAGTATGCTAATCTTGGTAATCTGCTATTACTTGGTAATCATAATAAAAATCTTTCTTTGGTGCCATTTCTAATTCAACTGAAAATATGTATGTTCTTACAAAGTGCAACTGGTAGTCGTAGTAAGCATTCTAATGCCAAACTTGAGGTGGACCATCTATCCAATTAATTTTGCATAATAGTTTTTAAAATTTAGAATAACCTTTGTAGATTCACTTGGCAGTATGAGCAAATTTTTCTTAATTCTAAAGGAGGAACATAATCTCCTATTACTAATTAATTGGCAGCCATCTACTCCATAGTGAAGGATTTCATAAAGGACTAAATGTGCAGGGTGCTATACAGGACTGCCTACTGTTAACAGCTCAGTTCTGAGGTTTAACTAAAAACAAAAGTCTGGGCTGAGAGGAATAAAACCACGAGAAGCATTGCTTTGTACACTTGAGGAGTCCATAACTACATTTTCCAACTCTCTCCCATAAACAAATAGATCCTTTGGCAGTTTTTTGAAAAGGTGGAGTATATTGCAGCTTAATATCTTAAATATAAAACCACAAAAACCCAATCCAGAAACAAGTTGGAGGAACAACTTGCACTGTTATGAAAACCAGTAATAACATCTCATTAAGTGCAAGAACGTTCATAGGACCAATAGATTCTTAGAGTATAAAAGGAGTACTCAGATAAGGTCAGGCCATAGGAGATAAAAGAAATAGTTTGCAACTGTGCTGTGCAGAAGCTTGGGGAAGCTTCTATACCAAAACCTTTCATTAAAAGGGACATCTCACTGGATCTATTTAAACCAATTTTTAATGAACAACAAAAATAATCAAATAAAAAATTAACAGAAACCAGTTGTGATTTTTTTAAGAATATCAAGGGAAATGAAGGATGAAGTGAGTGAATCACTAAATGGTTTGGAGTGGAGCCTGTGGTAGAAGAAGTAGCCTTCATAAGTTAAGGTAACATGAAGGGCAATGGCTAGACTGAGTGGAACAAGACCAGAAGAAATTTCAAGCAATTCTGATTTGAGACTGGCTGAGGGAGTCGGACATGATGAGGATGATGGAAGGGCTGTTGTCAGGGTAATCCAGGAGGAGGATGAGAATCTGGGACCTAGAATTGCACTTAGAGAATAGTGGGAAGCAGTAAGTCAAGGTTAAGGGAACTTTAAGAAAGGGTGATGGCAACAAGGAAAAGAAGATGGGGTCTGAGGTAAAAGAAAATGGTTGGAAGAAAGAAGGTTGCTATGCTTCAGAAAAGGTGTGCTATTAACTACAGGAGTTGAGTGGCAGACAGATTCTGCATAACTAGCCCTTTTGTCCCCCACCTCAAATTGAATTATATTTGATATAATTTGCAAATTAAAAACAAACTAGAACTAGCAGCTCCCTGTGAAATAATGTGTTATCTGATGCTGAGGCATAGATTCCTAGTGCCATTCTGCCCTTAAGGCATAAATACATGCTACATATAAGAGTTAGGGCTTCTGATCTGATGAAAATCTGTGAGGCAGGAGTATTTCCATGTTCTCTGCAGTTTTTCAATCCACACAGGAGACATTTACTGATGTGCATACTCACTTTGGCTTCGGTGGTGGAGACAGGCCTGGCTCTAGACCTCTCTGTGTTGTCAAGCAGGAGCAATCTGGCTGCAGTAGTAGAAAACCTGGATAAAGTTTGTAATTTATTTAATGTTATTTGTGCAACAGAAAAGTTAATTATTCACCTCTATTTGTCAGTGCTGTGAATGAGACTTTATAAAAAATGATAGAAGTGGTTTTGAGAATCATGGTGTTGAAATGTAGGTAAAGCAAAGATAGGCAAAAAAGTTTTATGTCGCCTGACCCCTGAAGAGTGGTTAAAAGTAGGGATCACCACAGTCTAAGGAGAAATCAGAGTGATATTGTTGAAGTGACAATTTCATATGCTGCCTCATTTGAAATTTTTGCTATGTTTTAGATGGTTATTGACACTGCAGGGACTAATAACCCACAAATTGCCCAAGTTCCATCAATGGCAAGCTTACAAGACCAAATGCAGTTCAGGTAAATTTTCTTTTATATAAAGTAGTTTTCATTCTTGAGATTGAGGTTTATGGAAATGATCCATATTTTGACAAACAGTAATTTTTGTCTTTTAGACTGGTAATTCCTCCAAAGCAGATGACTTCCAATCAACAGTTTGGGAGTGAAAATGCAGTAATAGGTAAAGTACCACTGTCATTTTTTTGTTAGGTTGTGCTGTTACTGTATGCTGAATCACATAATTATAAAAGGGAAAGTTCTAGGGGCTAAATTTTCATTCTGGTATTAAGCGGGCCACCATTTGTATTCCTTTTCCACCTTGATTATTTAGTTCAAACTTTGAGTATAGCAGACAGGCAGTGTCCTAATTTAATTGACTTAACTGCTCAGTTATGTGGGATTCATTCTGCATTGACCATTGCTAATGAAAGGAACCTTCCAGCATCTCCTGTAAATCCACACTCTAGTCTCAAATTATTTGGGTAAAAAGAAATCCAGTCTGAAAATCTGCCCAGAAGGCACTAGAAAATGCACAGAAAGGGGATATAATAAATTCAGTAATTTAGGAATCTTGAAGCATCAGATTAAGATTATTAAAGATGAAAATTAACTTGAGAAATACATACAGAATGCTTACAGAAACAAAACAGGGTAGTTACAAATACACCTATAGTTTCTGAAAGCACAAGGCACAGAGCTGCAGTTTAAATATTTTTTTTTCTAATTATACTGGCAATTTAGATGCATGTAAAAAACTGTAGTCTATTTTTTTATATAAATAGGATCCTAATCATGAGTCCTGAAACACAGGATCTTAACCCACAGTGCCTGAAACGTTGCACAGTCTGAAGCTTAGAGCAGAAAGTCTGATAACATTCTCATTTCTCATCCTGGCTTTTGCACAGTTCCTTAAGATACACTTCACCAGCATCATATGGATGTGCTTTTTATACTGTTTCCACCTAGTTTCTATTGACTGGTATTAGCACTTTCAGAGTGCAGTAGCTGGATTAGACAAACATAGCACTCTCAGGGAACAATAGCTAGATTTGAAGAACATACCAAACCATATGAAGCAGCCCAAGCATTGCTTTAATGGTAGGGAATAAGCAGCAGAACAAGAGGTAACTATCATGGACGTAGCCATAAAGTGGGTTATTATGAAAACTGCAGTCAGAACACTTCCTTACCAATAGCAATGCCAAGTTAGTGAACTTTCTCAAGGATTCTTTCCCACAACGTAATATTTATTCATTTAAAATGCTGTTATAATAAAAGCAGTGCTGTCTTTTGTATAGCAAACCAAGAGGTCAAATGTGGTGATAAAGAAGCAGAAGATGAGCCAAAGGATTCTTTGTATATACCTCAAGTAAGCAAAGCATTTCATATGTCATAAGTAATTGTTTTATTTAGAATAGTCAAAGTATCTTGACATATTCAAATCTATTGGCAAGAGGTAAGTCCCAGAAATTGGCAAAGTGACTCATTATAAGGCACCCAACAGGTGAGAAGCTAATCAGTGTCTTCTGATGACTAATATAGTGATCATTGCTCTTGATCATGCCAGCGTTCTGTGGGTTTTTATGCCACCTTGACAAGAAGCTATTTAGGATGACTATCCTATGTACATCATAGTTTTTTTATAAATCGGTGCATATAATTTTCTTCAATGTGAGCTGATGAAATGTTTAAAAAAATATTTGTATTTGAAACTCATTTCTCCCACAAATCTATAATAAATAGGCTCTGTGAGGGCATTTGTATGACTCCACTGGTACTGCTTTTATTAGCTGTGCCTGAATGTGAGATCAAGCTCACTGTGCCACAATATTCAAACCAGTTGTGTTTACAGCTTGCGTATACAGGTGATGTCAAGATGTGGTTTAACACTGGCTAGCAGCTAAGCACCACACAGCCACTTGCTCACTCCCCTCGCAGTGGGATGGGGAAGAGAATCAGAAGGGTAAAAGTGCAAAAACTTGTGGGTTGAGATAAAGACAGTTTAATAAGTATAGCAAAAGTTGTGCATGCTAGCAAAACAAAACAAGGAATTCATTCACTACGTCCCATCTACAGGCAGTTGTTTAGCCATTTCCAGGAATGTAAGGCTTCATCCCATGTAATGGTTACTTGGGAAGACAGATGCCGTAACTCCAAACATCCCCCCCTCCTCCTTCTTCCCTGCAGCTTTTATTGCTGAGTGTGACATCATATGGTGTGGAATACCCCTTTGGTCAGTTGAGGTCAGCTGTCTCTGCTGTGTCCCCTCCCAATTTCTTGTGCACCTCCAACCTACTCACTGGCAGGGCAGTCTTGAGAAGCAGAAAAGGCCTTGACATTGTGTGAGCACTGTTCAGCAATAACCAAAACATCCCTATGTTATCAACGCTGTCTTCATCACAAATCCAAAATATAGCACCATATAAGCTATGAACTCTCAGCCAAAACCAGTAAGCAAGATCAAGTTTGAGATACTTCTCATCTTCTGGTTGGCTCACTACAGGCTGATTCCTGCAGGCAGCTGGTGCAGAAGAATGTCTTTAAAACAGTATTGAGTCTGGTGGAAATTGCTCCACCGAATCTGAGAGCTACAATCTCATTTAACATTTTCTGAGGAAAAGGAATTATCTCAGTCAACTGAAATATATTCTGATGGTGATGTTCCTTTATTTCACTAGGGAGTATCAAGAGGATTCCAGTGTGACTTTAAACATTATGCTAAGAACTGCTTTAGAGTGAAATAGTTCTTTTTTTCACAATCAGTGTTTTCAGTCAGTTCATGAGTTTGTTTATTTTTTGGATGAAAATTTTCATACATATTTTCATTCACAAGGAGTCTATTTTAAATTAGATAAATTAAGGTTACAGTTTTAAGTATGGTAGATATGTCACTGTGAGCATTTAATTAAAATACTTTTATTTTTCATGAGAATAAGAATAACTAAGCATAAAACATATAATGAATATATTTATAGCTAAATGGACTAATGATATTTTGTGGAATTTTATATGCTACAAACATTATTGTACATTTCTTTTTAACAGGACATACACACATGTTTTAAGTCAAATGAAGATAATCCTGACACAGTGGAAGAAAGTGCAGAAGATTTTTTAAGAGCACCTGAAACACCTGAGTTTGTAGGAACACCTGACTCAAAGGGGAAGAAAACCCAGTTCCCTAAAACATCTCCATTTGACTTGTATGATATCAGCTTTTATTTTCACTTTGAGTAAAGTTGTATTGATGTTTATTGTATAAACATTTCTGCTGTTTTTGAAAGATACTATAGTAAGAGTTCTCTAGAAAGCTCTTCTGAAAATATTCAAATTTTTTCTGAGTTATGCTAGGTAATTTATTAGATTTTCTTCTTACAGTATCATTTCCACTTGAAGCTGTTTTGAAAGAAGGAAACTCCGCTTAGAAATATATGAGGTTCTTTGCAGCTCCTTTGATAAAGTTGTCATCTTTTCCTGCAGTAATATTCGTTACACCAATTTCTGTCTTTAAACAGTTTTTCTGGTAAAAGAGTAGGGAATTGTTAAGAACACCACCTCACTTTCCTTTAAAGAGTTGTGTTACCCGTTCTGTGTTGCAAGAAGCAGTTATGGATAGAAGCTTTGGAAATCTAAAAAAGTGACAAAACAGAAAAAGAAAAAAATAGAACAAAGAAGCCACCTGTGCTACTTTTAAAAACTATTAATGTAGTTTCTTCCTTTCTGTCTTTACAGCATTCACAATTTAGGTTGTGAAGAAGGAACATCAAAATCTCCTGCTTTCTTTTCTCTCATGAACTTCTCCCAGAAGTCACCTGGCTTTAATTTATTTGATTCTTCTGTGTTTGGGGCAGAAAATTCATCTGATGAGGTAAAAATGAATACTTAAGGATATTAAATTTCTACAAAGCAAAATGTGTTAAGAAAACAGCATTGACAGTGAATGAGGTTTTTCAGACTGGTTATCTTTGTAGCAAATAATCGTTTCACTAGCTTGCTTAATTTTACATTTGATATCCTTTGAAAATGCTTATCTCCTTTCCTGGTGATCCCCCTGTGATGACTTCTGATCAAGTATGAATCTTTCTGATATGGGCAAAATTTGATCTTGCACAAATATACAGGTGACTAGATTCACAAAAAGGCTTCTGGTTCAGCACTACAATGCAAAACTTTAGGTAGCCTAACAGAATTCACAACTTACATGCCTATCCTGTGTGGTTTTGTCTTGCTGAAGTGAGGAATCAGGTACTTACATTTTTTTCCCCTCTCTGCATTTTCCACAAAAAGCAGAATACTGAAAAAAGGAAGAAAGGACTACCTGTTAGGCATATTGAAGAGCAAATATGGATTAGCTATACTTAAATGGAGGAAATAGATAGACAACTAATTGGAACAGGGAGTGAAATCCAGGTCTTCCTTTTCCTTTGTAGGTTCCCTGACTACAGTGCTCTAGAGTAATTTTTACTCTCCTAGGCTAATAGGTAGATAATTGGGTATTTAGGATAGATGCATGTCAGCGCATAGTGCAGTGATTAGGTATCACTGCTGGCAATGCAAACCCCATTATGCAAATAAGGGATCTGATCCCTGGTATCTCCTATTTTAGTGGGTGTGCTCAGTCTTGAGGTTGCTAGATAAAAGCTGAAGGAGGGAAGAGGGAAAGCATTGTTTTATTTTGTGCTTGGCAAGATATGTGTTGTTGGTATCTCCTAGCATCAGCTACGTGTAGGAGAGAATACACCTGTGAGTAGTTTGTGAATTGTTTAGGAATGAGGTAGGTGTTAAGTCACCACCTAGTGCTGTCAGAACCCACGTTCTTTTGTGCCTGCTCAGTGGTAGAAATCAAGAATTTACCAGCCTGTAACAGTAATGTGTGATTCTCTGAAGTTAGATGGGAGTTTTGAAGGACTTAAGTATATATTATAAATCTAGCCTAAGAACTCTTCTCAGGAGTGACAAGTGGTTATTCTGCTACTCTTTCTGGCAATATTGGGTCCTACTAAGTAGGCTGTAATTATGCTGCTGCTTAGATGTTTTCTAAAATGTCACAGAATTAAATAATCTTTAATTTTTTTTCCATTTAAAAACCAGCAGTAAACCAGATCAGATTTTGGTCTGTTGTCAATCTGATGTTTTTTTCCAGAAGAACTGAGGGAGTGTGTTTGCAGACATAGGTTTCATGGTATTTGCTTATTTCATCAGAGTTCACCTTGCAACTTTAGGGACTGATACATACATTTAAATGCAGATTTTGTGAAGGCTGCTAACATTCACTGGGACAGTGTCTTACTCACCAAAAGCAAATGAACTTATTACATATCAACATTAGAGTTAATCTTTTGTCTTTCTCATTTGTTAACTAAAATGGCTGTTTACATTTCAGACAGAGGAAAGTTACTCTGTGGGAAACTTGAACCCTTTGTCCCCACACAAAGATATTGGTAAGTCTGAAACTCAGATATACTTGTGTATACCAGCTGTCTTCTACTTGTACTTGTGTGATTGACAAGCTTGTGATCCTGCTCAACAAGGCAGCTGTGATATTATAGTTCAGTGGTTTATTGTGTTCATTTGAGTTTTGACTAGCTTAAATCTTTCTCTGTATGTTTGGCTTCAAATGTATGAGATGTCATGAGAAAAGAGGTATGAGAGAGAATAGGGATAGTGTTAGGTGGGTTTGAAGCAAACTGAGGGGAGCTGCAAAGGAGAAGAAAAATTCAAGTGTCAGAGCTTTTTCAATGATAAAAAGTTCTCTTAATACAAAAAGCTATAGTACTTGGTAAATACTACTTTTTAACTTAAGGCTACCAGCTTAGTGTTGGAAAGAGTACATCCATTGGGTTTTTTCCTCCCTCAACTAAAATGAAAATAAAGTTTCCATTTCATTAAAGAAATCTTGATAGTAAACTGACGTCCATCAGTTTAAACCATTGGAGGTACGCAATGTAAAAATAGCACAAGTGAGAGAGAGGAGAATCAGACTGAAACAGTATCTGCCACTCATAGTAAGTGGGCAACACACATTTACACATTCTGATGGGGAATCCTGGCTTTACTGAAATGAAAGGCCAATTTTTTGTGATATCAGTAAGACGAAAGCTTACTCTTGATCACACGCTTCTCTGAAGGGAATTACTCTTTTTTTTTTTTTTTTTTTTTTTTTTTAGGTGCTGCAAGTGCAAAGCTACTTTTTTGAAGTGGATGAATATAAGATTGTATGCATATATAACTGCTGTAGAGAAAAGTGTGTGAATTTTGTGTTACTAAAAAGAAATTTTAGGTGTTTTTCTCTCTGTAGCTTTGTTTCTCCAGGTATTTCAGTGATTGATTGCATTCTCTGGAGAAGAAAGAATCTGCAAAAAATGTATCAGTTTACAAAGATCTCCATTGCTTAGTATTAAAAACATTTCACCCAGTATATCATGCAGAAGTGTTTTATTGTTCTAAATCATTCAAGTACTTCACACCATTCTATGTAGATTCTAATAATGCCTTCTTGGAAGTACCATTTCTAGTGCAGAAATAAACACACAACTGTAGGCTGACATTCAGCAGGATGTTGGGAGTACAGTATTATTAAAGAAGCATATTATGCTGAATGCAGTATTCTTTCAGTAAGATTTAGTCTAATAATTAATATAATATGTATTCCACATAGGAAGCTTGTTTGGGAAATCAGAAAGTGAGGATGCATTTGCCTTTCCCTTCCCCTCGGAATCGACTTCTCACGCATTTGAAGATGGAAAAGATGACTTTAATTTTCCATTTGCATTTGGACAGGATCAGAGATCATCACGCTCTCCTTCTGTGAAAGGTTTTCATTCTTCCTTACAAAATACAAAGCCATTTACATTCTTTTGAATACCTTTGACTCCTTTTAAATTCTTTTCCTACTTAGCCTTGACAAATGTTTTCAGTTTCTTAAGTTAAAGTACAAAGCATTTCATCTTCTCCTTTCATTTCAGGTAAGAATACATTATTGCAATTGCTGCAAGAGCATGTGTATGTTCATCAGGCACACATGCTTTGAGATGCAGCTTTATTTTTCTTATTTATTTTCTAGATATGTTGTTTTCATAAAATATTATGATACACTCTTGCTAAATTGGCACTTACAAGCAGTAGAAATATCATTTTACAGTAGTGTGTCAAGTTAATTCAATATCTGTGAGAGAGCATCTAAACTAGATGAGTACTTTCAGCTTCTGACATAAAGTAAATAACTTGTGTTAGTAAAAGTACCTGTTTATTGTAGCAGTAAAAGCTGAATTTGAGTTAAAGACAATGTTCTTAAATTAGCTGTTATACACAGAATATTTATAAAATTTTTGAAATAAACATTTTTGTTAATTTCATGTAAAATTTTGTAGTTATTTCTTAATATCTCAAGTGAAATAATGTTGCAATTATAATACTTAACATTTCAACTTCTGTAGTTCTAACCTGAAACACTGAAAGCCAGTTCCTGCTTCTTTATCTAGTATCTTTCAAGAAAAGATACAAAAGCAGACAGTTTCCAAAGTCTAACTGTGGTCAGTACAAGTATACCCACCAGGTCTCCACAAATGGCTTTTGTTATGGGATGGCTGGCTGTGAAGACAATATCAGGGTTAGTCAGCAAGGAATGCCAACTCTTCTTAGCTGCCACAGCACTGTGCCCTGTAAATTCCTTGGAACCATTTTCTCTATAACCAGCAGTTTCACATCTATGGCTTTTGAAGGAAATACCAGATCACTTTTGAGTTATTTTTTTCTGTTACATGTGAAACATAGGTTACTAATTTTTGAACCCCCTTATGAATTTATAAGGGAAACTGGGTTTCTCACTCATTTACTATGAAGTAAAAAACCTGCCTGACAGCAGGAAATTAAACTGCTGAAATGGAATCAAAGCAAATAATGGGCAGACCACATCATTCAGCAAACTTCACAGAAGATATTGCAAATGGACAAACTAATCAGAGGGGCACATGGACTGAGTGGCACAAGTGGACAAAAAAGCATCCTGCCAGTATAGCCTGCATGGTCTGCCAATAAAGTGTCAACAAAGTCCAAAGGGGAGTAGAGTCCCCTTTCTTCTGCTGACCTGCAAAGCCCTAAATGACCAAAGGCTCAGTTATCTATGCCACTACTTCTGTTCTGCCAAATTCATAAATGCCTTGGGATTATTTAAGTGTGGCCTAGCTTCTCCTTAAAGAACTTGTGCCTAGAGATTTGTGAAAGTTGGATTTTTCTTTACTGGAGAAGGATTCAGGAATTTTTAGCAGAGTGCTGCTGAGATCCAGCTAATAAGCGAGACACATGGATTTGGTGGACTTTATGCTCTCCAAGTGTGGGTTTCCATGTTAATCTATTTTAAACAGCTTTTCTAATCTACTGCATACCTCACAACATGAAAAACATAAGCTAGAGGCAAGTTTGAGAGGCTGTCTACATTATTTGGGGTAGTGTTTTAGTGTATGCTACTGGCAGGTGTTCTGAGATCATTTAGAAAGCGTAGTTTTGTTTGCTCAGTTATTCCATAAATGAAGCTTGCTTTCCTGTCTTCTGACGTATTCTGTCATCCATGTCTCTGACATTACAGTATGGTAGTCAAGGCTGCTGGTTGAAGTGGGAGAAACCGTAGTTCTAGGTCTTGCTGGATGTTTACACTACACAAATTAGATAGGCTGATTAATAACATTAAAAAAGAAAGTTACTTCAGAAAAGGCAACCACTCAGTATTTGGCATACTTTTCTGAGATCTAAGAGCGTGAACTGCTTATAAACACGCACTGAGATTTTTTTCTTTAGTGCCTGTCAAATTCTGCCTAAAAACGATCCCTTGTTATTATGCCCATAAAATCATAGCAGCCATGTTGCTGGATTGCTCAGACTAGTATGTATCACATTGACCAATGTAATTTTGTTTTGTCCTCTACATACACACCTGACTACGTCCATCTCTGGTCTGAAAGTGTAGACAAAGATCCTCTTATCAGCGTAGCAGGGGCTGCTTGAGAGCAAAGTGCTATTTGTTCATTACCACTTGTTATTTGCAGTTATTGTCCCTGCAGCGCAGATACAGTAAATGGACTGTGCACTTGTTCCTCAGTCCTCAGTGTGGAGTCAGTAAGTTTAATTTGTATCACTGGAAGTGTGGAAAGCTAACTTGGCTGACTCTGTACTCCAGTAGATGAGGAACAGTTATTACACACATGACTACAACTTAACTAGAGACCAGTAACCTCCAGCAGCAGGAGAGCAATGGCAGCTGGGAGCTGTAATCTCTTAAAAGCAGTGCGGCTGTCTGCAAAGTGGTAATATGGTTATACTGTGTACTTCTACTGTGAGTCCTTGGAGGTGGGGGTTGCCTTTTTGTTCTATCTTTGTATTGCACCTAGTAAAATAGAGTTCAGGTTCACAACTGAGCCCTAAGGTATTAACAATGAAAAACCTCTCTTAAATAAGCAGAGCAGGGATTTGACTTTGAATCTTACATGAGTATCCTAACCAGAAGGCAAATGTTTATTTAGGGCCGCAATGTCTTTACTGTTCCATTTAAGTTTTTAATGTTGTTTTTGACAGAAAACTATTTAACTTGAAATTTCCTTGTAAAAGCTGCTGTACCACCCAGCATTAGGAGATGTCTGGTTAAATACTTTATGTCACCAAAATGATAGGAAATATCACAATATTTGAATAAATCATTTTTTTAATTTGTTGAGTAGAATTTTTGAAGAGTGAAGAATGAAACTTACGCTCTTACCTACTGATGCCTCAGTTTTCTTTCTCTGACAGAAATAATACCTATATGGAGATGTCATTTTTCTGATCAGTAATAACACAAAGAGCATTTCTCCACATTTGCCTGGCTGTGCAAAGTGGTCTTCAGTAAAAAAACTTAGTTATAATTTGTAAGGTGATAGAACACTTCGACTGGAGCCCCATCTACTATTTTACTGTTAATTTTACTGATGCATAAATGTAAAATATGCTTATAAACAGCCTGGGATATTTGGCTAACAAATAAGCAACAGCTGGACAGGTTTGAGGCTAAAAAATTAACTTAGAAACTAGGAGGTATAGACTTCCAACAGTTGTGGGATATAGCATTTATTTTAATATAATGCTGTTTTATGGCTTCACACACCACCATTGATAGAAAATTAGACATTCATCAAACTATTCCCACTCAAAAATCAGGTTTCCAGTTTAAAGCAATTTATTAATTTTCTGTAACTTCAGTCTAAGTCTACCAATATAAAGCATATATGCACAGCATAACATTCTTCAGGAAAAATTTCATTGTGCTGTTTTATATAATGCTTAAGGTGATAAAACCACAAAAGTTCCTTAATTTGGTATCAGAAAAACTGTTCGGTGTTCAAGTATGAATGAGGCATATAATATTGTTAAAATTGCTTCTTTACCATCTTAAATTTTTAATGATAACATTGTGTGAATACTTTGAAGGGAAAAAATGTGTATATATATATATATATATATAATGTATATAGCATCACACTGTAGACTCATCTCATACAATTGGTTACTAATTTTCTGTGTAATATAGCAAGAGCAACCAGAATTCTGGGTTGGAAAATTGCAGTGATAGAAGTGGTACAAAACTGAGTTACAACCCGCAGTGTTGATTAGAGAATATTGAATGCAAGTAGTGGCTCTTTTCTAGCTACCTGTTAAGATTAATAGTAGGATGCCAAAAACATCACCTGAATCTTTAAACATCAAACAATTAATTAAACCCCTGGTTTCAGTTGCAACTGTTTACAGTCTGAGTTGCAGTCTTTCCCCACAATTCAAGAAAATTACTGCACTGAACCCCATTGAAATTCTGTACATGGTTGCCTGCCCGGTTTGGGCCCTACACAAAGAAAAAATTTCTATTTAATTTTTCATTTCAAGACTATGAACATTATTAAAACTTAATGTTAGAAGTAAAGGGGCATCACTGCATATATGTGGGTAAATGCAAACTTTGGTGGCAGGGATAGAAGAATCATTGCATCGTAAGAAAACAATCTTGCACTATAGCATTAATACGCTTAAGCATTTCAAGGAAATAAGCTTTAAGTGCTACTTATTGTAACAGATTGGAATGTGTAGACTTACAGTATTAGATGGTAGTAATCTCCCCAGTGCAAGGCTGATTGCATGGGTAGCAAGAGTTGGCTAATCCTTTTCGGCCAATGGCATAAAACAAGGATTAGTTTTTCATTTACTGCGACTGAGTGGGTCATTAGGATCCAAAGACACTAATGAGCCTGAACAGGCAATTGGATTCTGGTTTCAAAGTTATGGGCTAGTTTGAAAGGAGATCATTGTGTCTTTTAATGATTTAAAACATGATGTTTCTGTGACCTTTTTCCTGAAAAAAATGAATGAAGGATATAACCATGGAACACAAACCTGGAATGTTGACTTTTTCTCTTGGAACTTGAGTTGTTGCCAGATTTGTTGCCTTGGAGGCTGAATGGCTCATTTAGAAATATCTCTGTTGCCTTGCTTTTATGTTCTGCTCTTGATGTCTCCAGAGTTGACACAAGTCACATGCAATCAAGTCTATATTCCTGGTGGACAGGCACTGTCCTAATATTCTCTGACTCACACCCAGGTTGTTTGCAGCTCAGCAGTTCTGCTTCCAGACACATCACTTTGTGTTCTGATGCTAACATCTTGCTGAGAAATTGCCTCTTGGCATGTTGCTTCTTGAATCCTGTACCTTGCTTGATTTGATGTGAAGATGATGCTCTTTTTAGCACTTGCAACATATTACCTTTGGAAAGGTAAATTCCGCCCCCCCGCCCCCTTGCTACATCCCAGATTTTCTTCTTTTCAGTAATCACTTGAATTCAGCAATAATACGTTGCTTGTATTTGTTTTCATTCACATAAAAAGACGCTGACAAAAGTGTATAAAAGAAAATATTAAAAGAGGGACATTTCTATGTTAATAGAAAGTTTAAACATATACAAAAGGCAAACACTTTGACTGTTGTTATTCCCCAGGAGAAATCATGTAAAATGTTTTAATAACATGAACTTATTTTTCTGTATTGTACCACAATCCATGATGCAGCTACAAAATTATTTCACACAGCACAGGACTTACTCCGTAATCCTGTGAGACTTGGGTTGGGGAAAAACGGGGAAAGAAGTACAGGGCTAAGTAAAAAAAAGTTCTTGCTAGTGGGGAACCAGCTGTTATGACTGGTGGGAAGCTTGGTAGTTGACAGTCCATACTGAAACTCAGTTTGGAGCTTGCAGTTCTTATCTGCTCCCTTCTGCTGGAGCAGGAGCTGCCTTGAGCTATGCGTGGTCTCTTGCTGCCTTTTCCTTTTTCTTGAGGCACGTGTTTGGCTAGTTTTACTGTTTCCACAAAATGCATGATGCTGTGATCAGTGATGTTGCGACCTCTGCTTTCGCATATTAAACTGCCCTTATCTTGACCCACGAGCCTGTTGTTATATTTTCTCCCCCCTGTCC
>JANZLQ010000041.1:16049152-16059991 GCA_026212715.1 Elanus axillaris
CAACTGAGGAGGGGGAGTGATAGAGTGGCTTTGGTGGGCACCTGGCGTCCAGCCAGGGTCAACCCATCACACTGCCACAGCTGTGAAAAGGGCTCATGTCCAGAAGTGGTGGGTATCAGAAATGGTTAAAGATGTTTCTTAACAATTATCCACAAAATCCTTTGTCAGCAATGTTTCTATTACATTTCAGGGAGGTTCCATGCCTTTGAAGCACTCTAGCCATTACCCAAGCAGGACTAGTGTGCACCACAATTTCAAATCATGCCACGTGAGTTGACAAATGTCACCAGATACAATACATACTTCAAGGTGATTTTTTGCCTTGGGAGTCTTGCCCCAAATACTTGACCAGTCATGTTTCTCACTGCTACATATACTGAAGGATAATATACAGCTGCTTGTTTCTTTTTCTCCCTCACAGTTGGAAGAGGCTCTCAGAAATCTGCCATTTATTACCAATGCGATCTTAGAGGCGAGATGTTAAACTAAGGCCCTGACCACCTGTGTTCATTGCAGACCCATTGCTTGCCACTGCTGCTGTTTTGTTGTAAGAAGAGTGATGGCAGAACATGGCTTCTTAGATATTTTTTTAAATTCTTTTTTCCCCATCTTGAACTAATACTTGTGACTCATCATCGGAGGCCAGAGAGCAGTAGAATTCTGATAAAGATGTAAATCATGGATTATGTGGAAACCAACACTGAACTTCAGAGGTGCTTTTAAACCCACATTGGCCATCCATCCAGAGCACTTAAAAGAAGCTGGTTCTTTGAAGTAGGTCATGATTTCATGTAAACTTCCACTTTACCTTGAATTGTGCTTTTACTAGGTTTCAAAAAAAATAGACAGGTTTTTTGCTAGCACAGGAGAAGCATTCTGATCGCAAAACCAGTGGAATAACTGTTGGATAGATTTTTCTGCTTTAGGCTAACTTCATTGACCTGAGAGCTATGGGAGTGGCTCTACACTGTGGGGTTTGGGGGAAGTGTTGATGTTGTGGCTGTATAAGCTTATAATTCTTGTTTGCCAATTACAAATTAATATAGTATAGTAGTGACTAAAAATTATAATCTGCTGAGTGTGTGGTGCCATGTATAGTAAGAATGTAGTGCTATTATCACTTGTAGACAGAGTTGTATCAAAATTGCCAATTGTAGTCACAATGTTTTGAAGAATTTTTTTTAAAAGCCAATGATTTGATGGACAGAAGAGATTAATTGTCCAGATGATTGCTCTTTTAAATAGTCCTGAGATATTCTTGGTGCTTATCAATAGGACACTTGGATTACTTGTCTTATGTTGCATTGAAACTATAGATATGCCTTAGGTGATTATATTGCCACATTATCACAGTCATTGAGCATCTCACAATCATCAGTAACATAATGAGGAACTGAGCTTGGGGTCAGATTGTTGAGAGACATTGGATTGTTGTAGACTTCCCACAGGTCTACAAGCAGGATCACAGGCAAGAATATTAGCTCAGATCTTCTGGAACTGTTGCTACTGCCTGAACCGCTGGACCATATATGGGTATATATACCATATATGTAAAGGACATTTACCTCCATGGCTGTCAATATTTCCAACAGCTACACATTCACATAAAAAAATTAAAAATATTAATGATAGAAGAGATTTTTGTGCTAGCATCAAGGGACCATAAGTGTTTATTTTCTGAAGAATCAGAAATACTGCATCAGAATGAGATACAGATCAACTCCCTTTCTATGTGGGTTTGGCCCAAAGTCTATGCACTGCCTGTGTCATTACAATAACTGGGGTTTGCTGGGTTATGGAAGATCCACACATAACATCTGCTCATGTCCCTGTGCTGATTTTGGAGAAGGAGGAAGGCACAGATGATCTAAAACAGAAGAATGCCTGTGTTGCCAAAATTGCTCTAGTGTTACCTTGGGCATCTCTGATACACAGCAAAAGCAAAGGGCTGAGGCATGTCTTTTTCAGTATGTAAATTACACATTCACAGCAGTGTAAGGCTGGCAGCAGCATGCTGCTTTGCATGTTTATTACAGCTATCTTGCATATTGCAGTGTCAATATTTTAACACAGAGCATTTTACATCACAAAAAGAAAAAAAAAGAAAGATGCTCCAGTGGTTACTGTATGTATTTCAGTTTCCATTGTTGAGTTTTATCTGAGCTGACACTATTGGAATAAAGTAGATTGTCAAAGGCTAGGCAAAGTGCTTTTATCATTTGCAAGTATTGGCATTAAGTAAAATAATGATTTGAATTTCTGTTTTCTGTCTTTTCTGGCTTACATTGTCAGTTATGGTGATGTTTTTGACAAGGGAGTGCTGCTGGGTTAGTGATTTCTTCCAGAGCTTCAGAAATAGTTAAGTTATCTGTTATTATCATCATATCAGGACTGACAGTTGATGGTCAGTGCTTATATATTGTCTTTGTAAATTACAAAATGAAGTTAGGAGCAGCCAATGCATCTCTCTGCTTTTATAAGGTTAATTCCATGGGATTATTTGTCATGTACTTATATTCAGACTTAGTAAAATTCTTGGTACTTGTTAAGTTGTGTAGAACAACTTCAGAGAATAGTTTTTTTTTTTCTGTAATAAAGCAGGGAAGATAAAAATACTATGCTGACCATGTCTTTTGAAGACTTGTAATGTTTTGGAAATAATTAGATCTCTGCAAGTTCCTGAAAGAAAGTTGTTATTAGAGTAAGCGTGTGCTTCTATTAGCTGGTTTTGTCATGTATTACAGTACAGTGACTTTAATGCTATTTTAGTTTTATAACCTAATGATCTACACAGGTAACATTTAACTATATGTTACATTTCCCTAGCTGAAGCACTAGTCCTTATAATTAGAAAGTTCTGTCATTGAGGGTTGTAATATGAATACAGTTTAAATAATATACTGGGATATTAAAAAGAACAACAGTGAGAACAGCGAAGTTTAAATATTGAAGTCATAATTAACTCTTCACTCATATAACTAAATGATAATTAAGTGTCAAGACATATAGCTGCATTATGCTGTAACTCCAATGTAAATATGTGCAGTTGTAAAGTATAACCAGTGTGACTATGGTACTGGCAAAAGAAAACAATAATCACTGCTAAATCATTTCGATAAATATGCCTGAGATTTCAGGAACTGTGTAACAATAAATTAATAAAACTGAGTTTTACACAATCAGCTGATTCTAAATAAAAAATAGCTTGACTTTCTTGTTCACTTTATGTGAGAACAGGATAAACTTCGTGTAAGTATTCCTAGTTAGGAAAACATCGCTGCTGTTACAACTTGAAAGATTGATTTGGGAACAGTCCTTCCTATTCTCCCCTCATCAGTGAAAGCAAGCCTGTGTCTTAATTACGTTGTAGTTATAGCTGGGAGACCTATATACCAATTACTGTTTATATTACAGGAGTGCCTACAGGGTACAGCTTCATTTAAGAGTGCATTGTGTTATGCACAATGAGAGAGAGTCCAAGCCTTAAACGTTTTACAATTTGAAAAGCCTGGGCAGACAATGATGGGCTGGATCATAAATACCAAGTACTTCCCACAAGTTCTGAGCACGTTTGGTTTCCAGTGAAGCCAATGGGAGTTAAGGTTGCTTGGCACCTCAGTACCAGTCAGCCTGCTCCATCAAGCCTGTAGGACTCATTAAAAAGAAAATATCAACTAACATAATAAACAATTCCCACTAGTTTCATAGCATTTACAGAGGGGAAAAAACCTTAAAATAAATACTAGGCATTTGGAAAATATGATAGTTGGAAATAAACCAGAATTCTCTCATTGGCCAGGTTTTGTTAAAATGTCTCAGGAAGGCAACATGCACCAAATTCAAACTGGGCCATTTCCACTCTATCAATGTTGCTGACAAACCATGCTCTGAGCAGAGTTGTCATCAAGAACTTAAGCTGGGAGAAATTTATAAAATCTGAAAAACAGCGGATTTCAAAGTGTTGAATGTCCTTTCAAGTGCATGTCAGTCTAGAAAGATGATGAAAGAGCAAATCTGATGAGGAAAGAGAGGCAAATAGCAAGAAGGAATAAGTCATGGAAAAAAAGTCAGCCTGACAATTACTGCCAGAGATATAATGCATTTATTCCTTCTTACACCCAGATTGCAATAAGACTAGAGGTAAGATTAATCAATAACTGTATGCTCTAGTGCTTTCAGAGCTGGATTCAGGCAGAGTAAGGTAGATCTGCAGCACAGGTGTACATAGCCCAGTATTTAGCATGTTTCATTATATCATAGTGGTGCAGCAGTACTCCATGTGCAGGCCAGTGTCAGTCAGCATAAAAATACTGCAGTCAACAGCCATATGCCAGGTAAGCAGCCTGCAAAGCTGGCCTTATTTTTCCTATAATAAATACCATCTCTGGTTTATTGTCATTACTACGGTCAGCATTGCAGCTTCTGGCAGCTGTTGTGGGAGGTGAAAAGAAGGCCATCCATATGGTGCTGTGTATCGCATCAAAGGTGTCTTGCATTTGGAAAGATTCTTACAAATGTCAATGGTGGGTCATTTAAGGCCTGATTCTATTTCAGCAAAGTCAGTGGGGATTTTGGCATTTATTAGTAGGAGCAGAAACAAAACCTTAATCCCTTGCAATTCTGTTTGTATTGCATTATACACAGAGCATCACAGATGTGCACAGTATACTGTGAAAAACGCAGGGTCATATGCTGCTGTCACCTGGTCTCCTGCAGCAGTGAGACACAAGTCAGAGTGGACCTGCAGACAGGCAGGCTTGGGCCACTGTTTCAGGCCACCAATTTCATTTTTTCCATCCCCTGTGGGAGAAAATAAATTTTGGGGAAGTAGATGTGATTCACTCAATTTACTTATTCCACCTCCAGTCTCACTGCTGGTCAACTCTCAAGATGCTGAGAGTATCACTTGGCCAGACGCAAAGTCAGTTACTGCATGTGTCGTAAGATCTGGAGCAGAACAACAGATAAAGAAACACAGTGAAAGGGAGGGCATTTAAACAGAGGTTGAACCTGGGGATGACAAGTGGGAAAACAGAAAATAAGCAAGAAGCAGGGTATCAGAAAAGGAACAGGATCTTGAAGCGTGAAGAAGGAACACTGGGTGGGAAAACAGATCCCAAAATTGGTCCTGTTAATTCCAGCTGAGTCACTTTTCTTTGACCCAAATGCTTTATCTCCTCAGTGTCTCCTCCCTGCTGTGCCTTGGCTCCAGAGAGTGCTGGGCACTGCTCTGAGGACGTGGCCAACTACTGCTAGGCAGGGACCTCTGCTTTCTTGCCACTTTTATAGCTTATTGTTAGGACCTCAATGGCCGATTACATCGACTTAGATGGGCAGTGATCTGAGGAGATGCTGAAGCAAAGACATAGCTAGTAAAACCATTGCTGAGATGGATAGTAGCAAAGAAATTTGGAAATCCTGATGTGGAAATGCCTAAGTCTCTTTGTGCTTCCACTTTACGTAACTCCCCTGTTGTACAAAATGCCAGGGCACTCAGTGCTGCCACTCGGGCCTGGTTTGATCACAGCATAAAGTATCTTTTCATTTGGTGTTTGCTTACAACGTGCCTTATTGTTCTGCAGTGTTGACCTGAACAGCCCAAAGCCGTCATTCTTCATTTGTGAAGTGGGCTGCACTTCATCTAGGCACCGCTCCAGCCTGACAGGCTCTGCTAAAATTGATTTCTGCATCTGAGCTGCTTGCATGGTGCTAGAATACGGCTCATGTCTGGCCAGCTTCTTGGGTATACTATCAGGGATGCAAGGACACTTAGAGAGACCATCACGGATGGAGGATGCCTGTGTCACTGGGGTGGGATTTTTGTGGTGGATGGAGCCAATGCCCTGAAATCAGAGCTCACTTTCTTCTCTGTCTTTTTCTGACAGCTGGAGGTACCAGCTGATTTCAACAAATGAGTTTGTTGGCAGAGTTATCCAAGATGATAAATTCATTTCATATGATGAGTTTGTTTAGTAAGAAGCCAAGAGTTAACTGAGTGTGGTTACATTCCTGAGACTTTCTCAGAGCCTTGGAAAGTAGAGCAAGGACAAAGTGCATGTTGCTTTTCAGCTTTCTTCCTCTTGCCAGTACTTATAGCATGGCTACCACTCACACACTCCTGTGGCTGGCAGGTCTGGATGTTCACATATTCACGATAGACAAGAACATTATCTCTCATAAACTGAATATGTGCAAGCAGAGGCACATGCACACCACCGAATAGCAGCATGGTCCCTGTTCCACACGTGCTTCAGTTGTCAGCCTCTCACTTCCCAAAGCACATGTGGATATAGGAAGGTGTGGTACTAGCGCAGTGTCTAAAGTAACTGTGGAATGAATGTAAAGCCACTAACTTCCTTGCGTATTAGTGCCATTAAATAAATTTCTAATTAGAACAACTATAAATGCCATGTCACCATTTCTGGGGCCAGTCTTACTTTATTAAGGTCAATGGCCAAGCTCCAAATCTCTTTCTTTTATTTAGCCTCTGGAGAGCTGGGTCTGTCCCTGGGCAAGTCACTAGTCTTCCTGTATCTCTGTTCTCAGTGGGTAGAAATTAACATGTTAATAATGGCTTTGTCATCATCATTGTTATTTTTATGTGCTACAAGGTCTTTAAGAAGAAATAATGTATTTCATTGGACTGAACAAGTGGGAAAACAGCTAGCTGTTAATTTGACTTAGCTTCAGTTGTGATGGTGCATCTTTTGGTTGGTTAGACTGCAAATTGAACTGGGCATGATTAATCTCTTCCTGGGAGTGAGCCAACTGCCTCTTACACAAAGGTTTTAGTCTCTGAACATGCAGTCATGATTCCGATAAAGCTAAATTATGATCTTAGTAATACATAAGCATGACTCAACCCAGGATTGCCAGTGAAAACAGACCCACTCACCACTGCCCCGCTTCTCCACCGATGCGTCCAGCCTGTCTTGTTGACTTTGCCTCTTTCTCTTCCTGTTCCCTCTTTTCATACATTGGCAGCTTCTTCCACTCCTTCATAAAGGCTGAACATGTAATTTGCAAAACTGATTCCTGTATCTAGCATCAGGGAGGGACTTTGTAAATGCCTCTGCACTTTTCTTTTCAAGGTCTCATCTGAAAACATCATCTCTACCCATGATTAATATCTGCTGTGCTGCAGTGCTGTCTACAAGGATCGTCCAAACTGACTTGAAGGTGAAAAAGTCTGGGGTTGTAGCACTGGAGGGGAGGACCCAGGGCACTGACTCCGGTGCTGCCACCTAAGCCTGTGATTAAAGCTGTGCAGGAGGTGGAAGGTTTTATGACAGGTTTTGACATTGTGAAATACTAACTTTTTTCTGTGTTGCAGGAGAGAAGTAGTTTTCCAAGGAAAATCATTTATGGATGTGTGGGGTCAGTTGAAACATTTTTATTTCAAGAACTTAAAACCTAGATTTCTTTACAATGTACGAAATATAAAAGTTGAAATGACAATGTGAAAACTATGTTCTGTGAATCTGGCCAGATCTGGTAAACCTTTCACTGTTGATGGAAAACACAGTATTCCAGCTGATGTTGACTCTATTCGTAACTTGCTGATCAGCTTTTCCTGCAAAGCATTGTGAGAAATATTTAGATTTCTTACCGTAATTGAGATTTGTCAGAAGTATATGCACCCTTAGGCCAGCATGAAGCTTGCTCTGAGCTGTCTGCTCTGGGTGCTGCTCTCATTTGCTCTCCAGGAGAGGAACAGCGTCCTCTGACCATGGCTGAGTACGTGCTGCAGAGGTAGCAGAGGAGCAGCTAATCTTGGCTGGGGAAATGCAGGTCCCTGTCAGTGTAGGACATTTTTACCTTATTTGTGACAACAAATGCTTCTTATTGCCAGTATTGGGTTGCCACGCCTAGGTTGTGTAACTATCTTGTTACAGTACTGAAAAGATACATTTTTCCATACCTGAAGCATCACAAACATTCACAGGACATTTATTGGGAAAAAACCCAGCAAAGCTGTGCTGAGCTTTTAGCTCCAAGAACTTCAAGTGGAAACCTGGTGAAAGCGATTCTAAGCTTTGGCTGAGAAAATTTTGTTGTTTTTTTTTTATTCACCAGGGACATAGTCTTTTTTTTCCCAGGGAAAGACATGGTCTTTCTAAAGCTATTGGCAGAAAAAGCCAACACTGTTCAGTTGGATGTTTCACCAAAGGTGTATATTCACGCTGGAGCTCTAACCTCTCCTGTGCATTTGGAAATGCTGTGTGTACCATGGGCATGATCCTGGTCACATCAGCCTTTCTTTCTAGTGCCAGACTGACAGAAAGGGTCCCCTCTCTCCCTAACAAAATTAAAGAAACTCTTATATATAGAATGCATTAAGTATGATAATGTGCTGTTAAATTGTACCTCTATGTCTTTATTTACTGCTTTATTTGATCAGAGAGGGTATTCCACTAACACTGGGGGTGTATTTGACTGACTTGCCTTTCTATAGTGCAGTGGAAGGGCTGGTCACCCAGCATTCAAACCTAAACCAGGGGAAGCAGAAAAAAACCCATTTGCCAGCACTTCATCAGTTAAGATACAAGATTTATTGACTGTTTCTTCTTCTATCACAACAATCTTCCCTTCTGCCAGAATATCTCTGAGGCTGATCTTTTCTTAGACTGTGTACACCAACCCGTTGACATTGTCTCCAAGATCAGCTCACCTCATACCTGTGCAAAACAAACCAGATTTTGATCTACTTTCATCATGTTTTGTGAGTGTGCATGTGACATAATTTAAATAAGCTTATCCTACTCAGAAGGAAAAAAAACATTCCTACCACAGTTTAGGTAAACCAAGCAATTATTCTGTTACTAAGTGTAATTAATGCCTAATGATTTGCTTTGATTAATAGGACAATGAGCATCTGCTCCTAGATTAGTAACCCAAGCAGTCTCTAATATTAGAAGGTAGGGGGTTCTTTTGTACTAAAAATCTATTTTTCCATGTTCATGTCAAAGCAGAACAGCCCTTTGCTATATTCTAAAAGCCAAATAAAGGAAAGGTAGTACATTTTTGAAAGGATTTAGAGAAAACTTCATAATGTCTTAATGAATTTGTGGTTTTGAGTTAAATCCATGCATCTCTGTACTTTAAGGAATTACTTTGATCTAATTCTCTGACAATTTTTACAGGCAAAGTTACAGCCAAAGTGCTTAAGATTTTGCATATTCTAGGCAGCAGAGGCATCTCCTGGAAAAGCAAGCTGAACTAAATAAGAATCTACATTTCATATTTCTGTTTTTCTGTCGCTGATTACTGCTAAATATTCCCTCAGTTTAGGAAACAATGGAATGGCATGTTTTAGAGATGATAGTCATTCTTCTAAATCTCCTGATTAGTTCCTCTATTTTTTTGCTGTATGGCTGAAGAATTATAACATACAATGAAGCTGCAAGGCTAATCATTCTTTATCATCTTCTATTGATCCTAAAGATGGAGTGCAGTTAGATGCAAACACTAATCCAATCGTATAACAGACATCCCCATATGGTTAGTTACCAGCTTTGCCTTAAGCCAATCAATAATCACTTTGACAAAGAAAAATAAATTTGGATTTTTTTGTTGAAAGGTTGGTTGTCAGTCCTTTGGGCTCTGAATGCTGCATCTGCCAAGGGATTCCCAGGTGTTACGGACTTCTTAGTCACTTCAGTGTCCACTCAGAAATAGTGCTTGCAATGGCTGGTGGATAACCAAGGAAATGGTTCTCATTTCTGGGATTACTACAGAGCCAAGGACAGAATTAACTTAAGTCACACAACTTGCTTCTAAAGGCCTCTAAAAGACACTGAATACCTTGTAAATGAGTTAGGCTTTCACTGTAATATAAACAAAAAGTGTCCCTGAAGAAACAATGTCAGTACAAGCCATTGAACACAGGAGGTGTGTGGTGTAGGCTCACCTGGAGGCTTTTATTCTCCAGTCTGTGGTTTAACATTACAAGAATGGAGAGTGAATCCCTAGTAGGCACCTGGCAAACACTTGGTTTATTCTTTTCATGGATGCTTTCACAGAAATGTTCGTCTGCTGTGATACATGCAGTGAAGAGACACCATAAATGCCGACATTTCACGTGGCTGTACTTCAGCCCCTCTCTGAGTTTGTTTGGTTGAGGGCTGACTCCTGTGTTTGGTCTCAGGCCATGCATGTATCCTCTGTACCAGTTTCTCTGTGTCCAGAAACTGTATTTCAAATTCTCTTGCATAGGAATTCATGCTGCAATCACAGAGGGACGCCAGCAGGTCAGGACTGATGGTGAAGGATGATGACTTATGATTAAACATTCACTGTATGTTCAGTTTAATCCAGTGAATAATTGTCTAATACCAAATACTCAATATTCACATGTGGTGGGTTGACCCTGGCTGGATGCCAGGTGCCCGCCAAAGCCGCTCTGTCACTCCCCCCCCCCCCATCAGCTGGACAGGGGAGAGAAGCTATAACAAAAGACTCATGAGTCAAGATAAGGACAGGGAGAGATCACTCACTAATTACCATCATGGGCAAACCCAGACTCAACTTGGGGAAAATTAACTTAATTTATTACCAATTGACCAGAATAGGGTGATAAGAAACAAAACCAAATCTTAGAACACCTGCCCCCCATCCTTCCCTTCTTCCTGGGCACAGCTCCACTCCCAATGTTCTCTGCCTCCTCCCCGCCAGCGGCACAGGGGGGTGGGGAATGGGCATTGCGGTCAGTTCATCACACATTGTCTCTGCCATTCCTTCCTCCTCAGGGGCAAGACTCCTCACACTCTTCCTCTGCTCCAGCATGGGGGGGGGGGGGGTCCCTTCCATGGGCTGCAGTCCTTCAGGCACATACTGCTC
>JANZLQ010000041.1:16060240-16097740 GCA_026212715.1 Elanus axillaris
AATCTCTGCTCTGGTGCCTGGAGCATCTCCTCCCCCTCCTTCTGCACTGACCTGGGGGTCTGCAGAGTTGTTTCTCTCACATGTTCTTACTCCTCTCTTTGGCTGCAGTTTCTGTTCCGCAGCAATTTTTTTTTCTTCTTCTTCAATCTGTTATCCCAGAGGCGCTACCACCGTCGCTGATGGGCTTGGCCTTGGCCGGCTGTGGGTTTGTCTTGGAGCTGCCTGGCACTGGCTCTGTTGGACATAGGGGAAGCTTCTAGCAGCTTCTCATGGGAGCCACTCCTGTAAACCCCCTGCCAACAAAACCTTGCCACACAAACCCAATACATCACAACAAACTGCCTTTGACCAGATGGGGGCTGAAACAAAAACATTGCAATAAATTTAAAAAGTAACATCAAATACCTGAACATGTAAAGGAAGTAAGGCATGCTGTGAGATGCCACACTTACCATGCATTAATTAAATTATCTCTTCCCTTGGCTTTATTTCCTCTTCTATCTTTACTCAGATGGACTGTCCTGTTTCATAAAACTGCATCAGTTACAAGCTTAAGATTGCCAATCACCTTCATATCCTTTTCTTTTTTTTCCTCCTATCTAATGTGGCTTTACCATGCCTTTCGGATGTGCATTTCCCTCTGTTGCTTATCATGGTGCTGATATTCAGGGTTTATTTCACCTTCTGGAATCAAAGCTCCCTTGTTGTCTTCTTTTGTCCTTATAGAGGTCCAGAGTCATGATGACTGAAGCAAGACATTTACCCTCATATCCTCCATTAGAACCGAATTTTGTCTTCATGGTCTGTCTGTAATATTTTAAAACTGATGGGTGAGTAACCAGAGCCTCTTTTGCTGTTGTGCAAATCCCAGCTTGAAGCACTACTTGTTATAATGTACATTGTGGACACATCTAGGAATCTCCAGCAGGATGAAGTAGGAGCTGTGCAAGAACAGTCCCTGCAGTACAGAGTGTGGCCAGGTCTGCTCACTATTAGTCTACTTCACATGAGTTGCATTATAATATGCTGTCAGCTCTGAACTGGATGGTGTGAAGATACTCAAGCAGAGTCAGTAAGGGTAGAGCGGTGTTTTTGAAACTCTGCACTAGACCCTCTCCATCTATATTGCTTGTACAGTGCCCATATACAGAAGTGTTTTACCTGCAGACTGGAAAATCTGCCAGGGGATAATGGCAAGGAAACAAAGAACACTCAGAGTATGTAATGACACATTGACATTTACAGGTATTTTCCCCCAGCAGGTCTTTAAAAGAGACAATCTAAACACTAGCAGGTACCAAGCACTCAAGATGCCAGATTTTATTAGTGGAAGTTACTTATAAGCCAGTATAGGTAGTGCATGCAAAGTAGGAACCTGGCAAAAATAACCTGCCTAAAAGATGCTCAAAATCCAGCTTCTGGGCAAAGCCTTTCCCAATATCTATTCTCTAGCTGGAGGGTGAGGACTGTTTTGGTATATATTCTCCAATAGGCCCCTGCATTCCTCATTGCACTGTGGTGCATCTTTTTACCTTTGCTTGTAATTAGAGGTGCTTTTTGATTGGTCTTGACAGCAGTTTGAAGTGGGGTTTTTTTGTTCAGAAATGTCACCAGGAAGTATATTAATGGAGAGATGCCAAAGGTATTAAAAGCTACGGAGTCCTACGTAACAATGGAGAGATATTCTTGTGTATATTCTGGTGCAGTGTTTGCAATATAAAAGCAGAGACAAAACATCTCCTGTGTTTCTTTCCTTCCTTGAATTCCATCTTTCACCACCCTATTCCCTTTGCAGATTGGTGAGAGGCAGTTGCTAAATATATGCATAATAGTGAAAACCACTACATAATACACTGCATTGAAAAAGAGTCCTGCCAGGCTTCTAGGTCAAGGGAAGGAGTATCTCTTTCTTTCCTAGTTAGCTTACCTTCCCATTTGCCTCCTTTCTCTTTATGAAAGAGCTGATGGGGAAGGTCTCCAGTTGAAGGAGCTATTCAGAAAAAGACCTGACATTTTGAACCAAAATTCAGCTGCCTCCAACCGTTGTGTCCCCAGTGCTATTAAACAATAATCAAAGTATAATGAAATTCATATTTACTCTGAAAACAAAATACATACGGATATTTGATTTAAGAAAACTCATATAATTGCCTTGGAAAAGAAATAATAATAATTTAGGTAGATAATTTAGGTAGAGGATGAAAAAAAGTAATACTGGAATCTATGGGAGGAAGAGACCAGAGCCAAGAGTAGGCAGAAGCACAGATGTTTTCATTCTTATTCTATAGAGGAGTGCATAGGTACATGGGGACAAAGGCTTGGAAAGGGACCCCCATTTCACCAAAGTCCAACCCTGGCATCACAGTTTGGTGATAGACGTCAGGCTGAGAGAGACTCACAGCCCAGCACACGTGCCAGTCCCCATGTGCCATCGTGACATGTCCCTGCATGCCACTCTGACATCAATAACAATTTTAGCACCTCCAGGGTGTTAAATTAACACCTTCAGTGCGTCTAACACCTTTATTGTGTGTCACTGAGAACTTGGGTGACACTGGGGAGAAGATTTTACCCCATGCTATGGGTAAAAGCAAAAAATTGTGGCCCTAAACGAATGGCACATGTCTGTCTGATTTATGGCACAGATTCCTTCTTGACCCCGAGCCAGTCATCAGCTTAACTCTGACTTTGTGATAAATCACCCACTACTGGAGAGGTTTCTTGGCATCAGCAGAAGCACCAACTTAACTCACATGAAAATCCATCCACATGTGGGTATTTCAGAAGAGGCTGGAGAAAAGTAACCCAAACCCTCAAATTTGTCATTAAGGGTGATCAAAGCCCCTCTTGGAGTCTTGTAAATGGTAAGAATTAGCCTCAAAGAGCATTCAGAACAGAGAAGCACTTTGGTATTTGGATGTAGGTTCTAAAACGAAAATGTTGAAGGCCTTACATAGAAGTGTGCCCCTGCCCATCACAGGCAAACCCTTGCCTATCTCAAGCTCTGGGGAGAAGTATGAGGCAGATCAAGAAGAGTGAGGACTTGGGTGCTCAGGTTAAAAGTCTTTGTGGCTTTTGGACCCGCAGATGAAGTAGTTTTTGTCTGACTTGCTGCTTTCATTGCCTCTTTCAGACATCCCATAGTCCTGGTGTGGATTCTGCTGCCATGGAAATTGTCACAGAACAAGCTCTGTCCTGCTCGCCTGACACTGGATAGAGCATCCGAGTAACATCTCTTTCTGGGTGACTACTCTGTCACTGTTTCTTAAAGCTGCTCTTTGTAAGATGATTCCTGAGCTGCAAACTGATCCTGTTGCAGTGGCCAGGTAGGAATTAGTGGCGTGTGCTCAGGATTCCCAGGCAAGTGTGTCAGGGTGTGGCGTTGCTTATCCTGTCAGTCACGGGTATGTAATCACAGAGGATAATGAAAGAGCATAAAACCAAGCAGGTGAAAAAGGACTTTGTAGGTACTGTTCATTGCCTTTTAACCTGTCGGTAAGAAGACAGCCATGCTGCAGTTATTAGGAGCTCTAATATAATGAGCTGGAACACCAATGAGGACTGGGAGAGAAGTGTTTAGGTGAAGATGCACAGTTTGCAAAGGCCTCATGTCTTACTGGTATAATACATCTCCAAGCAGTGTAATTCAGCAACGGTGACAGCAACCAAGGATAGTGCAGCGGTGAGATGCTTCCTGGCCCACCACCTAACAGCATCCCTAAGGCTTTTGAGCACTGCAGCAGGGTGAGTGGGGTTACTCAAAAGGGAATTACTGCCACATACAGGAGATCTCCAGGCTGTGGCTGAGACAGGTGAGTCCCAGATCAGTGGCAGTTTGAGTATGACTAGAGTGGATTCTGCAGACTGCTGCTCAAAAGCGATGATTTACTGGATTTCTGTTAGAATCCTCATGTAAGAGTTTTGCTAAGTAGCCCAATCCAAAGGCTGTTTTCTGCTCTCAGGGGTATGCACGCACAGCTCCCATTAATACTTATCCATGCTGAATGCATCTGCCTGTTGCCTGACAGCAGGACATCTGAGGTCGTAGAGCACCACAGGAAAGTTCATGTTCTTCAGAGGCTGGATAAGAAATGTTAGTGAGCTAAAAAAAAATCAGCACCTTTAGAACTACCTGCTGTGCTTCATGACACAGCTGACTCTATCAGTTCTTGCCCCTGCCCTGCCTTCCAGCTAGAGGTTTAAAAACCCCCAGTGATACACGTATTGTCAAATCTTCCAGGGGCAACTTTCCTTTGCAGCCTTCGTCTCATCTCTCAGTCTCATTCACAAGCACAGGATTCATTGTATAAACCACACCCACTCAGCACAAAGATCATTCTTGACACCAGAGGAAAAGTTAATGTATGAAGAAATAAAAGAATATGTAATTGAGATTTCCCCAGAGCAGAAAGGAGTGGAGAAATCTGCCACCGCATATGATGCATCTCACTGACAGATACATATTCATTTTGCTTAAATGTGTTCTGGTAGTTCTTATGTATTCCTTGTAGTTCCTAACAATTATGTCTAATCTCTTTGTTAGGGACAGAAAATGGAGACTTAATAAGATGTCAACAGACAAGGAGTATAAAGTAATTGCCCATTACTCTATAAATGTGTTATAATCATTTGCCAGAGGGAAAAACGTCTAATTGAATGAAAACTCTTGATGGTTTCATTATGCTTCTATTAAGAGGCAGACAGTCCTCCTGATGCAAATACAAGGCTTGATGCTTCTTGCATTTACATCTGTAGAAAATTCGAGGCAACTGCAATGTTACCGATGGATTTGCAGCGATGCGGAGCTGGAGTCAGAGAGATCAGAATGAGTCCTGAGCATTTCTGAGCCAGGATGAAATGAACACATTTACCATGCGTGTGGCTGAGGAAGAAAAAATTCAATGCAAATGAAAGCTAAGCTGAATAAAATGCCAGAGCTCTTTCCAGCAATGGCAGGAATCAAACAAAATCTGTGTGCAGGAAGAAAGCAAAGGGTGAAATTCTGCCTTTCAAATTGCACTGCAAAAAATCCAGGTTAATTATTTGCTTATTAGTTATTAAATAAAACTTCCTCTTCTCCATCCTCCCTGCCACCCAGGCAGAACACAGCTGTTGAAATCCCATTCTGTCTTTGCCAAGATCAGCCCAGCCTTTTTCAATCTCTAACTCCCCCTTTCTCTCCTGCATCTTGTTCAAGCTCCTTGTCCTTGCTTTTGTGCCCTGCATAATTCCAGCTCTTCCCCACTTCACGTGCTACCCCCTGCACATCCTCCATGCCCTATGTACCAACTTCAGCACCCTGTGCATCTGCTTCTCTGCAAATCTCTTGGCATTTTCCCCTCTTGCTGCTATTCACAGCCTTCCTGACGCGCTTCACAAAGTCATCCCCTTCACCTACTTTCAATACTTTTTGAAGAACCTTTTCTTCCATGACCTTAAACAAACACAACTCCTGGTGGCTTCATCTACTTACCACGTGGCAACAGGAATTGTCGCTTCTCCTCTGCATTAGCCTCACTGAATATGTACCTTCAGGGCTGGTGTGTTTGCCCATGCTTCCCCAGCCCATCCATCTTGGTGGCTGCTGTGAAGCGGTTTGTGAGCTCCATGGGACAGGAACAGCGAGTCGCTGGGAGGAACGGCACGTGGATTTGGGTGCCTTCAAAGTAACAGCAGGAGGGTGCATCTGACTCTAGCTGTGGCTCCTGCAGCAGGGATACGGTACATGAGAGGTGGTGGGGCCAGGGAAGGGAGAGAGGTAGCCGGGGTCTCGGATCTGCCGGGGACAGTTGCTGGTCCCCTGCCCGCAGCAGGAAGGAAGCCCTTGATGTCTCATCAGCTCCACCTGCCCACAGACCTCCATGGGACAGACCAGGGTCTGTGCCTGGCGACTCCTGTCCGCAAGAGGATTTTGGGATGTGGCTTGTAAGGTCAGACAGAATGGACACTCCTAAGCTATGCTGTCTCGGCCAAAGAGATTTTTGTCTTGTTTTGATTGATAAATGCCTTTTCCAGTGCAAGTAAACACCAATATATCATACCTTTTAAAGGCTGGCTTTTCTTATTTGCCCTCCATGAGTCTCTGAAGCATCATGAACAGCTCCCTGAGGATTTGCAGAGTACTGATGGGAAAATGTTTACCACTCACTTGTTGGCTTCCTCTGATCAGACAAATTATTAAAGCTACCCGAGCAGAGGTATTTGTGCTCGCTGAGGGCCTCTCTCAGCAGCGAGGATGCACTCTGGAGGTAGTGAAGAGCAGTGATCTCTTCTGCATGGGGACTTCAAAGTGGTTATAAAGCCAGACAGCTGTTTCTCATGCTCACTTGCACTTGTGCAAGATACTGTGTAAGTTACAAGACAAGGAAAAAATCACATTGGCCATTATGTAAGTTGTGCAGTTGATGCTCTAACTAGGATCACGACCCAAAATAGAGGGAAACTAAATGGCTGTCTGTTTAGCAGTACATCCTTCTGGCCCTAAACCCTTAGGCTTCTCTGTCTTCTATCTGTGTACTTACCTACCCAGGCAGCCTGTTGCATGCTGAGTCTTTTGCAGATTGCGAATGTAACAAAGCCTGCTTTCTCTCCTCCTCTCTATCAGTCTGGTTTTCTTCTTAGCAGATTTGCATTCTACTGGTGTGAATCTGTACCACTATCAGCATCTTTTTCAAAGCTCGTGTTCGAGGCTCAGCACAATAAAAACCTGAGTTGTTTATGTAAAACAGTACTGGGTAGATAGACTCAGCAGTGAAGCTGGTCTTTAGGCATGTCCAACCCCTAACTATCATTTTGTGAAGGAAAATATCCCACCTTTTCATTGGATTTGTTTTTGAGGGAATCACACTGTATTTCTCCCAACCTCTGAACTCACCGGGCACTTTCAATCACGTTTGACAGTTGGTTTCCTTACAGTTTTGCCAAGAAAGAACAGGAGAGAGAGGCAGATTAGTCCCTGCTGAAGGAAGGACAGGCAGAATTTAGCTGTTACCTGGTGCCCAGATGTAAGTGTTTGGCCAGGCAGCATCACGACCAAGCCAAGGTGACGCTGTCCTGCCGGAGAAGCAGAGGTAGCTGGGAGCACTGCAGTGGGGAGAAATTTGGGGGACAAAGAACACATACCCACTGCAACTGAGGCATCACTACTCATGTTGCGGTATTACTTCATTAGTCTGCATTACATTTTTATCTTCATTTAGTTGGCATGTGCATTTGCATGAACAAGCCATTGCATAAATCTCAAACTGTGAACATTTCAGTTCATTTTCTGCCTCTTTTTGGCTGAGGCAAAGATGCCTATTTGTCCTGTGTGCTTGGAGAGGATTATCGCTGTATCTTGTCAGATAGGCTCAGTGACCCCTCTTTGTTTGGAAAGCTGCTCGCTTGTGCTTGCTGGTGCAAAGGTGTCTTGTACCTGTTGTAGAGATTTACTTTCATTGACATCAATCTCCTGAGCTCATAATAAGATGATATTTTGAGATATTTGCTTTCAAAATATTTACTGAGAAACAACCCTCTCATCTCAGATCGTTGCTGAGAGTCGTACTTCTGTGTGTGCTCCTCGACTTCAGCAGTAAATGGTTTTGTTGTGCATCAGATTCAGACTCTGAAAGGAAAATTGCTGGTGGAGCTGTATCTGCAAGTGGAAATGTTTTCCTTCAGAGTCTGGTCCAAAGCTACCTGGAATTAATAGCATTTTTTTCCCCTAAGTTTTCTGAACACTGTGGACTAAATCTAACTGTGATGAGCTAGTTTATAAATAGAAGAATCTTCCCTATTTTTAGACTGCCTTTCCTTGAGCAGGTGAGTAGTATTGGTAAAAAATGTACAGTTTCTTATACATAGCAGTGGGATTATTTGTATCTCTGCTGTTCAACATAAATATAGATACTCTCTGTACAGAAAAGCCCAGTGGAAGAAATGTAGCTAAAATGCTGAACTGTGTGCAGCCCAGTGTGCTAACAGACACTGAGCTGCTTTATTTTACACCAGTTGGTCTAAAGATCAAATAGAATGAGATGATAACAAAAACTGGTGTAAAAGATAAACAAGAATCATTAAACCCATGTTATTTAAAGATTAAATATCACTGTTGTTTTTAACATTATAAAACCAAGTCAGTTCAAAAATACCAGACTTAGTTTATCACTTTTGGTCTGTATCTAAAACTCAGTAGTTTAAACATTTTCTTTTGGTGTAATGCAGTCAGGGCAAAGGATATAAAAGTATGAATTAACAGTAATTCTGCTGAAATCTTTAGACAAAATCTTCAGCTTGGACATAGAAAAATATGATTTGTTTTTAGAAAATCTCCCTTTTAGTGAGAATTGAATTATTATCTTTCCTGTTCTTGCGAAGTCCCTGCAAATGTGTAGTTATACTCTGACTTCAAAAGCATCCTGTATTTTAAATATGTTTCTCCTGTTGCCTTGGTATTGCAGTTGTTCTGAGAGGAGAAAATTCAACTATATTTTGGAGAGATATCAAAGTATAGATTTAGGAGACTAATTTTAGGCACCCAGGCTTGAAGTTTTGACCAATGGGATTACAGCGGTATAAACAACAGCAAAGCCCTAAATCTGGGAAAAATAACAAAGCAGAAAGATCTTCTCAAAGAAGGACAATCCAACTCTTGCAAAAGCTGCCAAGGATTACTGTAAGGCAATAATTAATGACCATTGCTGCAGGGTCTCTAACTGATGCAGGGGGAATATTGATATAATCCTATTAGTGTGTTGCTCTCATTAATGTACTTATGTCAATTAGCTGAGCATTTTAGCAGAAAGGTGAATTTATGAATGTTTTTTTTTTCTCCATCCAACATAGATTTCCAGTGCAAAAATCGATTTTGAACCACCAAAGATCAAGGTCCATTAATGAATCTTATCTGACACTAATGTTGTCTAATTACATTAAAATGTCACAACTAATTTAATGGCATCAGAGCTCCCTACTCCATAAGCAAACAAAAGTTTGGTTACATTTCTAAAGAATTTAATTTTCAAACAGGAAAAAGATGAATGGAAATTCCAGTTTTGATAATTTTCTACATTTCTGTCATTCTTAAGTGTTTTGAAACGAAGAGTAAGAAAAACCCAGGCTCAAGAGAACATTCACCAACATCTCACCAGCCAAAACAACAGAGCTTTGGGGGACCATTTAGAAGAATTTAATTATCTTTGCCTTTTTCCTTCATTAAATACTAAGAAAGCCCTAGAAAATTGGTCAAAGCAGCCTGAGCTGCTCTTTGTGAACCTACTTCTGCGTGCGTTTGTGTCTTGGGGCCGTCACTTGGGTGCAAAGTTGAAGTCAGACTTAAGCACTGGACATCCGTGTGTGTGTGCGCGTGTGGCTGGTGCTCATGCCGTGGCTCACCCTCATCAATGCTCCTGCTCCGTGTGACCCAGCATCCCGCTCTGCCCCTTCTCCCACGTGCCACAGCAGGGGCAGTGTGGGAGAAGGGGTGTAGGAGGGGGTAAAAGTGGGTGCTGCCCATTCCCCAGCTTGTGAGTCTGGTTGTAAGTGGGTGGAAAACAAGAGAGACTGGAGACTGCAGTGAAGGTGCAGCGAGGGTTTTCATCACTCCAACATGCTTGAGCCTTGAAAATGAGTTAAAATAAGACACTGAACCAACAACTCTTCAAATGACTGATAACTGGGGCAAAGAGAGGCATTCTTAACCTATTTCCAACTGTTTTTTTTTCTTCAACAAAATGAAACAGCGGACTCTTTCACAGCTGCCGGAGCTGGAGCCTCAGTAAGAGATTATGAGAGATGCAGCCAGGGACTAAGTTCAGATACAAAAGCATTTCTGATTGGTTTCCCGCAAGACGAAATTCTGTTGTAAAACCTGCTACTCATTTTCTATTGAAAGAGTAATTTGGGAAACTGTCTCTCTTTGTGCTCTAACTAGGCAGCAGATGGCTCCAGATAAGTTTTACTTGGTCCTATTGATTTCACTGCAGGGATTTAATTTTATTTCTCAGCAGAGCAGATTAAAATACAGGAGATGCTTTTTAGGCTTCTGAAATGGCAGAAACCTGCCCCAAAGAAGCCACGGCATCAGTCCATCACCAAGAACACCTCTTTCTCTTGTGTTAGCTCAGAGACATCCGCTTCCTCACCACGGTCTCCTGTAGCATCATTCAGGTCCAGGGTGTTGGCAGAGCCAGTGCAAAACCTGGACAACAGGCAGACAAAGGAGAAATGAGTGACTGAGGAAAAGACATGCAATGTGATTTTCTTTTTTAAAGCCTGTTCCCAGTGTGTGCTTAATAAATAATTAATTGCTGTTATTTCCAAGCTCAGATCCATTTTCACACAAATGCACTTTCAACTCCAGTGATAAAAAAAATGGGATGCTTTTTTGTTGATTCTTCTTCAGTGCAGCCCTGAAGCGATAAACCAAATTGACTGCTAAATTTAGACAAGAATACAGTCTGGCCGAGTCATCTCGGAGTCCATAAATATATTAATAAGGGAGATAAGACTAGTCAGGAAAGAATCCCTGAGATGCAGAGATGCTTCTCCTTTTAGTGGGTCAAGGATACTTTTGGGGTATGGAACATTGTATTTTCCTATTTACATGTCTAGGTCTAGGTTTACTCTCTTAACTAGGAAAAAAATTGCACTGAGAAAGAGCAACTGGCTGGCCAGCCCTGAGCAGGACTTCCCCATGCTGAGGGGCTGCTTGTTCCAGCCCAGCAACTCCACGCTTCTTCCTCTACCCGTGGGATTCCTGTCTTTTTCAGCAGTGGGTGGGTAACATGCTCTTTTATAAGTAGTATTATTTGCTATGTGTTACCTAGCAAAGGAGTCCCTGGGAGTCTATTTGAAGCCCTAGCTGGTGTCTGCATGTTTTTTGCGAAGCAGGTGTGATGACTGATCCTCAGTTGTATTCCTCACACAGTACCTAACCTTTTATCTCAGACTTTGTATGGAGGCAGCTGCGTATTTCACGAATTGTTCCAGGTAAGAAAACAAATCCATAGCAAGAGAAAGTGATCTGCCTCCAGTGATGCACAAATGAGGATACAGCCAAGTAAAAGATCCATTGCATGGCAAGGTAGGAAAAGAAAGAGGTGGGATTTGAATTGGGAATTGGTTCTCTTCACTGGAGGAAGGGACTGAATCTCATCTTTCCCAGGGAGGCGAGCAGGCAAGCAGGTGTCACCTCAGAGTAGTTAATGGCATAGTCTGTCTTACTGCCCTTCTTCATGTCCTTGTTCTCCACAGGCATGGCATGGCGTGGCAAGAACTTCTGTCCTGGAGAAGCTTCTTCAGGCACTAGACACTACACCTGGCCTTGAGAGACACGTCTCCCATTTCTCTCATGATCTTCCTGCCCCATACGATGCAATTCTCCTGCAAGGGCAACACAGGTACAGCCAGTAGGGTCATAGATTTTAACATAGTTTTATGTGTAACACTTGGAAAAACAGCCCCATATGGGGTAGACCTTGTGTCCAGAAACTGGTAGGTGTTAGATGAGGGACTAAGGCATTTGCTTAGAGCTACCTCTGTCGATCAGCTTCTCCTGTCCATGCTGTCTCCTTCTCTCCCACCATCTCCTTTCATCTTCCCTTCACTTCTCCCATTCATGCTTGGGGACTAGTGTCTGCAAAGGGCTCGTTCAGCTTTGCAGTGGCAGATTCTAGCAACAGCTGCATGTGCAACAAGGTGTATGTTAAAAACTGAAAAAGCTAAGAGGGAGCTTGGAAGCCAAGGGTGTGGAGGATGAAAGATGTCAGATGAAAATAGAGGTGTTCTGTACTACCTTTTTTTGCTGGCAAGTCCTTTTCCCTGCAGTAATGCACTTCTGCAGGAGTTGGTGAAAGCAAACATGAATGGGTTGTGTGATGCTGCAGTTGCTTTCTCTGGGGTTAGAGCTTGCACTCAGGAAAATTACAGCCTTTTAGTTACTTAGCAGGAAGAACCCACTTTTGTTTACTTTGCCATAACACTTGTGTGTCCGTCAGCCGTACGAGTCAGGGAAAGATGAAAATTTGCTTCTCTCCCCTCAAGGCTGGAAACCTGCCATGAACTTGACCCTGTCACTAATAGCATATAATTTAATCATCAAGTTTTCAGTATCAATCAATGACTATGAAGATTACAACTCATACTAACCAATGCAACCACTTGAATTCATAGCCAGTCTCCCAAGTAGTAGCATGAACCCAACGCACCTTCTCCAGGTGGCTTCAAAGAGACCGTTTATCTGAGTAAAGGGAGCAGAACTTGATCCACAACATCACACAAAAGGATTGATGTTTGCTCTACTTGGCCAAAATTCATTGCAAATTGTGTCAGCACAAATGTGGGTGACATACTACTGTGAAGAAATTAGGACACGCTGAACATCGCTCTTACAAAACGACGTTACCACAATGCACTGTACATGACAGCCTACCCTTTAGACCATGCTTCCCACCCCAGCCTGCCCCAGATTTGATCGCCTGTCCCAGCACACCTGAACCCTGTACAAACGCTGAGGAGCAAACTCTGGTCTCAGAACAGTCGGAAGAGCGTAAGGAAAAACTGCTTTATTCAACACTGGTGCTGGCTTCCTTGTGCACAAAAAAGGATGAAATTGCTGCAGTTCAGTTCCAGACTTCTGCCTGAAGTGGTAAGGTCTTTATCTCCTTTTTATGGCTCCCAAGAAGCTGATAAGAGCGCAACAAGATTTGTACCTTGTTTGGCTTGGAAAGCCTCAGCTGAACAGGTTGATCATTTATGGGTGCTCGGTGCTTCTTGATCAGCCCCTGAGGGTTTTCTCATACCCCATATTTCAAGGCACATTTCACAGCCCCGTGCTGGTGTCTTCTCCCTGCTTGCCCTCTCCTGGCCCTCCCTATTACTGCGTGTGCTGCTCCTCCAAACACTGCCAATTTTTCCTCTCCTCCTCCAGCGCGAAGCTGGGTTTCTCCAGGCAGGATTTTTCCCTTGGCTAAGGGGGAGGAGAAACACCACCACAGTTATGAGTGGAAGTCCCTCCGCTCACATTCCCAGGCTACAAACTTGAAGTCAGAGATCATGGACATTAATAAGATAGTGCTCGTTATGCTACCTGCTCCCAGTGACCGAACGGCCCTCAGTGGACCTGTTTCACAGAAGCTGACAGAGAATGATATAATTTACAGCTCCTGGTGTCAGTAAAGGCTTTTGCACTGGTGGGGAAAGAGTTCCTGCTTAGAAACAGCTACTGACAGTCTGTTTTGGTTTGGGGTTGTTTGGGTTTCTTTCCCTTTAAATGACCCAAGTTCAGCACTCTACTGAGCAAACAGGGGACAGTCCCCTAGAAGCAGTGACTCCCACCTATTTTCACCAGCAGCACTTCTCACATATGCTTGGCTACTCTTCTTCAATTGCTGTCTAATTTTCAGTATAAAGAGTGTCTAAGGTATATGCTTTCCATGACTGCAGCTTTATTACAAACCGCAAGAAAAAAAATCAGAGCTTTCGTTGTTTTAATTCCTTTGAACTTCTGAATTCAGCTTCTCCAAAACACATGCATATACAACGCAGAAACTATTTTAAAGCGCGCCCAGAATAAAGGTTGGCATGTATTTTCTTGTCATTTTCTAATAAAAACCCAAGCAAATAATCACATTCCTGTAGTTAGGACATTTGCTAAATACCATGTATATTGGATCTGCTGTTGGAATAAAAACTAACATTAAAATAAATACATTTCCGGAGCAACTGATGGGCGTAAACCAGGGATGCAATTGTTGATTGCAGATCCATCCTCAGAGCAGCACAGAGCTTCACAAATGGTTGATCTGCGCATGAAAAATAAGAGTAAAAATAAGCAGGGTAAATACCGTTGTTTAATTGACTTCTACCACTACAAATCTAGGCCAGATGCAGCCCTGGATTTCCAGTCATTGAAGAAAGAGCCTTATACAAAGAAAATCTATTTTGCAAAATACACAAGTGAAAGAGCTTGGAAGGTCACCAAACCTAAACAGTTAAAAGCAATAGTGTTTCAATTAAGTTGAGCTGAAACAAACAGGCTTTAGAAAGAACGGTAAACACAGAAATGTTTCACTGAGCATTAAGATGAACAAAGAGCATATATCTTCTGAAATGCCTTTTAAGAGCCATCTCATCCCAGCGCAGACATGAGACATAGCGCTGCATAGAACTCCCAACTTCTCCCCGCCAAGCGAAGCACAAAAATTAAATAGTTTTTCCTCTCCGTTCGAGATTAAAGAATGGCAAGACAGCCATCTGAAGCAAAAAGGAAAGAAATGGCTGAACAGTATTAAGAGAGTTAATTATAGATGCAGATTAAAAGGCAAGACCGAGTGGTGGAAGAAAAGGGAAGAGTAACCTCCGGCGCAGAGATACTGACATGCAGCAGTTGTCAGTCACCTAGCAACAAGTTTCCTATCCCTGCTGTGCTCTTTAATTCAGCAAATCTGCTCAGGATGTTGGGCTGTTCTCCTGACAAAACGCATTATGTAGTAGACTAAAGGATACAAAAATCCACTGTACACAACACTCTGCTCCCTATTGACCACTGATCCTTTCTCTCAACCCACAAAAGAGGCTTGCATAATGCTCTGAAAAGAGAAAAGTCTCAACAGAGAAAACATTTGCTTGTAATTGAGATTGACTACATAATGAAAATGATGTTCTTTTTTAAATTCAGCTTGTTGAGGCCATGCTTTTTGTCTCTTGGCTCTCAAAACCCATCCCTGCTGGGAAAAGGGGCAAACATTGTACAAACTCAAACCTGTGGGTTTTTTCCCTTCTTTTCACTGGAAGCACACACACACGCACGCATGCACGCACATGCATTTTGTGGCTAAATGGACAAGACCGGCTCCTAAAGACTTAAACAAGTTTGAAAAAAGAGAAGGCAAATAAGAAAATTGTGGTGTGCTTCTGAGTTGAAGGGAAGATGTCTTCCTTCTGAAGGGAAGCTGGAGTGCAGAAGACAGAATATATTTTATAATGGTTCTGCCTAATGAAGAAGTACCACTGTCTGAGAAGAAGAGTCCATTTATTACTGAATCCGTGTGATAAGTTACAAGCAAACCCACGTATGACCTGTGCACCCACAGACACCCACATCCCTACCTCTGTGCCTTGAGATAATGACCAACTAAATATGAAGAATAAAGAAGGGGGTGAGTTGAAAAGACCGAAGTCTTGACACAGTGAGCTCTACTGTGGTCCATGGTAGAAGTTGGGGTGAGTGCTCCTCATGGAGCAGTGTCACTGCTGCCATCACCAGGACACCTGAGGGTGCTGGACCAGGAGAGCTGGGTGTCTTCCTAAGGTAGGTAGGTCTCGTCTTGAGTTCAGAAGCTAGTAGAAGGAGAGAAGAAGGTAATGGGAGAGAAACTACAGCCCCGTCCAGCAAACTCAGCAGAAGAAAAGCAGCCCTCTGAAGAGGGGTTTGAGTTCAGTTGACACGCTCAGCTCTTTGGGATGGAAGTGGGTTTTTTTGTCCTGTTTGTAGAGCACCTAATGTACCGGAGGATCAGATAACAGCAATAACATGACAAGCTTTTCCATTGACACCAATCAGTTGACTCTGCTACTGTGCAACACCAGATAAACCAAATTATTTGGTGGCAATGCCCCAAATTATCTGGAGTTCCTTGTAAAGTAAGACTAATCAGGCACATCAGTGTGGAGCACATCCTTACATCCAAAACTGAGACTGCAGAGGAGAGGAGACGGATTCCAGTGAGGCCCAGAGCGCAGCACAGATAGGGAACATAATGAAAACCCGGCTTCCTTGGATAACAAAACAGGCTCCCAGCTGCACTGGCAGAAGACCCATCACTTCACTCTGTAAAGCACTGGTGGTGCAGGTAGAACAGTATTTTCCTCCCTGGACATCAGAACCACCTTCTCTTCAAGCTCCACAGTATAAATAAAAATCATGTTCTTGTGCACAAGGAAATGCAGCAGTGGGATTTGTCCCCCAAAAAGCTATACTAAAGAACCTTGGTGCCCCAGCTAGGAGAAGATGGGAAAGGGGAGAGTATAATTTATAACCTGATGTTCAGAGAATGGCATCACTTGGATTAACACCTGTTAACAGGCCAGTATAAGGCTGATGGGTACAATACTTCATCCCATCAAAGCAGACCCACTTGGATTTTGCTCAAGCTCGGCTGTTTCCACCCTCTGCCCCCCTAAAGAGGGAGGGGATGAAAGGCAGGGGCCAGTGTTTAGCCAGTGGGTATTTCCAGAGGTGATAAAACACATTCCCTGCTTGTACTTATAACCCCCAGATGCCCATTCCTGCCCAAATTCCCCCTCCCCTGTGTGGGGCTGAGCACCAGAAGGCACTCGCTGGGCCTGTTGCCACCACTGGTGCCTGCGAAAGGGGAGAGATTTGGCCACAGCTCGCCTGGTCCTCAACTTCACTCTGCCCAACCGACCATCCATTTCCCTCCTGACTTCATCCATAGAGCCCAGCTTGTCATACGGGGCTGCTCTAAGCAATATAGCAAGATCGACGGGGGGGGGGGAATTGCCAATGGGCATATCTCAGCTGATATCTTACACCCAGATCTTGGTTTTTTCTGTGCTCGGTGCAGCAGAGCCAGGGGCAATCGGTGTGGGCTTTCCTTTGGGTTCATCTCACAGACTAAGGATACCAGTGGAGTAATGCTTCGCTAGTAAGAGATGGGTAATGCTGAGTTCATTCTCTGGCTTATTGAAACATGTTTCACAATTTCTCTGCCATATCAATGCTTTTGCCAGTCTTTTGCATTGTTTTGTGTATTGGATAACAAGTTTGGTTCTTTTTTTCCTTTATTTTAATAGCCAGGACTCTGAAGATAAGGAGAGTTAATGGAAGCAGTATTCACTTCAATGTGAATATAACACAGCCTGTTAAAAAAATAAAGGATTGTGAAAGGCTGCCACGTGTTGTACACCCACAACCAAAACCAAGTAGGCTTTTAGTTTTAAAGGTTTCTCTCTTAAAAAGGATTGTTCCTTTGAAAACAATAAATTTGTTTTCAAAGTTTTTCTTCCCCTTTTTAAACAAAACAAAAAAATATTTTCAATCAGAAAATAAAAATTGTGAGGATGATTTCAACCAATAAATATGAACTTAAGCTCATGGGAATGATTGGAAGGTAATGTGCAACAGTAGAAAAGTGGGTTATGTGAACCTCCCAAACTGATGCTAAAACCCTGAGATAGTAGAAGGTTTAGAGGAATGCAGAGGGGGGAAAAAAGCAGAAAGTGTATAATTGTGGTGCTGGTGAAATACATCTTGCTATCTCCAGAAATAGTCTAGTGTTGTTTACTATAGAATTTGAGACCCTCTGTCACTCAGAGACTGCCAACAGATTTCATAGAGGTTGCAAAGAAAATTGCCTGTGAAGGAGTTGGATGGATCATAGAATATGCAAAAGTCCAAATTGCTGAAAAAAAGAAAAAAAAAAGCCAAGTGGTAACTCCTAGTACTATAGAATGAAAAGAATACATAAAAGTATTTACGCCCATTTCTGGAGCTTTGGGGATATTTGTTGAAACCTACCTACAATAACCACCTGTGTAAATCCTGCCCTGGCTTAACTCTGTGCAGCTCCTCTCCTGCTGAGCCAGTGCACATCAGCTGCGGAAGGGACCTTGTCTTCTAAAACCAGAATTTCTGTTAAGCAGGATATTAATTTTCAGGTATAGTTTTTAGAAAAGTTTTATCACAGAAAAGATAAAATTAAAGTGGACACTGGGGTCAATGCGGAATAGTTGGATCACGTCCCACCAAAAAAAGGAATCGTGAGGGATTCTCCTGTTGATATTTTAAACTTTTGTTCATGGAAGCTTTAATCAATTAAAATGCATTATCTACCCTCTTAACTTTCTCAGAGAGGATTATCTGACATTTACTATTCACCAGTTTTGCTGAAAAGGTTAATAGTTCACAGGCTGAAGTTAGAAGTAAACAGAATTGATCATTCCTAATGCTTTGGCTGAAATGGAGGGGCTTTGTGTTGACAGGCTAGGAGATGTAATGAGCCTCTAGTACATTCTTAAGGCTTGTTTCATTTGCTCTGTGAATGGGGAAAGTAAAATTATAGTCTATAGGTGTTTTCCATGGTTCTTTCATAAGCAGGCCTCCTGACACCAATTAAAGAGATTATGTCATCAACTGAAAAGAAAGCTATAACCTTGTATGTTAATGCTGTGATTACTTAAGACAGGGTCACTGGACCCCATAGAACAGTGAATGACCTTGGTGAAATTAACTTCGGAGCTCAATTCCTAATTAACTGTTTTCAATGAAAGAATGTGTGATTTCAGGCTATTGGTCAAAATATTCACTTTTTTCTGTACAAGGACTTTGCCACCAGAAGTTAGTCTCCAGCAGCATAAAAAAAAAGGGAATAAGATTAGGAAATGGCAAGCAGCGTGTCCAGAGCTTTATGAAAGCAGATATTGTGCCTTGGATATTTTGCCTGAAAAACCTTATTCTTTTGAGGCTTCTTTGCCTACAGTGCAAAAATTACAATCCTCAGGAGGAAATGACACATTTGAACACACATCCAGGACACATGAAATAATTGAAAAAAATTGCACCAAAATACCAACAAGTAGTTATGTACAAATATAAGCATATATTTATAAAAATTATAAATTTACCATTTTTAAAATGGAGTTGCAGCATATACAAAAACCTGGCCAGGGAAGCTGTATTTTGTAACATTGGAGGAATGTGCAAAGAAGACAGGGAAGCGTTTTAAAACAGCTGTCTTCATTCTCTCTCAGGTAAGGGTAGTGATGCTCCAAAAGGCGGGCAGACTGCCAGAGTACCCCTTGCCTTTCTCTGCCCTGTGTCACGGGCTGATCTCTCTCAGCGATGCACACACTCTGTCCCAGTGCTGGAATACTGGTAGGGGCCATGTAGTCCCCTTGAAGCTGTTGCTTGGCACTGAACCTATCTTGGATCGCTGATCAGCTATGCTAAAGTCACGCTTGTACATGCTTCACTTTACCGGGGAGAAATACATATCTGAAAACACTTTCAACACTAATACCCATGTGATCTGGCTGTAAAAGTCAGTTTAACCTGTCAGTCTTTTTCTACTTTCTTAAATAACTCTTTTTAGGTGTGGTCCAAGTCATATTCGGACTGGGAGTGCAAGTCCTGAGGATGTTGCTAACCCAATACTCCAGCAAATAGCAGATTCCCCTTCAAAACTGTTACAAACGTAATGGCAACTTGCTTCACGTGTGGAAAGGCTTCGGACCTCAGCCACCCATCTGAACAGGTTCTACTTCCATGGGGCTGAATTTACAGGGTCAGATGTTATGCCTGTACCAGCTCTGCGTGTGGCAGAGGTTTCTCCCTCTGAAGGGTATGAGCAAGGCAAGCGTGGTGGCTACCCAGGGTGTGGGTGTCACACCATCCCCAACCCTGGACGAGCTGTGGGGCTCTGGGTCTGCTTCTGCTACTGAGTCGTGAGACGGAGCCGGTTCCTCTCTGTGGCTGCTGCGATGGGATGAACACAGAAGTAGGTCAAGAAGGGGAAGCAGGAACATCTCCCATCTGCCCACATCTGATTCGAGAAGAAGAAGTGATGAGATAAGATGTCCCAGAGAAAGCCCAGGGTACCTGGTGCTCAGAGACATCAGAGGTGTCTATGTGCCATGGGCAAAACCCCAAAGGGAGCCTGTAGCAAAGCCAAGGCGTGAGCCAGCTTCCTGAAAACTCCATCTCTGTTCGCAAGCCACATCTGTGCCAACCATACAGCCCTTGCTGCTTGACCACTGGGCCAGCTGCTGCTCCTCTCCTCACGTAGAACGAAAATCTGCCTGGGCTTAGACACAGACATTCACTGTTCATGGGAACACTCTGAAATATCACAGCGCAAAAAAGCCTTTTCCCACGGTCACCAGGTTATAAAGTAGTGTGCTTAAATGGGGATCCAGCTCTAGGGTCAGCTAAAGAGACTGAAGGAGGTGCACTGGAAATTAAACTGGCGTGATCTGGATATCACTGCTGATACCTGCCTGGAGATACAGCATGTGGGTGCAAAGGCTTAATTAAACATAAAGACCTGTGAAAGCTGTAATACAGATGACACAAAACATGCAGTTCACTTCAAATCTGACCAAATGTCAGCAGCTGTTTTCTCTAAGAACCAAGAAAAAGAAGTCTCATATAGCTTTCTGGCTTTATTTTTATTGCAGGTCAAAAATATACCTCACAGACTAGGCACGAATGTGACTGAGCCAGCCCCAGGGTTGGATATCGCCAACCTCACAGCAAGTTCAGCCTCCCAGAGCACACTTCAGATAACCACCTTTCACACTCTGGCCCCTGGCTAATAAATGGCAAAGGAGCAGTTAGTAAATTTGCTGAAAGGTGCAATTAAAAGCGATAGGGAGATTCTGCCAGCTGAAAGCAATGTATTCTTTACTGCTTGTTTGTGGAGGAGGGAAAAGAAAAGGAAAGGAAAAGATTTTTCCCTTCACTGTGGACCACCCATGAAACTTTTTGTCTCCTAATTCTGACACCAGAAAGAAAAGAGATACTTCTTGCTTACAGCAATGCCTTGAGCTCTCATGTGCATTTCTCCCCATACAGTATGGCTTTGGAAAGCTAATTGCATTAACGTGTTGTCCAAGTGAAAACAGGTGTTGCAACACCTGCATTTTCTAAAGCTGAATTTCATTAAGGATCTGCATTTTCAGAGGGTGAGAGCACATGGTTTATACAGAGATGATATTTAAGGGACTGGGGCTGCACAGAACCACTAAATTGGAAAAGTTAATAACTTGTGCTATGAAACCCTGCAAATTATTGACTACGAGAGCTACACCCTGGACAGTGCCGAGCTCTCTGCAGGAATTTGGCATGGCAGTGATTTTCAGAGAGTAGCAGTGGAGTCAGTTTGTGCGATTTACCTTTTGGCCCACGCTTGAGCCTTTGCCTGGACCCGATGACGGTGGTCAGCCCTTTACAGGATGCAGCTCTGTAGATAAGGCCTCTGAGCCAGCAGAACCAAAGCCAGCAGACCCTCTGCCACCATTTTCATTCAAAAGCCAGGTCAGAGTGAATCAGGTAGCTTTAAGTGAATAAATATTATGGTTGCAAAGCACATGACAGCAACAACAGTAAGGCTGGAAAGCCTGCTGGCACTGAGGATTTTCTAGGAACAGGGAGCAGCTTATGGGCTCCAAGGGCTGAAGTGGAAGATCTGCTTACTCACATGAGTAAAGGCTACTAGCAGTAGGAAGGAAGATTAAGCTCTTAAGGAATGAAGTGCTAAGGGGTCTGACGGTGAAGTGGCTCTGCAGTTGCTTACACAGTTGAAGATACAGCCTGTGACATAACACACTCAGCCGTGCAAGCTTCATGTGCACATGTCCATGTCATAATACCAGCAACTTGTTAAGTGCACATAATCCCTCCCATCAGAGACAGGAGAGTTACCTCCTTGTAAAAAGCATGTTAAAATCCTGAGAATATACACTGCCTTGTGCCAACACTCATTCGTATACTGAATCATATAAGGGGGGGGATACATCTTGGGTGAGATACCCTTACCTCAGCAAGAGCCCTCTCCACCACTTGTCCGTGTTTGCTAGCGTACTAAAGGGTCAGAACAGCAGGTAGAAGTTTGAAAAGCTCTATTAAATGCAGAAAGATGATTCCTGCAGTGGAGGCAGCAGAAGGTGGCAGAGCATCCACCTTCCAGGGACAAGTTCTGGTGCTGAGGTTGTGCAGAATAGAGACCTTAATGAGGCAAACCACTGAACAGAGCTGGGTGATAACTAAGATAACTTAGAGAGCTTATTCAAGTGCAAATGGAAATGGGGCTTTCCTCTTCATACAACCAGTCCAGGGTTGAGAACATTCAGAAAGTATTTAAAATCAGTGTTGCTAAGAATGCACTGTGAGCTTTGTGAGGTCCAGCTACGAGTCCTTTTGAGTACTGTGACCGTATTTCATGCAGTGCTTCAAATTAATAATTAATACCTAATCCTATTAGGTATTATTATTATTAACCTCATTACTCCCATCCAGCCTGATCATACTCTCATGGTCCATACAAGAAGTGCTGCATGGTTTCATTCCAACTCACTATAGCTTTTAGCCTAAATCAAACCTTTTGCTGAAATTTGCCAGCTGCCAGAAACTGTGCTTCCCCCCGCCAATCCCTCCTGGGTGCATTGAGTTGCCTATCTGGAATGCCACAGGATACCTCTTGCCCTGGACACACAGGCTAGAAACCCATCACAAGGGAAATAATTTAATTACTAGCATCAAGAAAAGCATTTAGTTCAAATGCTTTATAGCACAGAAAAGCAGTGGCAGGCTCTGAACGTCTTCCCCAGAAAGCAGATTTGCCTTGTAATCGTTTTGGAATAAAATCTTCCAAAGCGGAAATGAGAGATGAGCGGCAGAAATGACTGACATCCGTTTCCTTCCTTCTGTTGTGGGGTATTTTCAGATATGATTGACAATGTCTTTCCTACTTCCTTCCTCTGAAGTCCACTTCTTTTCTAGCAAATATGCAGTTCCTTCCTCCTTTATCACTATTAGCAAGTGCACAGATGCTGGAGAGCAGCTACTTTCTGTGCGTACGAAGACAGCAGTGCGTTTGCACAACTATTTTTCACCGGAACAACCTTCCCAAAGCAGCCTGAGCAAAAGGACCGGCTGTGCACTGCCACGAAGAGTGAGTCTGCTGGAGCAGACCTGGCTCCAGCATGCTCAGCTCTTCCCAGAAGATGCTCCAGTAGCAATTTCCACATGTGCTAATGACAGTAAAACTGCTCTTACATAGCATTCTTCTCACCAGCAGATCTCAAAGCACTTTACAATGGTAGCACCTCTTTTTCCTTTTCAGAGGCACAAATGATCAGTCCCCATGTCATTTAGGAGGTCATCACACAACCAAGAACAGAGGAGAAGGCACTTGAGCTCCCCGGCCATGGCTCCAGCCCCTAGGCCACACTACTCCTCCCCAGCAAGAACTAGGGAAGGTGGTAAAGCTACTTTTACGCTGTCTGCTGGTGGGAAGTCAAGCCTATATCACAGCAACCTTGCTATTCATGTTGAGGATGGCTCTGATTTAAGTCTTTGTTTGACAGGTCTTCTCCTTCACCTTGCGAAGACCAACCTAGGAAGGCAAGGCCTTGTGAAACACAGGAGGCCATGGGTATGCGGCTGTGGCACGGCTTGAGGAAAACCCTGCGGCGTCAACAGCTTGTTGAGACAACCTGCCCTCGGATCAGATGGGACGCTACGTCTTCCTGAGGTGACAGCCTGGCGCCAAGGAGCCTGAAAGCCACCCGCTCTCCTGCCTGCGGAGAAGGCCGAACGGCAGGGCCCGCCGCTGGCCGGCCTGGCTCCGAGGTGGTGTCCGATGGGGGGGGGGTGAAGGCTGGGCCAAGCTGTGGACTGCAAGAGCTGGAGTAGTCGGGGGGAACTTCTCTTGGCCTTTCCCTAATCTGTCGGTGTTGGAGCACAAAATTTCAGGCTTTCATACACCACATTCCTTTTTACAGATACATTCACGCTGTCATTATTCCAGGTTTTTTCTGCTTCCATCGCCTGGGGAGCGGCAAGCCAGGCACAGACATGACATCTTCTGCCAGCAGTTACCTGCTGCTCTTTGTCACCTTGCTCCAGCACTACACCATGAGGGACCTGCTCCTCTCAGCCTTGCTGTGTGCTCTTTCCATCAGCTGTGAGTTTTTTCCTGACAAAAGGAACTGGAGCCCTCTTGTGTTGAGTTTTGAAGCTTACAACAATCCTTTTAGAAATCCCTTTAGGTTAAGCCACCCCAGCTTCACCGGGATGCTGCCGTGGACGAGCTGCTATTAATAGGAACCCGTCTGCTCTGCTTGGCTTTGCTTTAGTAGCAACATTACATACAATGACACTCCAAAAGGGATTTCAGCTTCAAGAGCCACAGACTTAATTATAAAAAAAAATGAATGAAAAAAGTCTTATGAGGTAAAACCAGCCTGCTGTAATCTCAGCTACTGAAAAAGGTGGCTTTTTAAATCACTGGAGTTTAATTAGGAGGTTACAGTATATGCCAGCTATGCTAGGAGGCATATATTAGAGCAATAATGACTACAGGATCTGCAATTTCACTTGACTTTCAAAGCTGCATGGAGTAAGTCAATCTCTGTTCACATCTGCTACAGAGCTGTGCAAAATGACTGCTTTCCACTGAGGGGAAACTTGGAGTGAGTTTCCCTAAACCTGAGATCTTTCAGTATGTGGCTATGGTAGAACAGCATACATGCTTTGGAAGAGTCAGTGTCTTAATTGCCGAGAATTCCTGGGGTTATTTGAAACTGATGTAAATTTGATGTTTTTTTCATTAATTTTATTAATAAATTATGCTTTTCTGCCTCTTTTAGTGATATCAGCTTGACAGTGAAAGCTGATGTTGAAACCACTTTCAACACAAGTATCAGTATTTTATTTTGAGAAACTATGATTTATGCAACCACAATCACAACACTTTTTCAAAGTTGGGGAAAACCTAGGGTTATATTTGCCTTAGGTTTTTGTGTGTGGAGATATTTTTATTTGTTGTAATACCCTTCTGATAAAAGTTGCTATAAAACAAGCTTTTCAAAGATATTTAAAATTGTTTCTATTGCAGACTCATTTAAGACATCCTAAAAAAATTGTTACCTGTGATGTAAGTCCTGTATACAGGCTTCCAGCAGTCTCTAGACAGGGGTCTATTGCGCATGTTAAGGCCATTTTATTAGCAGCTATTAGTCCTACTTTATTGTTATTTTTATTCTTATTGTTCTTGTTGTTTCTGTTGGCTTTTGCTGCAAATTGCAAAGGTATTTTATAGACTTGTGAGACGACAAGGTCCTTGCCCTGTAAGGATCACCCTCTATCTAGCTCAGTGACACATGCTCTACGGAATAACTTCACATGTTACATTGCCTTGTAGAGACACACTCCCTATGAAAGTCAGCCTTAAAAGGTCCCATGAAGGAAGTGGTTTCTAAAGAGGGTTCTGAAGGCGGGGAAGAAGAGGCCTCGTTGTTAGCATGAGTTGAGCCCCCTCTGCCACCAGTGCAACACTTGGAAGACTAAGACCCAAGACTTGCCCAGACAATGTACTCACTAGCAAAGAAGTCGATGCAAATGTTGTGCCTTTCACTGCTTTCGTTGCACGCTGCCATCTCCCCGTCTCCAAATCCAATCCAAGACCATGTGTTTCCTCTGTGAAAGAGAGAACCTAAGCCATGGACCAAGATTCTCTGTAGCGACTAGAACTTTCCAAGCACCTAGCTTGTAAGACCGTACAGGGACATGGCTTTTTATGAACTGCTGAGACATTCTCAAAATTCAGGGCTTTTAAAAAAGCTTCCAGTTGTTCTCTTGGGAAAAAAAAAATCAAAAATGCCCCAAGGCATTAATCACTTAAAAAATCTCTCTACATTTGGTTGGCAATGTTGATCTATTCAGTACAGATGAAGGTCATGCTTGATCTTTCTCCATTTTGCTTCCTGGTTCTCACCATATGCCAAAGATCATGATTATAATCTGAAACAGAAGTATCTTCAGCAAGTGATGCATTTCCTCTGCTTGTGGTTAAACACAACACGTGCGACAAAACGATATTTTGTGGTTCAAAACTACAGTAACAACAACTGGAAGAGATAATTTATAGGTGTTTCAGCTTTTACTGTCTGGATTGCAGAGTGCATCGGGGATTGAACAACAGCATGCAGTTGCTGACTTTCACCACAGGACAGCTGAAATGGAAATAATTGATGCCGATAGTACCTTTCACTGAGAGAGAGTTCCTAATACCTCATGCAAACAGCAGCTGTGTGTCTGAGAGACACAGCAGTCTAACGAAGCAAGGAAGGAAGACTCTGACAGAAGACATTATGGTAATGTACTGTAATGGGGCTTGCTGATTTGAATAAAGTAGCATGTTAAACACTCCACAGCCTCTTTACTGTGTTCCATGGCCCTATTTACAACTCTATATTTAAGATGTTTGCACTCAATACAATTTGAGACAAGCCAACACGCCCAGATTACAATATTTTTCCATTTATTTTATTTTTAAAAATTTAAAAAGGATACATAGAAACTTTGTCCCTTGGTGGAAACCTGACAGCTATGAACAAGCTTTGCGGCAGCATTCCTATCATTTACCTCTTGGATGCATCTTTTGAAATGAATCGTTTGTCCCACATCCAAGGTCAGCACAAAGTCACCTGTCACTTGTAGAAACACTACTGGTCTCGGAAAACAGCTAACACTTGTTTTTGTAGTCATTAGAGCAATAAATGTGCTTTATTACCCATTCTTAATGAAAAAAAAGCAAACATTAATAAACTTACCTATTAATAGCTGCAGAGCACCATAACCCGTGTTGTATGCTTGGTATTGTGCCTCAGCCCAGGCCCTGGCTGAGCACATGTGTTCCTCCCAACTGAGTCAAGCACATGCTGTAATAAAAAGGGATGATGGATGCGATGATAATGTATACCATTAAATGATTACAGTCTACTACTCCCTTGACCTCTGCAGCACTCTGTTCTTCACCAATCTTTTGCAATCCAGCCTCTCCTTCTACATCCAGATTAGAGCATCCATGGTTCTTTCTGCTGCTCCACACCCTCTCCCAGAATATCTCCCTCTTCCACCTACACCTCAAACATGGTCGGCTTCATCATCTGTGCAGAGTAGCTGATGGGCCAGGTGCTACCTGGACAGGCTGGGTGCCATCGACAGCTGCCATGTGGAAGTCCCCTGGTCTTGGCCAAGGGGAGAATTAGACCCTATGGGTCCAATCCTCTTCCCATTCCCTCCATCCATTGAGATCGCAGCTTGCATTTATAAAAGGAGTCACTGTTTCTTTAAGCTACACTTTTCTTTTGTTTTAATTAAAGTTTTAATTAAACCTGATGTTTAACTTGAAATGCAAACCTTTGTTTTCTTCAAAGTTCCTTGACATAGTTTTTTTTTAAATTAAGGAAACTTAAAATGAAAAATTCTCAGAGAAATTTAAATGTTTAATTTTGTTAATGGCAAAATGGCTTTTTATGAAGAGCTTAATTAAATCTATGCAATTCACAACTTTCTGAAATAGCTGAACCAATCATTATTTGTTTATTTAATTGATATATTTGTCTTGGCTGAGAGATTTTTGCAGCTAAATCTTTCTCCCTGTTTCACCTAGGGACTCTGCTGATCTCTGGGGCTCAGAGCTGTGTATCCTGTGGGTTGTTCTTAAAGCGTCTCTTGTATTGTCTCCCTGCTCCTCAGACACTGTTTTGCCTGTGAAGGTGGCATCTAGTCTTCAATTATTTGAATTTGTTTTGCCTGGTACTCTCCATTTAACACCTGAGGAGCTCAAGAGTGCCGCTCCTGGTGGAGTGTTTCTGCATACGTAGTTCACATCTTCCCTATAGGTCCGGCGATTACCTCAAATCCTCCAGTGGAGGTGTGGATTTGGTTGGTCCACAAGAATTTGATGGTGGAGGGTTGTCTCTGGTGCCTGTAAACCGGGAATTCTTGACTTAACAAGATGGTGCTGAAACATACCAACCACGGCAAACTAAGAGGAGCTTTGCGTGCAATTTTCCTGCCCCTTTTGAGAGGCAAAGATAATCGCGAGCCGACGCCGTCCATCACAGCGTACCTCACCACGTGACATGAAGCTGAAGAGGAAGGCCATGAAGCCAAGTGTTGGGCAGGACCATCAGGACCACACGGGAACCTGCGGTGTGGCAGTCCCCAGCTGCTCATAGATTTTCTGCTGCGCAAGGAGCCTTCTGCAATGTGCATCACGGAAAAGGATGGCCAGCAGCATCTGGCGGAGGCGGGGGGGAGGCAGCCTTGAAGTCAGGAAGAGCTGTGACACTGCACTGCAATGTCATGAGCTGCTACTGCTCTTAGGGCCAGGGAGAATACATGAGAATTGACAGTGAGGTCAGGGAGATAATATGAAGGAGCTAAAGCGGCTGGAAACCTGGAGAGAAAATGACAAGTTCTTTTGCACTTTTTGAAGCTGAACCTTATTTACTTCTGGGGACAGATGATCTGAAGAACTGATGTAAACTACTGGGTAAGTTAGAAATTCCTGAGAACTAAGAAAAACATGTGGGTAATGAGTAGCAGAGGAAAAAGAGGCGAGATTAATTTTGGATCTAAAATCAGTCTGGCTAGAATTTTTCATTTTATTTAAGGAAATATGCAGAAGATAACTCACTGGCAAAAAAAAACCAAAACAAAACAGAAAAACAATACAACCAAATGTATTCATGTACGACTAGACCTGAAGTCTAATTTTCTCAATGACACGATCGTCACCCTGTGGGGTTTTTGTAGCATATATAGGAGAGGAGGGAGACAGCAGTCAGCCAGTAGCTCCCCTGACAAGGCAAATCTTTCATCTTGCATAAACTTAACGTAATTCCCTTCTTGCCACAGGAACTGTGCTGTGGACACTGAATTCCTAGTTTATAACACCCTGTGAACAGGTGTGAGAGGGCAGGAAACACTTGGCACAGGTTAGGTTCAATGGAGAGACAATTTACCAAGTGTCCCAAGTTTATGTGCATCATGTTTTAAGTTCTAGAAATACAGGAATGCAGACTGGCCGACAAACTTTTGTGAAATGGACCACGAGTCATGATTAATTTATCAAGCTGTTCTAAATACATCAACTAAAATAATGGAAATATAAACAAAAGTTACATAATTCCTCCTTGCCTGTGCTTGGACCCTGCTTGTGATGGCGGATATATAAACTGAACTAGAGCGTATAAAAAGATTTCCAAGAAAAAGCCTTTGTTTAATGTTTCCTATGCATCAGATATTCCACTTGCCTCCCAGATGCATATATTCCAAATCATGCTTTTGCTGTCCACAGAAAATTCCTCCGTCTATTTATACTTTCAAATCTGTGATCTTATACATTAATAAATAGTAATGAAGTCCTGAAGTAAATACCAATGTTATGGTTTCACTGGACATCTTGCTGACATTTATAAATATCTGCAGCTTTCATGGTTCAGGACGCTGGCAGAGCTCACAGATTGTGTTAAATTTTATCATGGAATTGTACATATGGTGTCTCTTTTGAAAGTATAATGCATGGGGTTTATGGAATATTTCTGTTAGGCAGCAGTGCATGCATTTGCTTGCTTTATCAAAAGCCATGTTTCTGTGTGAATGTAGCTGACCTACTAAATGACCATTTTTCATCTCAGCTGACACCAAACACCACACATAGTCTGGACTTTACCAAGATGTGGAAATGTTCCTATCTTGTGATTACTCACTACTCTGAATTAGTCATCCATTTATATCTCTGTCCATTTATATGCTAGGAGATAATCCAACAAGACTAATAGCCATTTCACTTCTCTTGTATGCCTTCGTCTATCAACAGGATTACAGGACTTGGTTCCCCATGGAGGAAAGTTTAGCTCAGTGACCCAAGAAATACTTTCCAATTGAATGCTGTCTTTGCCCTGCTCCAAAAGGTGAAAGAGGAATTTTACAATGCAGCCCGGAACTGAACCTGGCATGGGACAATCCTGGGGCAGGGGTTTTGCTGCTGGGATAAGGCCAAGCTGAAGAGCTGAAGAGCATCAGTAGCAATTAGTTTGAGTCCGGCTTCTCTCAGACATGTTTAAGTGACCAAGAGCAAAGGACTTGGGATAGAACTTCATTTCAGCCTCAGATTCAGGAGTGGTACAGTGATCTCTGAGCCAGTTTCTTGATGAAACCCCCTAATCATGAAATACTGCCTAACTGTGCAAAAAGACAAATGCCGTAACATGCATTCCTTCAATAGACAGACTTCAGTATCCAGTATCTCACATTTATACCAAAAGATGGGGAAGTAGAAGGGAATTCTCCACTCCAGAGAACTATGTCAAAGTATGGCTTTGCCCCTTGTACAACAGGGAAGACCACTGCTGCCTCTTGGTCTCCCAAAGGTCCTCCCGTCCGAGCGGGAATCAAATAGCTCCAGTCCCTGATGTCTGCTAGGACTGGTAGGAAATAGGTAACTTCCAGGTAAAATAACGGTTAAAGCTCCCTTTTTACATGATTAAACTTTCACACTCCAAGAGATTCCCATGCTCAGTCATCCCCCATCTGACATTGGATTTGATGGAGGCCACGGGACAGTCAGAATGAGGAGAACTGTTCAGACAAAAGTTCCTTGGTTTGTGTGCAGAAGGTCTCATGCAGATACAGATGATCCCAGTAACTCTGCACTGCCTATGTGGGATGATGAAAGGAACTTCCGTCACCTGCTAAAGGAATTTTGCCAGCACTTCTGAAGCCCTGACACTTCTTGCATTTAAAGGAAGTTAAAAGTATTATGTATTAGCTCTTTGGGAAACTTTTTCTAGATGAACTTCTGGGAACAGCCACCTTAATCCCCTGTCTGGTCACTAGAGACACAAGAGCTGTGATTGCCACTGCTACTGCTGAGGATGAGACCTTGAAGAGAATGGCCAAGGCAAGTAGGATGGACTATCCTGATCTCAGAAACAGGTGGGATTTTGCTTGCAGGCTACATGATGGCAGCTCTGAGCACACTGTAAAACCAGTTTTTAAGAGAATGCATGAAAGACCTTTAGATATCTTCTCTCCAGATTTCCGGAGATGTATTTACACTGGCCTAAAATAAATGTAACATAGAGGAAGGGAGAACGGCTTGCTGCATATGCCACAATACAGATCAAGTCAAGCGAAAAAGCCAGTGTTGGTGGCACATGAAAAATTAGCTCCCTGAAGCAAAGTAGGCAACGACTTATTTATGCTGGCTGGAAAAACTGCTTGTTCTATACACTTGTTCTTCTCTTACCTATAGCTCTTCCCAAGTAAGGCTAACTAGCCTGGTGATTTTGCCTATCAGATCTTTTTATTAGACATAATAATGTCTGTAGATGCTGCCTAATGTAACTGTGTGAGTTAAAGCACTTGGCAGTGAATGATGGGTTAAGACATGTAGCTCCAGCCCCAGTTACCCTCATTCTGATAAAGGGAGGAAAAGCAGTGACGAAATAATTGTGTACTTAAATGAAGGTTGCAAGGTCATGTTCTGATCCATATTTAGCAGTGTTAAATTGCAAAATTGCACAACGATGCCTGCTTACATTCAACAGAAAACTGGAGAAAAGCCCTAATGTCCAACCTCAGAGACTTGAGAAGGGTTGTACAGAAGAAGATAAACAACTCAGTTCTTGTGTCTGTAGCAATGCCAGGAGCTGGCCTGGCAGCGAGTTGAGACTGAGATTAAAACATCTGCACTGCTTTCAGCATACACAGTGAGTCTGGCAGGACCCCTGCCACTGCCTCTACTTTGCCTTCTCCACGGCTGAAGACTTAGTCCAACACGTAGACATGTGCGAGACCCCCACCGAATGCATCATAGCACCGCAGTGTGCAAAGACCCCATTTACGACCCAAGGGCTGTGCAAGGCTCCTTCCCCTTGCTGGGAAGACCAGCTGCTTGGTTTGAAATCTGCAGAAAAGGACTGTAGGGTAACGGGAGCAGGAGAGAAGGGCGAGTGCAGTTGGATGTGCAATCTCTGTGTCCCATTAAGGGAAAGCTAGCTGAATATTGCTAAAAATCACAGCTGGAAAAATGAATTTTAAACATCTTTACATGAACTCACCTAATTAGTGCACTGCTTGCCTTATTGGTTGGAATGTCTCACTGCTAACCAAATAATTTCTTGAGCTATTTTCTTGTTAATGTGTATAATTACTCCTAGTTCAGATAAGCCCAAAGGTAACAAAAACCCACACTTTCCACAATTTTTTTTATTTTGATTCTCCAAAGATGAGGTCTTCTAAAGGTCATATCTTTACAGAATTCCTTTTTTACCACCCTGTTGTGCTAAAATAGATCAGTATTATTGACCTTGACAACAATGCCTGAAAGGTTTAGTGACAATCTATTCTGTATCAATGAGCACATAAAACTGCTTTTATGGGCTGGGGCACTCTCCGTGCATTTGATAGCAGGCAGATCGGCTTTTCTTGACAAGGCATGGAGTAAAAAGATTTAATGTATCCATCTCAATGTGAATTGGATCGTACCCTCCTGACATGAGATCCCCAGCCCCAGGGAGAGCCGTGCTCAGCGCTGTGTTGCTGCATTAGTCACTCGTAATGGGTACACGAAGAAACAGAGCATGACAAGAGCTAAATAATATTGTGAGTGTGGAAATGTCCAGGTTTCCCCAGCCTTGCTGCTTTCCCAGACTTTTTAAACATGAAAAGCAATAGAATGCTTTTAAAGGAGGCTTATTTTCCTTTTTGAAACTAGTCTTTTTTGAAGCAGGCTTTGTAAAGGTAGATGTTGCACGATGAATAAGGCAGCCACGGGTCCTGTTAAGGATCTGACAAGAACTCTGCGTTGGCTCTTTCAAGTGGCTTCAGATTTGGGGTGGTAAAGCAGCTGATCCGCTAACGTTTAACTGCTCTCCTGTTGCTGACTCTGATCTTGAAGGGACCAGTCCTCAGCCTGTTGTTGTACACTCTAACACCTGCTCTGGGGGAATAGGATTCTCTTAATTGAATTTTTCTTTTCTTCCAAATTCTTTTCTTCACTGATGCCCACTCCAAAATAATCAACAAAAATAGAGTTTAATCTCTACATTTGGTGAAATTATGGCCCAAATGAAGGCAATGCAAATGTGCCAGTGGTGTGAGTGGGGGCAGGATTTCACTTGTTTAGTTAGAAACAGGTTTTGCCAGAATCCTGACTCTTTCCCCTTGAGTTACGGTGATTACTGGGGGAGAGGGGAAGGGGGAAGGGAGAGGGAAAAATTACGACAGACATATAGATGAATAAAAAAATCACACAGTGGGAAAATGTACAATGACCATTGTTATTCTGGTGATTTATATTAAAATTTTAAAAACAAGGCACAGGAAGAAAAGAAGACAAGGTGGAAATTAAGAGCTTTGTTTCAGAATGTACATTTCTCTGGTTTAAGGGGTTATAAATAATGCTTCCTAATGGGCTGAGTTACCTCCCATCATTATTCTTATCTCCACAATGCCTGTTCTATCACGTTGTTCATTTCAGGGCCAAAAAGTTCACCTGGAAAAGCAGCAACACACAGCACATTTGCCCAAACCGAAGCAGGGAAACTTGTTAACCAGCCCTTCCACTACTCTACCACTGGGAAGTCAACCAAAGCCTTGTGTATTTGGCTTCAGGGGGTCCTCCCCTGTATTACTGTGTCTAGAAGTGGCATGGAAGTATCATGGCAACTCTTCGTGATCTCTTCTGGAGGTGCAGGATTGTTGTCCGAGGATCAACAGCTTCTGTATCAGTACAAAGGCGACTGGTATAATTGAAAACATTTGGAAAGGAGAGGTGTAACTCACTGTGGCACAACGCTCAGGACCAGAGAAACACTGAGTACAGGTACACCATTCTTCCCACCTGTGTGGGGACAAGGGATGGAACTGGGATGAATGTTTGCCGGGGTGTACACACATTACTGAGCATCAGGGTTTATGCAGAGAGCCCTAAAAATCCCATCCTCCTTTCCTTTTAAAAAGAAAGAGTACAGCATTAATCTCCCAAGAAAGGATGTTCCTGTATTTCATATTTGACCCATATGAGCATGTTTGATCACTGCATTGGCAGAAGGCATGGAGAATTGCCAAAAAAGAGCTTTGATTGTGCTAAGCTCAGCTGCATTATGCATCTCTGTACATGTCAAGGACCACCGCCACCGCTTACAACATCAGTTGAGTGCAGCACAGTTACTGCAGGTCTAAGAAATCCAGCTCAGATGGCTGGTAAAGCAAAGTTACTGGCATTCAGATTGCTGCTTCAACCATTTAAAGGGTAGTTTGCAGATCAAAGGGGTCTTGGAAAAAATGAAGACACAGGTTATTTGAAATACAATCTTAGTTGGAATAAGCCACCGTGGGGTTCCTTTCCAAAGGCAGCCCTACCTCCAGGTGTTGCTCTGGGAATGAGAACAAAAGGTGGAGGTAGTGGAGGATGAACAAAACCCCGCAGAAGTCAAGGAAAGAATGAGGAGGAAAAGACAAAAGATTAATCGTTCCATCACCAGCAGACTCCTGAGCAGGTCATTTGTTCTTCCCGCATGAAAAGTCCTTCCATTGCCATCCAAAACAATCACCTGGCATTTAGCTTGCCTTCAGCCCTTTTCCCCCATTTCAAGCGTGTAATTATTTACACCAGGTGCATTGCTTCAACCCATCTCTTATGATGTCCCCATTCACAAGTAAAGGATTGTAATTTGCCAGCCTTCACTGAAGTTTCTTTGTACAAGTCTCCTACCCTGGGTGTAACGTTACATTGACAAGCAGCACAGCACAATGGAAAGGGAAATAGAATTTACCCGGTGAACAAAGGGCATTAGTGCTCCCTGCCTCTAACCCCAGGTGACTGTACAGAGCTGACTGCAGGGTCTCTGGTGACAGAAGGCTTGGGTCATATAAAAACCATGAGTGTGGCAGCAGTGCTGGCAGACAGCTACACCTGCAGCAGCCCACGGCTGCACGCAACCACGCTGCTTTGTGCCGTTACTCTGGGTAAATGCTGCCGGTCCTATTTAAAATATAAATTAATGAAAGATTTTAGCTGGCAGGGTCCTCGGTGTTGATGGAGGGTATTCAACTCAAGCAGCGTTCACCCTCTCCCTTCCCAGCTGCTGACAGAAGATTGCTCCATCGCTGCTTGATTTACACTGCGTGGCCTGGCCTTTTGTGCACGGGGTTGCCCTGGACTCTGCTGATGGCTGCATTCAGGATCAGGTGGGGTAATAGAAATGCTGTGAAAACTCAGGTCTCGTGGCACCCGTGATGCTGCCTCTTTGTTTCACTGAAGCTCCCGGAATTTGCCTGTTGCACCCACATGGGGCAGAACCTGTCCCTTTGTGTGTGGCCAGGAACTCTCCCAGGCCAGGGCTGATCCATGACAGATGCCCCTGGGCTCTGCTGTAAAACAAATAAACAGTGACAACAATAATGAGGGAAAAGTGAGAAGTGGGATTGTTTTGGTTTGCAGCTCCCATCCCTTTGATTTGGTTTGATGTAGCAAGTCCAGGCATGGATGAACCCGGGGATGAAGGGAGTCTGAGTGCTCCCCCCTTCGCCCTGGCTATGTAGCACACATGCCACTGCAGGTGAGGCTGCTTGCAAGCACAATCCCTTTTCACCCATCTAAATCAAAGGTGTCTCCCATCTTTCCCTCCCAGAAAAATCCCAAGGTCACAGACCACACAGAGATGGGAATTATAATACTGAGACAATGATGCCAGATGAACACTGTCTCTCCCATCACTTCTCATTGCTTCTTTTCCCTGAAAAGTGTGTGCAATAAGCTAAAGGACTCCTGGATGCTAGAGGGGAGAAATTCCTGCTTGTTCAACTTTAGTCTACATCCCCCAGCCTCTGCGGTCTCATCTAGACTTAGAGTGGAGGCAGTGGGAGCCCCAGTCACTTCTTCTCAGAAGCAATTCTGGTTCCCAGTGAACGTGTGGTATACTCTGGCCATGCCTTCTTGTGATCCTGCCCCAAATTTGCCCTTTTAGAAGCGGCAGTCCACTGCTCCTAGTCTGGCCTCCAACCAGGAGGCCAGAGAAAGGTGCACTGGGGAAGGGTCACCACACCATGACTCACATGTCGCACCTGGAAAAGTGGTGTACCCCAGGGGTTGATGTAGAGGCCAATACTGTTTAACCTCTTCATTACTGACCTGGGTGAGAGAGAATAGTGTTCCCTCAGCAGATTTGAAAATGGTATAAAATTTGGAGGAGTGGTTGATATACCAGAGGGCTGTGCTGCTGTTCGGCGGGACCTTGACAGGATGGAGAAGCAGGTCAACAGCAATCTCATGAAGTTCAACAAAGGGAAATGCAAAGTCCTGCAGAGGGGAGAAAAAAACCCGCATGCACCAGCACAGGCTGGGGATGGACCGGCTGGAAAGCAGCCTTGTACAGAAGTACCCGTGGGTCCTGTTGGACACCAGGTTGCCCATGGGCCAGGCATGTGCCCTCATGGCACAGAAGGCCAACAGCCTCCTGGAGCGTTGCCAGCAGGTCAAGGGTAGTGTCACCTATGAAAGGCTGGTAGAGTACAGGGAAATCTGTCTTGGACAGGTAGGTTGCTGGGAACTTTGCGGCAGTGGTGGCCCTGCCTCAGCAGAGAGCTCTCAGCTCTGCTGCCATACACGCTGCGCAGACGCTTGAAGATTTCCAGTCCCACCACAAAACCTCAGCCCTGCTGACAGCTGCATGGCCATTAAACCAGAGGTGACAGGCAGCACTGTAGGAAAGATTCCCAGCAGGGGAAGGAAGGGTTGGGTGTGATTCTGCACATATAAAACCCCATTTTTTATAATTTTTTCCATTTCTTTCATTTTCTAATGTGTTGCCAGATGCACAAAGAAAATTCAGGGAGGGCAGCAGTACAGAAGTTGCTTCCTCTGAACATCCCTAAAGCAGCAGCTTACAAGAGACTTGGAGAACAGCATGCTGCTGGCTGCACCGGCAGGCAGCTTCGCCCAACTCGGCACAACCTTCTGCTAAGGCTCCTTCTGCTGTCTGGCTTACCCTTGCTAGAGCACTGCTCCTTCTGATGCGAGCGTGCCTGTTGCTTGCTGTGAAACACGCTACGGAGGCACCTTTCTGCTCTTCCTGCAGATGCTTCTGACTCATGCTGATCTACCAAAGATTAGGGAATCCAGCTTTTGAAGTGCTCTGAGACATGTGCTTTGAAAGAAAGTAATTAATTGAAGCAATATTGGTCCAAGCCCTATCAAGGCAGAAATCAGACAGAGACAGGAGGAATGTCCTTGAGCCTTTTTTCCATGGCTTCCTCTGACCCGCAGGCTGGAGGAAGAAGTGGGCAGATGTTTCAAATGGAGACATTACATCACTAGGTTTTTATATTCTCCATCTGTATGAACTGTAAGACATAAGCGGGGCCAAGCATAAGTATTCCTAAAGAAATTAAGGCATGAGCAAGGCACGTGCACAGCCCCAGGGTGCAGCTTGCAATATGGGAGAAGTTTGGCTTCCCTCTGGGGCAGATGAAGATCTGTCCCTCCTTCCTATCACCTCCACCTTCTCTCTACAAACTGCAGTTGCCCGTAGAGCTCCCAGGACACCTGGCCATGCCCAGGACAATCTGTGCCCTCACTGAGATTGGTGTTAGTGAGTTAAAACCAGGAACACTGGAAAATAATTTTCTTGAGGGTCACTTCTCTTCTAGGGCATTTGAAATAACAGCCTCAGCCTTGCTGTTTGATGCAGTAGGTATTTCTCCCATGCACAAGTTATTTTAAATTGGAGAGGAACAGCATAAAAAAGTAATAAAACCTGCCTACCTCCAAACTGGACTTGATCCCAAGCACTGTAGGAAATGGGCCCACCAGTGGGATGAGGATCCTATTCAATATGCAAGCTGTATTGGGTCTGGCTGAGATGGAATTAATTCTCCCCATAGCAGCCCTCATAGTGCTGTGTTCTGCATTGGTA
>JANZLQ010000041.1:16117474-16141304 GCA_026212715.1 Elanus axillaris
CCTGGAAAAATTATTTCTGAAGCAATACCATTTTACAATAATGTATGTCAAATACTCTCCTGCAACTTTTCTCAAAAAAATTTAAACTGCAAATAGCAGTTCTATGTATCCTACCTTTAGACTTGGAAGAATTTTGGCTGGGAAAAAAATATTTTAAAACTAATTCAAGCATCTTGAGAGTTTTCTCCTTTAAAAAGATGTGCTTAGCATATTTAAGATAGCTTATAATTAACTTTTGTCTCTGGGATTCTCTGCTTTTCTAATATCAATAGGAATCATACTGAAAATATTAATAGAAAAATTGCAAACAATATGTAAACGAGCAACATGGGGAGGGTGTTTGTGGTTTTGTGTTGAGGTTTTTTTGGTGGGGTTTTTTTTTTGGTTGGTTTTTGGTTTTTTACACAGGGTGGAATGATTTTCTTGAAAACTGATACTCGAACCAATGTGAGCCTGAAGGAAGAGAAAGCCTTTGCCTTACCCAGCATATAAGGAAACTGGAGGGGGAGCAGGAAGGAAAGAGGGGAGTAAAAGACAGGAATTATAGATTGGACTTTAAAAGAAACTTTCTTCTACATCCCCTTTTGCAGAACCAAGTATGGCAAAGTAGCAAACCGCAACTGCGATACAAAACAAACTTCAAAGAACAACCTTTTAACTGCTCATGAATGCATGCAGAGCAATCACAAAGGAGGGCATTAGAAGAAAAAAAAGCAGACGATAGGCTTCATAATCATCCCATAACACTGAAAAGTCAGGAACTAACTAACATGCAGCAGTATAAACATCACAGTGACCTAGTGAATGATTACAGGGCATGGAAGAGGCTGAATTTAAACCAATAAAACCAAGCAATTATACACAAAGTCCATTGCACATATGAACTGGAAAATTTCCCTGATCCTTCAAGAAATAGGTATCTTTGATTCTAAATAAATGCAGGTTTCTTGAACAGCATTATTTTCCTTGCAAATTGGCAGTAGTGCTTTGAGTTACACTAACATCCAATTAAATCCATACTTCTATCAACCCCTGTTCAAACTAGCATCACTAAGACATGAAATCCCACGTAAGTCAGTCACTTCAGCACTTCCTCATAACCACGATGCTACTGCCAGGAGATTGAGAAAAATCAATTTGTATGCCGTATTTCATGAGTAACTGACTCATTGACACTTCAAGACTACAGCAACAAGTCCTAAATAGATGCTGCTATTACATATAAAATGGGCATCTCTTCTTTTCCTAGTCAAACGGTTCATGTAAGAACAATTTTGTTTTGTAGAAGTCACCTGCGTTCAATTACATACCTAGAGTCTTCATGTTTTGGTGTAACAATACAAAAATCATACTCTGAAGGGTTAAAAATATAGTCTGTACCATATGCGCCCAATCCATTTTAACATAGTGCAGGTTCATGAGCAATGTTTTGAACCAAAAAGTAGTTGGTTTGGTGTGCAAACAAGCTCAGTGCATTGCTTCCTTTAAGACTGAACATCAATGTGCGAAGCCACAGAACATCAACACTGAACTCTTGAAGAACAAAGACAGCCTACCTAAAGCTGTACATTTAACTTTCAGCTTTTGTTTTTTGATAGACTTCTGTCTAGTTTTCAGATTTGTCGCAAGCAGACAGATATAGAAGCAAACTTTGAAGAAATTACAACATTGCTTTAGCTACAGACAAGAAAAGAAAGCTGCCAAGCAAAACATCATGTACATATCACTTCTTGTCAAAGTATAGAACTACTATCCAAGTAACTACTAAAGGCAGGGCATTATTTTGGTATCTTCAAATGTAACCTCCCACCCAGAAAACCCAGTTAATTACAAAAAACAGACACACTCAGGCCACCCTTAAAAAACCCTCAGTCCTTTCCAAAACTACAGTTTGACATGTAATTTTAGTAGTGATTCAGTTAACTGTTCTTATGCTTTTCCTTTTCATTCAGAACAACTGAGTAATAAAAATCAGAAAACAGATCATCACCTTTTCTCCTGTACCCCTCTTCCCTCCCCCCACTTTTAAGAGTGGCCTTACAGTTAAGTTTTGATTTAAATCAAAAACCACATTTACACTGATGAGAACTCACTTGCTTGCCAATTCACCCCCTGGCGGGAGGTTTGGGATGCTCTCAGTTGCTAACGTACGCATCACGTGGACTAAGTCTGGGACTCCTTCACCCTGCTTCTTTATGATCTCTGGGAATCAGAAGTACTTTTTTTGTAAGTGCAGTCCAAATTTAACTTAAAAAGATTGAAACACTCAGATTTATAAAAAGGCAGCTTAACTTCTGTTAATATATATATATATATATAAAAAAAAATGACAGACCATATTCAACATGGTAAATGTTAACTTTGGTTCCCTAAGAAAAAGAACCTGTAACAGATTTGACAAAGACATACTGCTGTTAACATGCACACTGGTTTTAGAAATACACAGCTACCTAACAAAAGTGGGAAAAAATTCTTTAATGGCTTTGCTGCTATACATGAGATATAATAGAAGATGTAATATCTTCCCAGCAAAAATCCCTGGGCATGAGGCAGATATCATCAGCTTTATCGCTGCAACAGAAGATAAAAGATTATCGCCATCATAGGAAGCATAGTATTTTCAAGAAACAAAAGGTTAGACATATTAAAAATAACTCCCATGGCTGTATGTATATTAGCCAATACTTGTACTTCACTGCATTATAGCAACATGCAAATTTTAAGAACTATTACATACAAATTAAAAGCCAGGGACATTACATCTAAAAGACAGTTCCATCCTCAACTCACTTAAGGGATATGTGGATATTGGGCAGTTACTTAAAGCTGATTCACTCCAACTTCTGTGTGAAAAGAATCTGTACTGTGGCCACAGTCATGTTTGCTAAGAAATTCATTCTTTAACTTTACTCTTAGGCCAGGGTTTTTTTGTTGGTTTTTTTTTTGCTTAATTGTTTTTTTCCAAGTCATAAGCACACAATTTTATTTGAACTCAAGAGATTTCAGACCATACCACCCCTGAAGAGTCACCCTTTACTAGGGATTTTACAAAATTTCAAGAACAAGCACATTTTTTAAAATGCACCTCATGATTTCTCTGTAAACATGAGCTCTTAGAAATTGTAAGAGGTAAGAATTTTTAAGACCTGGTGCTGTTGATCTTCAAGTGAACACTGCAGCACACATACAATAACATGTACATACATGCATATATATATATGCATCTACATATGTACCTGCACACTATTCTTCATGTAATAAAGCATTTACACAGCTTGAAGAGTAGTTGGAATTCATCAGTACCACTTTTGAAAAATAGTCTAGCATTCAGTTTTTGCCCTAAATGATAATTCCAGAAAAGCATACCAAGTTTCCATTTTATAATTTCATTAGCGAGGTAAGGCACATTAAAACCTTTTAAAGCCAACGTGGATCAGGTCCTTTCTAGTTAAAAACTTAAAACCAACAATTGCAAATTACTTTTTGTGCATGCAATAGGTTTTCAGGGCTGTGTGTGTTTACAAAAAGCATCAGCTCTGTTCTGCAGTCAGCCGTGTAAATTATTTGCAAGGTACAGTGGAAACACTGTCTAGCCCTTAACCAACGTCAAACTCTGCAACACAAAGCTTTAAGCTGTTTACTTCAAAGCCTACATTAAATACATGACACCACACACCACAGACACCTCAAAAACTTGCCATTTCCTCAAAATCTATAGCCAAAATTCATTTTACCATCTAGTATTTAGTAAATAAATAATCTAACACTCTTAAATCTGAATAAGAAGCAAAGATCTCAGATTTGGTTTGCCAAGTTCCTTTATTGTGTAATTTTGAACATCTAGTATATTCTACATTGTGCTAGTGCTAAAGTTCTGCTGTACAAAAATAAGGAATTTATAGTTTACCTATACTACACAGTTTCACAACCTGTAACTGCAGTACATTTAACATACAGTCTCCACTAAATGAATACATTTATATTTTGATAAAACTATAGATACAGACTGAATGAACACTGAAGACACAACAAATGGAGTCGGTCTGCTAGCTGTGTTTAATTTATCGGAATTACCTTCTTTCAATACATCTTACAACCCTCCCCCCAACCTTTAATTTACTCTTAAACCTTCTACACATTTTCATGGCATCAAGTACTGGAAAAATGTACTTATAACCCTAAAATAAAGGATTCAAAACATATCTGCTTTTTCATATTCTGAATGGGAATTCCACACAAAGTTTAAAAAACGGCCAGAGCTTTGACTCTGTGAAAATATGAGAAGGAACATGTAACAGCTAACTTAAAATTATTTATCTCTATCTAGGTATAAATATTGCAAGGATTATGTATTACGGAATGTTTTTATGTAAAAAAACTCAGAACAGAAAAAAGCTTAGACAAGTCTCTTTTTAGAATCAACACATCAATAACATGTATTAGTGCAAATAATAGCAACACATTTTGGAATGACTGATTACTTCTACCATGAAGTTCACACACTATTTTTGGAGTAACACTGATTTATTGCAAGTAATGGCACAGAGATGCTTTTCCACACTTGCTGCTTCTTCCATTATTATTTACTGTAGCTATGAATCTGGACCACAAACACATTAAAATTAGTAAAAGGTGTGTCCTACGTGGCATGGTAAATAGAAAACTTTCTACATTTCTTTAAAATCTGAATCACCTCTCCTTATTCAAGATGACCGTAAATACTAAGCCCTAGTCAGTCTTAAAGTTTGCACTTCTTAACTACTCCTTAATATATCTTAAAGGTATATTCTGGGCTGAGGGAATAAATGTACAACAAGAAAAAATGCACATTAGTAAGCATTAAATCTTATTACTTGTTGGACTACACTGAGTACAGAAGTACATAAAAATACATAATATGCATTTTCACCATGTCTCCATTTTAATTATTTTTAACTTTAAATTGATATTACAGATTAGTAAAATCCTTCTAAAAGTACTCTTTACATTTTCTAGTTCCTTCAGCTGAAGATTAGGCTTTTAAATAAAGTTAAGAACTACCATTCTTAAAGTATCCTCAGATAACAGCAAGATTATTCACTGTAGTGTTGAACGTTTCAGATGCTGTAGCAGTCCTGCCTTACAAGCCAATACTGCATTATCCATTTACACCAGGAAACAATTTAACTGCCTAAGAATTATGAAGTTAAATGTAACAAAGTTAATCTGAAGTTCTCCTTCAGTTCAGCCTCTCAACTTCCCTCATGAGTAAGGCCAAATTCTGCACACAGCTGATACAAATAACTGCTGGTTTGAATAGTGTTTACTACATACTCATTAATTTAAATAATATCTTTGTGCAACAATAGACAAAAGATCGAGGACAACTCTAAAAAAGAAGCAAAGACCCTTGAGGGGAAGTAAAATGTATTTCCTCAAGTTGTTCAGACATCATCCCATTAAATTAGTATTAAAGTGCTTTATAACTACATACAGAACCCTTCTGCCTCTATGCAAGTATGACACTTAGCTCATTCCTGAAATTTTGTATTTGTATAAATGCAAAGTACTGGCAGCCAAATTCATTGTATGTACCATAATAACACGCAGTTCCAGTGTTTAGGTTCTTCATTTATAAAATGAAGTGTCGGTACAAAAATGTCACCTTTCCTCATTGTAATATTCCTGGGTTACAATGAGGCCAGCCTTAACTTGAACATATTTTCATATTCTAGGTCATGGGTTTGTCTGAACTCAGACAAAGTATCTAAGATACAAAGTTAATACTTGCCCAAATTAGGAGAGTTAGCATGCTGTAAATTAATGTGTGAATTTACAACATACTTGTTCTTCACCAATTCTGTGAGTGGGCATACACAGTAAGCTCTTCAAAAGCCTGGTGCAAAACTGCTCACTGCTTTGAAATGCAGAAAGCCATCTGACACTTAACTCATGCACTGTTACCATGCACTTGGATGTTCCTGCTACACTGTCAAAAAGATTCACACTATTGCTTACTGTGTACCAACTTCTCCTATTAGGCAAAGTTAAGATTAAAACATGGAAATGTCTGTCTGGACATTTGTTCAGTGGCAGAACAGATGTAGTTTGCCAAGACCTTGTGAATAAGGCCTTTCAAAAAGGTGCTGCTTTCTGAAGGAGCACCTACACAGGTAGTAAGGGCTTTAAAATTGCAGATTAATTTCTCTGAACTCAGAATTCCCATGTAGGCAAGTTCTCTGTGAAATTTCTGAGCTGCACTGTGCTATCTTCATGCAAGAAGGAAAAAAGTGAACAATATATTCCTGTAACTTACTAATCACTGATACTATAGTTGTGAAGCACTTTGTGTATCGTGCCCTGTGTGCTATTAAGGATTCTTGGAGTATATACACATGACTATACTTGTAACATATAGGTCTAGAGGAGCCCACTTCAAAAATAGACTTAACCTATGCAAACAATGCATACAGTGTGTCTTATGTTTCATAAACAAACTCCAAGCTGCAGTCATTTTTAAATACCAAAAGGCACTATAAATCCGGTTTTAATGAGAAATCTTTTAAAGCAAATTGATTTCAAATATCATTTTTAGTTAGGTGACCCAAAATGCCTAAGACTTGCAGTTTCAGTGTAAAGTTTAAGAACTCCCAAAATACAAATTTAAAGCAAAATTTTGACAGAGTAAGATGAGCTCCCAGCTTTTGTTCATCATGAATGCTTAAAGATTAGCTTTGACAAATTTCTGATGAACTTTCAAATAAGTAAATATGTTAGCAGGTACCTTAAAGATGGCAGTAATCAAGCTGTAACCCTACCATAATTGGATAACAATATATTATGGCTAAGTAATTTGTACATAACTACATAGAAAAATGGCACTCAAATTACCATCTTCACATTTTGCAAGATATTCTGATTATTTCATTTAACTCCATATAACAGGAACCAGGATTTACTGGTCAGAAGTTTGCACTGTCAGCAGACTCATGAAGAACATTGAGCACAAATTAATTATTTCTCTGCCACCTGAATAATTTTCAGGGCTATAGGCTGCTGTACTTTCACAGCAGAATTTTTCAGGACATACAGCAGGACTGTATGAGTGCCTTTTTCAGAGATGTACACTAGATGGCCAAGGGCACTTAAAGGTCTATTAAAAAGCCTGTATGTATGTGTTAAGAGTTTAGTTGACAGAAGGGGAAGGGGGCCAGGGGGTCTGTTTAGAAACAAAGTTACTTATTTTTTTTTAAATGATCCACCTTCTACTCTGCTTTCCAGGTACTTGTCCAACTCTGCCTCTCTTTTCACCGCCTCTGGCGATACCTTTGGTGCATTCGGAAAACAGATCAATATCACACTCATGTTGTCTCGACTTCCCTGGTGGAGAAGAAAAAATTATTTGAGAATGTATACACACCAGACTAAATACACATTAAAGCATTTCACACACAAAAATTCACAAATCATAGAGTATTAGAATACAACTTTTACTACTATGGATTAATATTATCATTAGCCTTAATTTCCACCCACACCCTTAGAGAATTCCAGAAGTCTGCCCATTCATTCAGTACAACTTTTAAGTCACTTTGTTCTTTCCTCTTTTATGGTCTAAAGTCTATATGGAGCCAATTACAGACAGCCCATTGTCTCTTAGAAACCTGACATTACTACAAGTGATGTGTAATTACGAAGTTGTGTTCCATCTCATTTTAAGTACTATCTAATAATTTTGGGAAAACAGCTGAATATTAGATGGATAAACAAAACCATTACTGCTTAAAAGCACTAAGTAGGGAGGTGTTGAATTCAGACAGTGCTTCCACCTAAAAATCACCGCTATTAGGGTTTTTTTTCCCCCTTTTCCTTTTAAAAGAAGAAAAGTTACAAGTGAGAGAATGTGTTAAAAGACCAGCTGGAAGGGGCCCAGGCCTTTACAAAAGCATTCTTTGAAATGGAAACATTTAAAAACTCCAACTAAACAGAACCCTAATACTTGAATACTTTAAAATACAAACACATTCTGGTTATGAAAAGTAACTGTTTAGTTTACTTTCAATACCCTTGTGCTCTGGTCTACAAACATGCATCCACATGCTTAACTTTTAACACCAATTAAATCCACTGAAGTAAGCAAGATCAAGAACAAGCCAGTGTTCAAAACAAGAGTATATGGGCTTGTGGGGAAGTGCTGACAGTTGGCTACTGCAAAGCTTACAGCATCCACAAGCCACTGTTCCTTCCCCGGTATTTCTTTTCAGGATTACCAGACAAAAATTGTAAACAAAAATACATGCATTATCAATCTGCCAAAGTGTTGGAAAGCAATTGCATTTTTCCAATAGGGAAACAATGACCTTGTTAGCCATGTGGCAAGAGCAGAGATGCTGTCTTGTCTCTTTAGTATCAAAAATGTTGGCTTTTTTGCATTATGACTTATAGTTTGCCTTTGGAAAATTAAGTGTCAAGCTACGAAACTCAATAGTTCAAGTCTCTTCTGTAACTGGACCATCCTGCAACTTACTAATACAAAGCAGAAGTTATTGTAAACAAAATTACACAGATTTGTTAAACATCTTCTTCTACTTGAGCTAGTTTCAGAGCTGTATCACACAACACTGACTAAGAAATACAGTAATTAAACCAGAATGAAAACTAACTTAGGAAGTCAGATCTTCATATAGTCAAGAAGAAATTTTAAATTGCAAAATAGGAAGTCAAGGTTCATTCATTCTGCATTTATCTTGGTGTAATTATGACAGTTATGTTACTACTATATGCCCAAGAACGGATGGGAAGATTAGGAAGGGAAAGAATATTCTCTAGCCTGATTCAAGTCTTAAGAGTTAAGGTCTTGTAAAGTATGTTGTGAAACAAAAATGGGCAGTTACTGTCCTTGGCTTGCCCATAAATTCCTATCAGCTTCTAGTTTCCCAGTGATCACAAACTATCTGTACATCATTTTAAACTCTTCATTAACCACAATCACCCAGAAAGCCATACTGTTTCTGTTGTGTGTTTGTTTCCCCTCTATCACCATTTTTGTGGGAATCATGGTAATGACTGTCAAGTCATGTTAACGTAAATCATCGGATACTTATAGATACTTATAGACTGGAATCAAAACTTATTCTTAACTTGTTCATAAACTTCTAATAGTGAAAACACAGTAAACTTCTTCTCTCAAATCTGGCTACCTTGTACAAGCAGGTGTCAACTATCTCATTGCAAACTTTCTCAAGATCATCAGTGACTTCAAGTCTGGATCTTACAAAGTCACACAGCTCTTCATTTCCCATAACATCCCAGATACCGTCGCAGGCCAGTATGATGAACTGATCATCATCTTCTGATCTCTCAATTTCATAAACTTCAGGCTCAGGTGAGACTAGCTGTTCTGTAGGACCTTTCCCATGGACACATTTGTAATCAAAGTCCCCAAGTGCCCTTGAAACAGCAAGAGAGCCATTCACACGCTGAATCATTACAGAGCCACCTGCATTCTGTATACGCTCTTTCTCCAGTGGATTACTTGGTTTGTGATCCTGTGTGAAGAAGTGAACCTTCCTGTTTCTACAAAGTAAACCTCTCGAGTCTCCACAGTTGATGAAGTATGTATGTTGGGGAGAAATCATGACACCCACAGCTGTTGACCCACTTCTGTCTGCGCCATGTTTCTTCTCGGAGATGACTCTCATGTGTTCATCAATTTGCAGAAAACCTGTTCTGATGCCGCTCTTTACACTTTCCACAGATGGTGGCCCATCTGGCCCTTTAAAATCCTGGTTGCTCGTGATGTGATCTAATAAATGCTCACAGCAGTACTTGGCAACCTGTGATCCAGCATGCCCATCATATACAGCAAAAAATGACCATCCATCAAGTCCATTTGGCAAACCAATCACAGCCGTATGTGCATCCTCCATTTCAACTCGCCAGCCTTGCATACTACTCAGACCATAACGAAGCCCATTCCCTTGCCCCTGGGCATTATGCTTCTCCATCTTTGGCTTGTCTAAAAATGCTCCCATGATGACACTCCTTCAGCTCTAAAAAGAAAAAAAAGGATTATTATGATATTTCTTAAAGACCTCTTGTTTAAACATCCTATTGGAAACTTTAAATAATAGCCCAAATAAAGTTAAGATGACAAAAATACACAGATATAAAGCTGACTTTTCTGTGTTTCAAGTCAAATTTGCATTGCTTTCATCTAATTTAAACAAGGACACCGCTACTAGCTGAACTACACTTTTCATATTTTTGTCAGTATTTTCAGCTGTTTTACTTGAAGACCTTAATATTCCACTATCATTCAAGGTTCTGAGAAAAGCCTCTAGTGTAAGTATGTACGAAATCAGTTTAAATATGACTTGTAACTGGCACACATCTGAATAGCTATGTTCCCTGCGATTACTGAGCCAACGAAAGAGCTCAATGTTTGCAGGACAGTGGCATTCCCTAGATCCCTACCTGCTAGCCACAAAGTCCTGTTCACACTCTGCTTTCCTGACAGCAATGGGGAAATGAAAGCAAACTGATTAGGTTTTCTTTTGGGGGGAGGAGGTTTGGGGTTTTTTCTTTGGTTGGTGGTGTTTTGTTTTGGTTTTTTAAACAGATAAAGTGGTCTGAATGATCAAGATCATGACAGAGTCTGCATAAAGGAAGAAGCAACACTGGATAACTAGGAGCAGGACTCAGAAGGAACAGAGCAGCTGTCCCTTTAGGCATCAGCAAGCCATTAGTTTGGCTCAGCCATCTTGTGAAAGCTCATCCTTAGATTTTTTCAGTTAAATTACGCAGCAAGCTTCTCAGATGTCTGTGCTGCAGATTTACTTAAAACCTTAATGTATTCATGCTTCACTGAAAGACAACTGCCCCTGACAAGTCTAAGGAAATCTGTTTGGAAATAAAATCACACATACTGTAAATTCATGCTTCCTTATTCAAGTCAGACCAATATACTGCACACCCTATCCTCCTCCACCTCCCATCACTGGGATGTGATGCATGCTTAACAGAGTAAGAATTATATTTGCAGCCAGCGTAAACTGACTGGTTTATCTTCATGGCTTTCACACCCTAACCATCCAACCCACCCTTCTAATCCACATCAGTTTATTTGTGCATTCATTATTAAAAAATCATACAAAATAGGTCACACATTTTACACATTTGCAAATTCTGCTCTGGGAAGCATCAAAGAGTGTGCAAATCACTGTTATACAATACAAGGTAATGGAACAAGACTACAAGCTTTTCTATTTGAAGACACTGGACAAAAGTTAACTGAGTCTCTGAAACAGATTTTACCTGAGGCCCCAACCAAGCACCTGCACTAGCAAAAATTCAGTACAATAGGGGTTTTAGAAGGTTTTAAGTTGTAAGTGGAATACATTTGATCAGTTTTCTAAGTGGTAACACCACTTTTTGATAACATGCTTTTATTGAAATACAGCTCTAGCTATAAGTGACACTACAGATCCAACAAATCTTTTCACATTGTCTCTTCTAGCCACTATCCACCTTTCTAAAACATCTGTACTTGTTAGAGTAAACCATCAAGAAATATTTGTATTTGATCTCACCACAACATTGATTCAAATGTGAGGCACAGGGACTGGATATACACTCTTTGGCTCACATGCTTTGTTAACAAAAGCAAAAGCCACACATACTTCAGCTGTATGGAGGACAGATGTCAGCAGCAGTACACCTCTGCTTCCTCTCACCCCAACCCCTGCTCTTAAGTTCTGTCTCTTCTCAAGTGAACACAAAATATGCCCAGGGAAACTGTAACTAGCCAACAAAATATATAGCATACACTGACTGGTCTTGTTTCCTGAGCACATGCACGAGTTTCACATTACTGCAGTTGCTAGGAAAAAAATATGACTTAAGGCTTTATCTTCACATGCAACTCTAGTGAAGTCAGAGTGATCAAAATAATTACACGATGCTGCCATAAATGTAGAATAATACTTTTTATTCATTCCATGATAGCAGCAGAGTTTAAACTAACACTTAACACTTTCTTATGGTCAAAGAGATCATAAAATAGAATGCAGATGTTCAATTATTTCACCTTAATTTAGAGCTCAAAAAGCAGAAACTACCCTGGCAAATACCACATTTTTGTGAAGTATTTTATATTATTACTAGGTTTAAAACAAAACAGAAAAGCATTAAGAACAGGATATGGTTAAATTGACCACAAGCACTGTCAGATTTGGACTAAAAAAGGCAGTTTTCCTTCTAGTATCTCACATTACTAGGTACACAATATTCAGAGTTGTGCTTTGTAAGCAGTCTGTCCCTCTCAGTAGTTTGTCACGTAAATCACAATTAAAAATACATACAGACAGGTCGTATGCAGTTCTAGCAACTCATAAAGAACTGGTATAACACTTCAAAAATTAACAAATCCACTCTCTGCTTAAAATCAAGTTGCCTTATCCCTCCCTAGAAGGTAAATTTAAAGCTGTTGCTATTCTAAATTAAGCCTTGTAGGTGAGATGTTGACACGTGATTCCTCAAGGGTGCGAGCTACCCACCATAGATGTGAATGCAACCAGACAGAAGGATAACCACAACGTGGTCATGTAACTTCTTAGGAAATAATTCACAGCCCATAGCAGAAAGCAATCACCTTCCGAAAACTGCAATAACAAAACTGCAGTTGCCTTCCTTTCAACACTCTAGCTAATGATACCTTCACCAGAATGCCAGTCTAAACCTGTAGGAGAGCAGGCCAGGTCTTCAATATCCTCACTGTATCTGAAGGGAAAGCATAGTTTACTTGTGGATAGGATGATTATGCCAAGCCTTTAGTTTTCCCAGGGTTTCAATTCTTGCTCAGAAAAATTTGCATTTAATATGACCAATCTGTGAATTCTTATGAATTGGAGGCTACCTGCTACTTCTGCCCCCACACTCTTATGTGTGGCTAAAACCTGAAGAATTTTAAAAGAGTTTTAGTTATAAAAAAATACCTTCTTTTTAAAAGAAGGGACACACACACACAAAAAGGCTAACATATGTGCCTCCTTCCTACTAAAAATACCTTTTAGACCTGTTTTTGAGTCCATGTCTATGCAAACATCTTTCACACATCAGTGTCTACCTAAATCATGAGTACATTCTTCATTCTTTCATGAGGTGGTTTGAGCACTATACTGATTAAGTTGGAATGACACCGTTTGTTAAACATATAACTCTGCATGCAAATCAGATTAACCTATAGCAGTGCAAGTGCCCAAGTTACAGCATGACTTTGTTATGTAATAACACTAAAGAGAGAAGTCAGACCCAGAACAGTCTGCATGCATGATGTGCAATAAAGCAACAGATCCTGAACATGGTTTAACTTAGCCCTCTCTTGTATTTCTTTAGTTATCTACCCTTCTTAACCCAGCCACACATTTCTGCAATCATGTTAGAAAACTGCATTCTCATAGCGGGAGGCAGAACAAGTCCTCTACTCTGGAAGCCTCAATTTTTCAGTATACTTGAATGATGCACATGGGTACTAAAGGAGACTGACATTCTTCCTATTCCCATTAAAACCAGAGTAAGAGAAAATGCACTTTAATCATGAAGTTCAGTGGCAAAGGTACACCACACACTTTTCTTTTTTCTTAGAGAAGGACAATTCTGAACAGTACTATATAGTAGCAGCACCCTGTAAAAAGATCAGAGGCGCAACATTTTCTTCAGAAATCATAACTCTAAAATACCATTTGGCACTGCAACTACCACAAAGATTAGTCCAGCAAACTTCAATTTTAATCTAAAACGACTCTTGGTTTACCACGTCCATATCCGTGACTTCCACTAGTTTCTCCTAAAAGAGAAGAGCTTTCTGCAGTCAAAGGTCCTGGGGTTTGGCTCTGAAGAATAGAGAAGGTTCTAAACAAAACCAAAACTGTGAATGGACCCCTATGCATCAAAACAAATATGCAGGGGACACATCTATGCATCTGCAAGTGCATCTATACCATGACTTCTGAAATGCTGATTTTGTGGAGGTCAAACTGAAGGACAGCCTCTACAGCAAGTGCACAAAAAGCTCACCCCCCACCCCCCCCAACCTCTCAAGTTGCAGTTTGCAGACAGAAAAGCAAGAATCCTGTACAGGGCCTAGAAAAATCAACACAAGTAACAAGATCTTGGATAAAACACAAGAGTGCCAAAATCCAAAGAACTATAGCATTAGAAACAAAACTGAAATAATGAATAGAGCATGCTGAAGAGTCAGTAGCTAAACTCCTTGAAAATAGATGCAAATGGAGAGCAGAGTAGCAAAGAAAAGGAGGGTAATTAGTATACTGGGCCATGGACAACCATGGACAACCACAGATACATCACTGGAATGCATGAAATCTCTTCGCCCCTTCATTTGTCCCTCAAATTGTACTATCCAGACAGCACAACTGCAATGCCTTCTGACACTCACAAAAATAAATTTTACTGTTTTGCTATTTGCTTATTCATTTGCTTGAAGGTTCAAATGAAGATAAGTCTTAAACTGTTCACAAAGGACAGTTAATGTAAATCCATGTACCCCTGTAAAAAGACAATTTATTTCTCCAAGGAATTCAGACAAGGATTTGATCACCTTGTCCAAGAAAACCAACCACTGCCATTTGAAACTTGTACTTTAACAGTATATAATTTAATAATCCTTTTTAAACAATGTTCAAGTTGTATTCCTTCCACTAGGATAAGCTGCTTATATGAACCACATTGAAGTCACAGGCACTTGTTCAAACTAAGCTGAGAAACGACCCCATACTCCAATTTCCTGGAACAATTCTCTAAGTGACATTATGCCCTGTGTGTTGTAATGAGCACCATAAAGAAAGATTACAACCTTTACTTGAACTACAGGACACAGAGCAAGTCACCAAATTATACAGATTGCTACTGAATAGAAAAAGGACATTCAATCACTTCACATCCAATCTGATCCGTGGTACTTTGCCCCGTCTTAAGCAGGCTGGATGAAGTAACGAGTCAGCATGTAATTGTGCAAATGTGGAAACATTTTCAGAAGTTAGTGCCTGTTGAATGAAAAACTGACAGTACATACTGGATGCCCCAAACCAATTAATGTTAACAAACAACATGTCAGAGATCATCCCAGGGATTGGAAGAATGACTAAAATAAAACAGAACACGCAGATGAGGAAACATAATTACACCACAGTCATGGGCTGAATGAAGTCATGAAAAAGCTTCTTGCCAATGAAACTATTTAAAAACTATTGGAGGCTATATGACTGAGTTTTGGCATTCATGGTTCAACAACATCAATAAAGTACTGAAAATTACAGTTGATGTTTCTGAATGTGTACTTTCAGACACAGGCACACATGGCCAACTAGGAGACATGAATTGTCTATGAAAAATAAGAAATAAAATACAGAAATGGGGCTATTTTAATCAACATGGACTAACACACAACTTCCCCGCCAGAATACTTCCTTCTTGGAGATGTAACTGTACTCTGCATTATATTTCAGTAGAACAATTGCAAATAGAAGAACATGAGAAGGAATTATCCACAGGGGTAAGAAAGTTTGTAGTAATAATACCAATTCTTTGTTTTAGGACAGATGTAGGAGCTATGGCATGTGGCAGACAAAGGGAACAGGAAAAAGTAGACAGCTGGAAACATTAAAGAAAGTAAAGAGAAATATCAAAGCTCTCAGAAACAGGCCTTCAGACAGGCAAGAACATCTATACATGGATGCAAGTGAGAGACAGGGCAAAAAAAACCCCAAAAGTAAGCAATTTAATGACTCTGCGTACAAGGGAAAGTATAAACTGTTTCAACCTTTCCCCACTCACCCTCCCTCAGTCCCTGTAATTAATATGCAACAGTGATTACAATTACAACTTCATATCACAGCAAAAAATCACTAAATCACTGCACCTCTGATACAGACACCTATCCTATGAGCTCTGACCTCTTGATAGCTGGTCTGCAGGCACTGCCGTTTTGCTGAGCTACGTTGTTTTGTGAGCTTTGGTTTTTAAACATAACTTCTCTTCTGCTCAAAATCCTTTCTCCTTGTTAGGAGCTGACAGCCTTTCTGAATGCCTCCCCATACTAAGCAGCAAAGTATTTTATCCCACTTGTTTTCCTATGCCAATTTATTTTTCGTGTGTTTGTACGGCAGGGTAGGTACAATTTTGGACAGGATTGCTAGAGCCTCCAAATGTCTTCTGGAACACAGAAGGTAACCATTTCTAAGTTAACACCCTCCCTTCAGTAACATGTTACAGCTTTTTCTTAAAACACCTTTTTCTGCTACTGCCTACCTTTCCTACAGACAACTAAACCTGTTCCAAGGTTAAACTAGGAGCTGCTATTCTCGATATGCATGTACTTTGGCTGAGGTTCAAACTCTCTCCAAAGGAGATGTATGTAATCTGATTTTTGGAAAAGAAAGCCCTGGACATTGAAAAAGATAATTAATCTCTCTAACAAACTGTTCCTGCAGAAATCTGAAAGATGGTGATGTAGTTTCAAGATTTCTTTATGGAGTTGTTTTCCTTTTGCTCAGTCATCACTTACTGAAGAAAGTAACTTCTTTCCAGAATCACTAGGACCACTGCTGGGAATAGAAAAATCACTACATTGATTTTGAGAGGAGATAGAACTTGCATCCACAAATACCAGTCATTCATCAGGATCCCACCATGACTGGCACCCTCAGAACACAATTATGGTAATATTTCTTAGCCCAGACAGAACGCTTGTTTCTTTCTAAATATTTGTACTACAAATCACAGGTGGGAAAGCGTAAGAAAAAAACCCACTAGGCAGCAGTATGAAAGTACAAGCAGCCCAATCACTATGAAAAACTGTGTAGACAACCAAAATGGCATTAACAAGTTCTATGAAAATCAATGAGGTAGCTCTGCATAAATTCATATGCTGCTGTCTGAACAGTATGAGAGTGAAAAAGCCAAGGTCCTTGCTTGAAAGCATTAAGAAGCAGAAAACATGTCCATGCTGGTGTTTAGTTCAGTACCCTTCTGGTTCTACTTCATTTTCCAAAGATTTCTTACTTAAAAGTGTTGGAAAATAAACAAAAGACACCCATTTTAAACACAGATTAGACAACTGCTTTGTTAATAGCACACAAACTCCTGCAGACTCCAGCCAAAATTCAAAGCCCCATTGAAGCAAGCACTGTAAAAAGGAACTGGAAGATCCAAGGAAGCTGCTGTCTATGCAGACAGAAGTCAGGAAAAGGCCTTGCTTCATTTTATGTATCAACGAGATACATTAAGATTTTATTTTTTTGAAAGAGCAAGGCAAACAAGTGAAAGTAATAATTCCAACCAAACTGCTCATATAAGCAAGAGTATACAGTGCTATGCAGCTATTCCAACAATTACGCACAGCAATACACTTTCACCAGAAAGAAAATATGGGCAAAAAGGAAACAGAAAAAGACAACACAGAAGAATGGAGCTATAGTAAGTCACAAAAGCTGAATTACCATTTTTTCCCAGTATTTGTAATACCAAGGGTGCTCAGCCACTGTCATCTACCATCAGAATATTACCCCACTTCTAGACATTGTGGGCCTAATTGACAACTCTTACTTGAGTACAAGCCACTGAAAGTCCAAGAATTGAACACATCTGAACATACCAAATACTTCAAGTAATAGCTTAAACCCCCCCTGCTCTTTAAATTTCATTTTTTGACCTCTCACTCATAGCTTGAAGCCTCAGCATCTTCATTCACTGCTAGTATTATCAATCAAACAATACCTGCCATTAAAAAAAAAAGTTGAGGAATGTTTTCTTTAGTGGATGAACCACACTATTCCACTGCTATTTCTGTGTCAGAAAGGAAAAAAAAACCCAACCAACCAACCAAAAAGCATTTGCTTTTTTAATCAAGTTCAGCTAAACCTATTCAGAAAAATCAAGACCGAACTGGAGTCCTAGCCCATCCTGCCACTACTCAAAAGAAGAATGTGAAGTTACTGGGTGAAAAGCCTCTAGACCAGAATGCCTTAGAATGTCCAGGACTGTTCAGGTTGCTCAAAAGCCACTGGAGTGAAGTCAAGCTACTGTCAATTTGTCTTTGTCAGTGTTTTAGCTGAAGTGTTAAAATAAACTAGGAAAAAGATGCTACATGGAAAAAGGTTGCAATGGGATTATTCACCGAGACTCCAAAAACAACGGGATGCTTGAATAACAGTAATTTAAAAAACCCAGCAGAACACCAGGTGCATTAATTGAACCATTCCTGAAATACAGCAAAAAAATTACACTCACACACACTCTCACCTTTGGTAATGAAGTTCAGGAAACTGCCACTTTTTTACATTTAACATAACTTGGTATTGTCGCCTGTGGTAATGTGTATGAACTCTTACAGAATCCCACCATCCTTCTGTCATACTGCTTCACTGATAATCTCCCCACAAACATCTTAAAAATCTAAGTTAATACAGTTCTATGTACCTTAAAGAAAACTGAACATGTGGAATCATCACACTATCTCCTCTTTAATTTTTAGACTTTGTGTCTCCAGTTGCTCACCATGGCCACTGGTCTTTTTTAAAAATAATTTAAAGCTTTCAAACTTCAGATCTTCCTAACTTCAACAATAAGCATCTGCCACCTATTTCCGATTTGTCTTATGAGTAATTTTTTTATCAATATAGAAAAATAAAAGACAAGTGAAAATAAAATTTAGACAAATAGTGCTTGGGAGTAAAATAAACTATTCAGAGAAAACGCAACCAGTATGCATGCGCCCAGTGATGAGAAAATCATGTTTGCATGAAGGCCCCAAAATCTCCTGTTTAGCCAAGTACTCAATATTATGAAATAATTCAAAAGAAAGATACATAAGCAACTTCCCAATCCCTTCATTTTACATGAAAATATTTGTGGGGTTCTAATCTCAGAAACATGACCACTCTTCTGGTGAGAATATAGGAAAAGCAGCATGGAGGAGACTTAAAACCCGATGACTACATATGAGAATAAAATAGGAATAAAATAGGAAATGTTCTGAAGTGTACAGCTGTAACCTGGCTTCGCTTGCAAGGAAATGACATCAAAACTGTGCCAGAAGCACATTAAGACCTGGAAGTCAAATCCTCAAAGCTTAGGAAAAGCTGGAGTTTGTTCATTTGTACACACACAGAGCTTTTATTTACAAATCTATTTTGCCCTCACATCCCCAGCATTCCTATCTCATTAAAAGAATAGGGACAGACCATGACTGCTGCAATAAAGTAGATTTTCCCCCAAAACTACATAAAAATATAAAAAAAGAAACCAAGGGAAAACCCCTTTTGTTTTAGCCTTTTATGCAGACAATAACGTCCAGGACAGAAGCCTTTCCTCTGAGGGTCACACTGATTACCAAGTTTACTTCTATCACTTCTATCACCTGTTCTTCAAAACATAAGCAGTACGAATGCCAGCATTTCCTAAGCTTACAGGCCCTCATTCTGCACCCTCAGAATGGTTCTTTAGAGAGGGAAGCAGTACTAGATTTTTAAGAAGGGTCTGTCCAAACACTTACTATAAGTGTTTGGGGAAACCAGAAAATTATTTACTGGTAGAAACTGATTCTTTCTTCACAAAATGTTCCTATAATTTAACACTAACCACTTACCTGCCCACATTTTTCCACATTCTGCACCCCTTTCCAAGGATTGGGTTTTATTTAACTTAGCAGACAGCTGGAGAATTCCTTAAACTCATCCCCCAACACAAAGAGCTTAGGCACAGTTTACATAGTTCTTGTGGCTATTGCATTTTAGGATATTGCGCAAGTAAAAAAATACAACGGAATTTATGTACAAATAGCTGTGATATACAGTCAAGAAGAATACAGACGCTATTCAAACTCCAGACTGAAAGTACAGTTGGCAGTTAAAGTGAATTGTATGCATAGATACAGAAAACCCTTAAAAGTTACAGCTGACACCCAAACATGAAAGTGCATTTCATCCTCTAGGTCACAATCCAGCAAGGCATTTAAGTTTGAGAGCAACATCATACATCTGAGTAGTCCCACATAATTCAGTTGCAGGTGGAGCATCAGTGTAAGCACATTTTAAGTGCTTTATTTAAACTGCAGCTATCAGACAAACAAGTCATGTTACACTTGAGTTTCTTGGGTTTGTAAACTATTATCTTAAGACTTTAGAGACCTTTTTATCTATTAAAATATTCTTACCTTAACTGAGAACTAAGATGTTCGCAATAAAGTGGCTAGTGTGCTTTCTCCTCTATGTGTAAACTACTAGCATTTCTCTACATTTCAATATTGAAACCTGATGAGCCAGTTTTGTTTCTTCCTTGGCATCACTCTTAGATGCTCTTTTGGTAGTATACTGCTATAAAGTTTACACTCTAAACAGTAGAAGTGTACTTCACTGGAACTATCTGTAGATGAAGGAAGTTTTTATTCTGCTTAATCACACATAAACACCTTTTCAGAAGAGCTGTTAAAAAAATCTGAGCAACTGTTTCACATATTTATAAACACAGAGTTTTGTAGACTTCAGTAGCAAGCTGACATACCCATTAGTTAATTTTACCAGTACGTGAAAACAAAAAAAATGAACACCCAGTAAGACAAAGGCTTGTCCAGTTTAAACAGAAACAGAATTTAAAAAAAAAATAATTATAGAGACCTGACAGACATCTGTAACTTAGTATGTGGTTTAAACACAGCGCAGAGTTTAGCAGATAGAAATATAGAAAAGCAGACCTTACAGCGATGGTTTAACACCAGTAACACTCAGCCGGATACTACCGCTATCTAGGAACAAAAATCAGTCTACTCACTCCCATGGTATCACACTTGCTTTCTTCTCCTGCCCCATCACAATTTCCTTGGTCTAAACACCATTCCTAGTCTTCAGATTTAAATTATTTACTCTAGCAATATTAAATCTTAATAAATCCTAAACTGTTCCTTCACAGACAGAAAGCAACAGGAGCAACATAAAGAAGCTACAAGGAGATACTGCTATCACTGTGATCCACATCACATCATGGCTCAAAACCAGGCATACTTCTTCATACTTCATTTTTATGCACTGGTTAACCAAATGTAGATAAAATACCATAAAATTCACATTTTATGTATATTCCCTGGATCTTCTAAATATCCTAAGAACATTGGCATTTTTTCAGGGACTAGATATTTTTTACATGGACTTTACAATCTGCCATTCCTTCAGTATAGAGCATTGTAGTTAAGCACGTTTAAATTTTAAACAAGTTGATTTCTTATCCTAGTACTTTTAACTGAAATGTGGATCATGTGACTAAAACTAGAGATCAGTAAGAATTTAGCAACAAAGTATCCAAAAAGAGCTTAATTTTCTAAAGAACAAATAAGACCACAGGTTGCATCATTTAAAAACAGTTACTGATGATACACCGATGTTTCAAAAAAACGTAAAAGTGAGGTACAATGAGAAAAGAGGAGCAAAAATTACAAAGGGCTACACACAATAGTAAGAATAAATGTTGTTTGGCTCAGGTGTAGCTCTGTTAAGCCACTATTGTCTTGACTTCAAACACTGTTACTATTCAAGTCTTTAAAATGAGTTGCAGGTTTGCAGAGATAAAATTCATACAATTATTTTACAGTACGTCCCATTCCAAAACTTTCTTATTTAATAGCACTACCTGCATTATTCAATCACTTAATTGCAATGCAGTTCTACTTAGCCAATTATGTAAAAAAGTATTTTTATATCAGAATAGACTGGAACACGTAAAAATTAAGTCAACAGTAATGTCAATATTTTAGTAAGAAATATGTTATTGTTAAGTGACTTATATTTAGGTCATCTTGTGGAATCAGCTGCTTTATATTCCCTAGTTCCACTAAAAAGGAAAAGTGCAATAAGATCTCTTATTGACAGCTGCATTCAAAAACATACCAGTTACATAAGTTTCCAAATTATACTGTGCCAGAGTTAAATATCTAAGCATTTTAACAACAGTTCTTAAAATGCTATCTCAGCAAGAATGACTCAACTTCACTGCATAAGCTGCACTCCAGATAAGAAGCAACCAGCTTGATTTTATAGAAAAAACTTTTTTGTATTCTGCTTTAATTCAAATTGCACTGAGTTCTGCTTGTTTAGACCTGCAAGCTTCACCAGTCATTTGGCATTTTCATCTCTCCTTCTCGGTTTCAACAAAAGTATCTCAAGCTTACCTATAGACAGTTAAGTAAATAGTTGGAAAACAGGTAGAGTTTTCTACCATACCTCAAGGGGAGAGATTTACCAGACAACCACCAACCAAGGGACTAAACCTATAAACCAGAGCTGGGCCTTGTCCGTATATGAGAAAAAACATGGCTATGCCAGAAGAGCGTGACAGCACTGACCAGCTCTTTCCAGTACAAACTACATTTATCAAGAGATTTTTATCAGATATCTATGTCTGTGAGGAAAATACTAATAACTGCCATGATGCATCAGCAAGTCTTCCACTCTTAGCTCAGTCTCACATACAAAAGGTAGACTGAGAAAGGCCTGGAAGAGAAAACTTTAGGAGCAGCTGTCCCTACCCCAGGGAAAAATGCTGGTACACTCACCAAAAGTGCTTTCCTTCAACAGCTTTCCTTTGATTGGATAGGCAAAATGTAAAACTTCCCTGACCCATGTTTCCCCCCCATCCCCTCTCTCTGATGTTATTCATAGGAAAAACCTATGAATAGTAACAGAAGGGAAGCTATCAGAAAAGAAATGCGGGTAGAACTTTCACAATTCTTGGTCATTTGGCAATTTACACAGGGACCTGAGTAACAGCAGCTGCCTTGCTTTAGTTTTACTAGCGCTTCACAAATCCTGCTTCAGCCACCTAAACACTGAAACAGTACATGTACAGGCTCAGTAAAGTGCTACACAGGCTCACATTTAGAAAGTCATTTCCTAGAATCAGAAGAGTTAGAACTTCTACTTTATAGAATGATTCTAGTTACTCTGATGTTAAACATCACCTGTATTACCTACCTTCAGACCTACTGCTTTCAGGATCTAAAACTGCCTTCTGCTTAAAAAAATGTGTATGCCATACAGGGCCTTAAACGTTAAGGTTACCACACAGACCATCTGAATGACCAGCACTTTCTCATTTGACAAAAGGTACAACTCAAAAAACCCCCCTAGTTCCTCACAAGTACTACTGTAAACTTAAACGTTAGTTTTGCAACAACAAAATTTTGCCATACACATGGCAACACTGAAATACTTTCATTGTGCTAAATAAATACAAATACATATTGAACAGATGTCTACAAAATAAATTCTTCTGAAACTATTAACCTGCAGCCAGTCTTAAAGCTGCATGATATCTACTATAATACAAGCTATGTAATGAAAAGGTTAGATGTATACTCAGAACCTCTGGCATTTAACACACAAGCCCAATTACCCAGTACATCACTGGACAACTTTTTAATCGAGAAGAGCATTTTCTTCTGTCTGCTTTTAACATGCATGCTGTGACAGATCACAGAAGATCAGCGTAACCTCTGCTCATGACATTGTTTTCAAAGGCAGTGAAATCTCTCTCAAACTTTAAACGCCTGAAAGGCGTTGGCGAGGGAAAACCGCCCGCTACATAATAATGTCACTATTTGGGGAGTGCTTGATGCTCCGACCCTCGCTAGGGTGGAGTGCTTTATAAATAGATGCGTTCGTGTTTGGTTTTTTTTTCTTCCCAGTGCCGTGCCCCAAGCGTTTGGGTGGCGATGGGAGAGGAGGCTGTTTATAGCCATTATTAAATGAACTCTGAATCGGCCAAGAAGGGCGGGGGGGGGGGG
>JANZLQ010000041.1:16149333-16177473 GCA_026212715.1 Elanus axillaris
CAAAAAAAAAAAAGTGTTATGTTTCTTTGGGCATTGTGCAGAACAAAATATTAGCAAAGTAATAAGGGCCATTATGAAAAGAAACTGCTTGTTGTGCAGTTCAAGATCAGAGTTTCAGAAGGAGGAACCTATCAGGAAAAGAAAATCTCATATTGCAGGTCACATTAGCATAAATTCTTTTGTAGAACATTTAAGTGCATGTAATGTGGTGCAGCTTAATATCAGAGTATTACTCAAAACATGGATGCTACTTGGAGATAATCCAAGTCTTTACCCTAAACAGAAAGGTGTCCTTCCTTCTCAGGAAATTTCAGTTAATCCCATGGATTAGGAGTCCAAGCACTTCTTGAGTGATTTGGGAATATGATTTCTCTTAAGGATTTGAAATATGTTTTCTTGCTTGTTTTCAATCATTGGAGTATATCACTCATATTTATTAGGATAATTCTATGTTTCCATTGTATTTGTGTGTATAAAGGCATATATTTTCTACAATTGCATATTATTACATACTTCTTTTTTTGCATTTTTTGCATTTGCAACCTTTGTAGGAATAATCAAAATAATTGACTAGTACTTGACATTTATCATGTCATATTCTAATTATTCCCATGTGTTGTTTTACTCTGTTTTGTGTTAAAAATAAATAATATAATCCCTTGTAAGAGACATGATAAGGAAGAGGAAAAAAGCTTGTCTTACAAAGAAAAACGATGATGTGAAAAAGGGAAAGCACTGGCAATGTTAATTCACAGCAGCCTGCTGAAAACGGGACTGGAATCATTAGCTCACTCTACCGAGGTCACAAGATTGCCTTTCTATGACATAAATTTCAATTAATATAGACAGTGTCTCAACATGAAAGTAGCAGTTGACCTGAGCTGAACCCAAGTTAGACGAGAAGCTCATTACCACTAACAGTTAGCAAACAGGACTTTTCCTGCAAGTGCTAACTGAAAAGCAAAGTTACATACATTGAGAGCACTGAGCAAACACGTCATTCTGCTGCTAGCTCTGTAGGTAGAATATGTGAAAACTCAAAGATAGCGGTTGTGGAATGCTTCTTTCTCATCTCACCGCAAAAGCAACCTACTGAGAAACCAACAGTAAAAAACAACACCATTCTGATGCAATTTCTAGTGTTGTCTACAGAAAAAATTGGGATCTCTTCTAAACACAAATCCTAAAAGCGTTGATCCAGTGCCTTTCAGGTTAAACTCAAGATTCCCACTGACTTCAGAGAGTCTGTATTGGGTTTAAATTTCTTATTTGCTCGGGGAAGCATTAGTACTGTCAAAATAACTTTCATCAGTTTAAGCTGGATTAGTGATACAGTAGTCATTTTCCATAAAATCATAGAATAATTTTGGTTGGAAGGGACTTCAGGAGGTCATCTAGTTCAACCCCTGGCTCAAAGCAGGTCCAATGAGATGGATTTGCTTAGGTCTTTGTCCAGCTGGATTTTGAGTATCTTTGAGGATGGAAATTCCGCCTCTCTGGGCACCTGTTTCTGTGTTTCCAGTCAGAATTTCCTGTGTTGCAATTCGTGTCCGTTGTCTCTTGTCTTATCACTACATACCTCTGAAAAGAGTCCGTGGATGAAGACAGCAGTAAAAACTCTTACCCTTCTCCTCTTACAGCTGAACAAAGATAGTTCTCTAAATCCGTCTTCATCTTGGTGGCCCTCTGCTGCACTTTCTCCAGTATGCTAAGGAATTTACTTACCCAGGAAAGGTGACAGGAGGCTGCTTACATAGCTTAGATATAAATACTTGTGGCTAGTATCTTGCCTGTTGCTGTGACATATAAACTGCTTTTTAACATAACTAAAAAACTCAGCTATGGAAAATAAAACATTACTACCTTTTGTGACTCTCCTGAACCTCTCTGTGTTGACACATGTGCTACCAAACACAGAAAGCTGATGCATCCTCAACAAAGCACTTGGTTGCTTTCACTGAGGCTTAATGCCAAGTAGAAGTTGACTTCAGAAAGCAGAATAGGCAAAATGCTCATGAAATCATGTACACATCTTGGATCTGTGTTCCTGTAGATGTTAAACAAAACTTCTTGCAGCATACCATCCTATACACCTCAGAAGAGAGACAGGGCCCCCATCATGACAGACCCACATCTGCCTGATTCCGGGCAGTGCAGGAAGCTTCTTTAGATGTTGGTTGTAGTTAGAGCAGTCTTAGAGATACTTTTTCTTCATTTTGGTTACCAGAAAGGGACTGTTGGAGTACCAGGAGCACCAAACTTACCCTCTCCCAACACCAGCATGTCTATCCGTCAGCTGATTAAAGAGTACTACGCTCTTACTTACTTCTCTGACACCCAGGGATTTTCCCAAATGAATAAGTAGATCAGCTCTCTGTTTATTGTGTTGCTGGAATGGAAGCTAATATTTAGTTGGTGTATCTCCTTACCTCTTTACCTCCTTAAAATACATACTATCTAAGCAGGACTATGGCCTATGACTTACCTTAACTGAGATACACAGAAAAAACCCCATCCCCATAAGCATATGCTTCTAGACCTCTTTACATAATATCTTCATTAAAATGCCAATCATAGGGTTTTGCTAAGAGCCAGGTCAGACTGAGATCAGCTTTTTAGGCCCTGTTCACTTTTGGACTTCTTGCCTGAGAAATTCCACAGGTTCACATGCTTGATTATGCAATTATTTTCTTGAATTCATGAAAAAAACTGCCCCCCACGCCCAGTTTACAGGCCCAAAGCTGATCTTCCTCATAATTTATATTCTGATAGTAAAAGGTTTAGAAACAGAAATCTCAATTTTCTCTTAAAAACGTTGGTTAATGAAAATTCTCTGGTATTTTGTGTTTTGCTTTGGGAAGACCAGCAGAGGGTGCCTGAGTTAGAGAGCAAACCCCATCCCAGATTTCTGCTGGAATTGTTAACAATATGAGTGTAAAAAAAGAAATATAATTTAGTTCTCTATTAAAACCAAAGAGGAATACATTAATGAAAATGATGGGAAACTAAGTGGCTTAGGAAAAGTGCACTATTAAGAAGCTGTCAAAAAAGTTGGACTAAAATTAAGGAAAAAAATAATTTGGGGATTAGGAAAGGAATTTTAGTTACCTGATCTGTCATTGGCTAACAGCTACTAAAGGACTGGTTTCCTGAAGTATCTTTTCATGTGTTTTGGGAGACATTGCCTCCATAAGCTACTCCCTAAGCTACCTCTGTGTAAGGAGACAGAGGAAGAGAAAATCTTTCAGTGCAGGATTCAGGACAGGTTCCTAATTTATGTTCCTGGGCCACTTCCACAATGGAGTTTGTTTCTGCTGACTATAGCAGGTGCTCAGGGAGATGAAGCTCTGCAGAATCAGTCTTTTGGACACCAGCTTTCCCTCCCCCTGTCCCTCACTTAATATTAAATGTTGCAAGAAAGAAAGTTTTTACTAGGTCCCTGCATGAGTAATCTTTTTGGTACTAGTGCAATGTGAGAGCCCATGCAGAAAGAAACCTTTCTAGCTTCATCACAACAGATTGAAATCAAATAAGTATTGTTTTATATATCTAGATGGTTATTTGGAAAATTCCAGATGTGCAAAGGGGGCACAAATCTCTCCATTGACTTTGGTGACCTTGAAACCCCACCCAGGAAGAGAGACACAGAACAGGGATCTAAGAATCAAAATGTAAATATCAATGAAAATGTCTGCCTCTTCTTCACCATCAGAAGACGTTTGTTCTATATCAAGAAAGCAGGAAAGACTTTTTTTTTAAAGAAAAACATGAAATAATTGCTTTTCCTCACTTATCTAGATATGATATATTCATATGATGTGGTATGTTTAGATATGTTCTAGCCTTACTTGTAGCTATTTTTCTGAGGAAAAGTCCTTCATATATTTGTATCTTGACTTCTAATATATCATGTGAATAATCATGAAGAATTACATAGTACTATTGTCACACAAGCAAAATGGCTTTATCATCAAATGGAGTTTCGTTCAATTCACCTGAAGGTGTTCTGCATTTCTGTTATTTATATAAACACAGGTGATTTAGTCATACACCTTAATATAAACTGAAGAAAGTGTGTTATGAAAAGGAAATGGATAATACAATTTAAGGACTCTGGGTTTCATCACTGTCCCATGATACTAAACAAATCTTACCGTCATTTAAATGGCCCATCTCCTGCAGAAAAGGTTGGAGTTTTTCTGGATTTCTCTTTTTATTATTTCTCTGAGTAAACATGCTTTTAATGTCAATAAACAGGAAGCAAAGTCAAAGTAGTGTGGTCTAGAGGAATGAACAGAGCTCAGGCAGGCAGTCCTGAATAAAATTCACCCTTATGTGAAGGGCACATCTGGAACACGTAAGTCACATTCAAATATCCAGTTAGGTCAGTGAGGGAGACTTGATGCGCAGGAGCTCTTTGTCTGGAGGCAAATGTTGTCCTTTAAAGAGTAACATGCCCCTTTTAAACAGATACAGTTAATGTAGGTGTCAGTAAAAGCATGCCGAGCACTTTGCAAAGAAAAGCAAAGCCAAGCAGTTTATAATCTAATTGAAAAATCATGGATGCGAAATTTGGAAGAAGGGCAAGGCTGAGTGTAGCTGCAGGTGGCTGGGATCACTGCAGAGTTTTACAGCTTCCAACACAAGTGTGACACTGGGTAGAGGGTAGAAAATGGCTCTTGCTTCTTGTATTGAGGAAATCCTTCCCAGGGGACACCACAAAAAGTCACTGACCAACAACCAGGAGTCATCTACTTCTGTGTCTGAAGATGCTTCCTATATTTGTCCTGGCTGTCTGAATAAGAATTGTCTTGCCTCTGTGTATTTTTATATTGCTATTTTGTGTTCTACTGTGATGCTCTGTCGTTATCTGATGTTTTTCTATTTTTTTTTTCTGAGGGAGGAAACAGCAAGCTGTAGGGAGGGGAGAGGAGGACAGAATGATTTACTCACACCACTTTAACATAGGGTTTGCTTAACTAAACAGTTGCAAAGACTTGTGTAACCATCTCTGCTATGTCTTTTTTAATAAGTAACACAATCTGTGGACTTTCTAGTCCTGAGACTGACTGGCCTGACCTGGCTTGTGTCTGTAGCTCATGCGCCTCAGACATATGCCACATTCCTTGGGACAGTGTTTGTGGGCAAAGCCATACCATGAACTACGATAACAGTTTAAAAGCTTACCTTCTATTGCTTGGGAACAGGTTGTACTAAACTGTAATACAGTGTCCAGGAAGGCAGTACCAACAGTTTTATTTACTGTTTTAAAAATGGATAGATGACACAGTAGTCCAACTTGCCCTAATAGGAACTAGACTTAAAGTTTTAAATTGATGGGAGCTTACACACAAAACCTTAACTAAACAGACTGAAATGAAATGGATGCATGGTGTAAGTAAAATTAAGGAAAGATTTGAAGGAAGAAAAGATGGAAGTTATGTCCTTCAAGTCTCTCTTTAAGTGGCCTGAGTAAGGAGGCAGGCAGAAGGGGCTATGTGTGAAAAAGCGTGAAGATGGAACAACATGCTAAAAGTTGAAATGAGAGGAGATTAGGGTACCTAATGGAATGCAGAGGCTTAAGTGCACAAAAACTCAGAGGCTTGAACTCAAGATAATTCTGATGCAGAAAGCAAACAGCTTGTGGTCTTTGTAAGCAATAGGAAAAACTTTACTGACATAGTGACAGCAGAATTGTACCTCAAATCAGTGTCAGATCAAAATGATTCCCACATTTAAAAGGCTTAAGCAGATGTCCCTTACCTAGGATAAATTTTTAAGTTTTCAGTAAATGTTATTACAAGAGAGACAACATTTTCTTAAGTAATAATTTGCAGTTAAAATAGATATAAATAAAAACTATAGAAAGAAGGTATATATGCACTGTCTGCTCAGATTTATGTAAGAAGTATTTTTGGCACTCCATTACATTTACATGGGACTGTCTTTGCCTGGATGTGTGTTTGTCTCCTCTTCTAGCAACACTAAACCATATGGGATAGGTAATGTTCTGAAGCAGATAGCATGGAGTCATGGCCTTACTTCACTTGCACTCATTTTATGGTAGATTCTCCCAAAAATTTTGTTTCCTTAACAAAGCAAAGAGCTTTTCTCCTTAGAAGCTGTTCTGTTTTGCTTACAGTGGAAGAGGAAAAATGGGAAAATTGAATGTAGTGGTGCTCTACTTATTGCTATTCATTTTAATGTTATTGTACCCATATAAATAATTTAGTGAAGTAAGAGCATTTTTCAAATCTATGTTTTACACAGACACTGAAATAAGCTCAGATAATTGCACTGGAGCTTTATTTACTCTAACATGGATCAAAGAAAGTGCATCACAGTACTGTGGAAAATATTCACACTCATGCTCTCACAGTTTTATTACCAGGGCTGGCATCAAGTCATCTGAGCCCCCCCTTGTGAACATTCAAAGAGGAAGCACTTCACCCAGAAATCTGAAAATTTACTCGTTTTATAGAATCATAGAATCACAGAATCGTTTGGGTTGGAAGGGACCTTAAAGATCATCCAGTTCCAACCCCAATGCCATGGGCAGGGACATCTCCCAACAGACCAGGTTGCTCAAAGCCCCATCCATCCTGGCCTTGGACACTGCCAGGGATGGGACATCCACAACCTCTCCGGGCAGAACCTCTGTTCCAGTGCCTCACTACCCTCACAGTGAAGAACCTCTTCCTTATACCCAAACTAAATCTACGCACTTTCAGTTTAAAACCGTTCCCCCTTGTCCTGTCACTACAGGCCCTGGTTAAAAGTCTGCCTCTGTGTTTCTTATAAGCCCCGTTTATATATTAAAAGGCCATAATAAGGTCTCCCCAGCACCTTCTCTTCTGCAGGCTGAACAACCACAACCCTCTCAGCCTTTCTTCACAAGAGAGGTGCTCCAGCCCTCTGACCATTTTCACCGCCCTCCTCTGAACTGCTCTGACAGGTGCATGTCTTTTTTGTGCTGGGTGCCCCAAGGCTGGACACAGTATTTCAGGTGGGGTCTCACCTGAGCATAGTAGAGGGGGAGAGTGTGGGCTGCAAGCGCACATTGCTGGCTCATGTCCAATTTTTCACCCACCAGTATCCCCAAGTCTTGCTCCACAGGACAGCTCTCAATCCAATCATCCCCCAGTTCCACTGTGCTATTGCACTTTTGCACAAGGTCTTCTCAATACTGCACAACTGGAGAAAAAAAAATATATACAAACAGCAATCTAATAAAGCATTTATTTCTGCCTTATTGCCTTGGAGACAGAATGCAGCTTACCTTGCTTTTATTTACATTAAGTGTGTCAGTATAATTTGTGTTACGCTTAAGAATTAAGGCACATTATCATGTTATGTGCTGAGTTTAATTGATCTGTTATCTGCTGCCACAGAGTCAACAGGGGAACCTCAGCAAGGTTCACAGCAGGGTGTGGAGCAAGACTGTGACCTCCCACATTGGTAACTATTTCTCATGTTGTTTTCAGAGCCTTGCACTTCAGCTTTACATTGGCTCTTGCACTTCACAGCCTCAGTGAAGTATAGATATCAGAATATGTTTACTGAACTCCAAAGTGCTGTCTGCCTCAATCACAGGACAAAGTGCAACAGAACTGTCATTCATTCTGTTGATGTTCAGGTTGACTTTGGCTGACTTTTAAAAACTGTTAGCAGTAATGGCCTCTTCAGAAAGTAAAAGTTAGCTTCTCGTGGAAATTAAGTTCAGGCATTAGGAGGAGAAATATTTTTGGTTTTCCTTGGGAATTCAGATGTTGGTCAAATCCAAGGGCTTTGTTATGTGATCCTTTAAGAGTTATTTCACTTTGCTTTGCTACTTTGTCAAACAGCTCTTCTCTAAGTAGTTGCTGGCTCTGAAGCAAAAAAAAGAGCGTATGTTACTGTCAACACTCAATGTTGTACTTCCAACAAGGAATGTCAGAGCACTGCTGGCCATCAAGGTTGGACTGGAAGTGGCAACCCTGGATCCCCATCAATCTTTTGCCAATTGCTTTGGGATTGAGAAGAAATCACAGTCTGGTGATTGCAGATGGTTTGGTGATGGGATGGTTTACAGCAGCCATATGTAAAAGCTGCAGCCTGTGGTAGCTTTACTGCTTTTTAGCTGGTGGGGATCTCAAAAAAAATCTTTTTAATAGATTCAGGTGCATATAATTAAGATAATTCCTTAAGTATATTTATCTATCATTAAGATAATACTAATGAGATGAGCGTATTTGCTTTTTATAAGTTGGAAAACAGCAAGAATGGACATTACCTTGTAAAGGACCTTGTAACTTTTTACAGTGCTCTCCTTCCCATGCTCAGTCTGACACTGAGCATGCCTTCATGCACTGAGCAGGCACTTCATGCCCGTCTTTGTTGTCTTGGGGATAGGCAGTAAAATCCCCACTGATGGTGACTGTGCAGCTGTACAAATGCACAAGAACTCCACAACTGAACTTTTTTTTTTTTAACAGGAGAAATCTATTTTACTCAGTTTTGTTCTAAAAGAAGGGTTGAGGCACAGAGTTAACAGAATAAATTGTCACCACTTGCCTGTCACAGGATGCTGGGACCTCATGAGCTTCTCCTATGCATCCTTTCTGTGCTCAGCCTGAGCTGCTGCATATCTGTCTCTTTGGGGATAGCCGGGAAAATCCCCACTGGGAATATACTGTTCAGATGCAGTGTATGTCCTCTTACAACTTTGTACTGCCTGTTCTGATGTGTTGTGGTGCAAAGCTCCACAATCGTGTGTGTACCACCTGCACTTAGCACAAGGAAGAAATAAGAACCAGAAAATACTTTCAATTACTTGCTATTTATTTATGTATGTTTTGTATAGCATTAAGTTTCCATTGCACTATACATTGCACTAACACAAAATAAATAGTTCTCAACTCAGTAAAACAAGAGAAAACAGGGAACTTTATAGTTGTATATAGCTGTGTAACTGTGCCCCATCATAGTTCCTGTGATAGTCTTCCTTCATAACCTCCAAAGGCCAGTTTCTATTCTAAAACACTACAACTATTTAATTAACAATGCTGGTTTGGACACAGTTGAGGACTGGTGCTATTTACAGAAACAAAGTATATTGGCAGTGCATTTTTATTTTTCTGTCACCTTTCCCTTGTCATATGGATTAGGTTCCAAATGATTTTTCAGCAAATCAAAACCGAAAGGTTTAAAGGTAGACCATGGCTGTATTTTGCCTCGGAAAGCTGTAATGGAAATTTTGTGGCAATTCAGGAATTGATTCGACTCCTTTCGTCACTGGTGGAGCTGGGACAGATGGTAAACACAGCTGTCCTGTGCTAAGTCTGCTGAGAGATGAAGGGCCTTAGCCTGTGAGATTTTGGGAACAGGCTGTGTGTCCCTTTCTGAACAACAATGCAGCTCTGCTTGCAGTTGTGTCAAGTGTCTGGCAAGGAAGCAGGAATTACTAGGGGTTCCCCTTTTATATCTCTACCTCCTGCTGGGAAAGACATCAAGGTAGTAAGTACAGGGTTTTTGCCTCTGCACATTAACACTAATGGATCTATGGTGAAAAGCTGAAGATGAGTGGTATGATGTTCAGAAATGCCGCAGTCCCTGCATTTTTAGCACTTGTGGGTATCCTGCACCACGAATTTTGGAGCCCTGGGTTTAAACCCAAGGTCTGGAACATTGGCCAGAGCAGGCGTATGCGAGCACTGGGCTTGCCTCGGCTGGCAGCGCAGCAGCAGGCCTGTCCAAGGGTGGCATTACTGCAGGAGCCTGGGTGGGAAAGGCCTCCACGCTGCGAGACCAGCTGCTGCCTCCTGTGGGAAGGGCCGGGGAGAGGAATCGCTGGTGTCCCCCATGGGACAGCCATGAGGCTCTCCTCAGGAAGACGGGCACTGGCTTTTGATCTCCAAACAAACACCGAAGCTAAACCAGCCTGGACGCCCGCCAGGGCCCGAGGACACACGGCCCGAGGACACACAGCGTTGTTTACGAGCAGGAAAAGGCCGGGCAGCCCTCGTCTCCCCTCGGGGGGCACGTGGAAGGAGGCAAACTAAAACGAAGGCCCCGCTCCCCGAACCCCACCTTCATCCCCCCCCCCCGTCACATGCACGGCCTCTCCCCCACAAACCCAGCGCTTCTCGCCGCGGCCTTGACCGCCTCGGCCCCCGGGGCCGCGTTACCCGCCCGCCGCGGGATGGCCGCCGGGGGCCGCCTCGGGGCCGGGGAGCGCGGGGCAGGCCGCGGCGCGGGGGCAGCTGTAGGGAGCGAAGCTGCCCGCCCCTGCCCGGCGGGAGTGGAAGGGGAGGCGGGGAGGAGGCCGGCGCTGGCTTCAGGCAACGGGGGCGGCTCCCGCAGCGTCGCGGCCCTGATAAAGGGGCACCGCGGGCCCGTGGGTGGTGGTGGCGGCGGCGGGAGGCCATGGCGTGGGGCTGCGCGCTGTGCCTGGCGCTGGCGGGCGGTGCCCTCCTGGCCCTGCTGCTGCGCTGGCTGCGGGCCGACGGCGACCTCACGCTGCTGTGGGCCGAGTGGCGGGGGAAGAAGCCAGGTAAAGCCGCCCGCCAGCAGCCGCCGACCGCCGGGAGGGGAAGGTGGTGATGGTGGTGGGGGGTGCGGTGTGGCCGGGGATGGATTTGGGGCCCTCCGTGAGGGGGAAGGGGATGGCGGCCTGTGGGGAGGAGAGGGGTCCCCAGGGATGGGGCTGAAGTCGCCTCAGCTCGGTGGAACTAACCCCCGGCAGCTGCCCCAGGGGTTTGTCCATAAAAATAACCCCCAAAGCATAATTTTCCTGCCCTTATCCAGCGAGGTGTGGGGTGCCCCTCACGCCGGTAAAGTAGCTCTCTAAAAGCAGCTCCGGAACAACAGTGAGCTCCAGCAGATCTGTGCGAGGGCGGGCTCGTTTGACCCCAAAATGGTTGTTCTGCACTGTTTCTGGGCAGATAATCCGGTTCTGGCATTGTCATGCGGAGTAACCGAGGCTGCCTGGTGAGTGTGTGGTTCAGGGCCAGAGTCGAAGGAAGGGTCGGTAAGAAAAGAAGGATGCTTGGCAGCTGTGGCCAGCCAGGGTGAGTTGCTTTGTAGTCAGTTTAGCTTCTGTTTCAGTTTGTTTTGACATCTTCAAGCAGATTTTGGGTTCACAGTAGTGCTGAAAGTGTTTACAGTGGAGTAAACACGAATATTAATGTTCGGATTAAGTGGGCTTCCTCTTCTGAAGGGCATAAGGGAACGGCACCACACGATTGCCCTCTGGCTTTACACTGCTTTTTTGTAAGGTGCTGCTTTTGACACCTGTGGGTACAAAAGTTCAATAAAGTGCTGTCAGGGATTTTCAATTCTTGCTCGTGTTGATCTTTCTAATCTGAATGTAAATCTGCCTTCTGCTGGACAAAGATCTTTAAAAATCATAGGTTTTATTTGCTTAAGTAGAGACTTTTGACCAGAAAAGCCACAAATCTCTGAATATCCTCCCTCAGCTTAGCCAGCAGTGGTGATGTGGGGCTGCTGTGAGCCATGTTGGGCACAGGTGGTTGAGGCAACAGCGGGAAGCTGGTGCGGTCAGTGGCCATGTAACAGCCTCTCCTTCCATCTCATCCTTTGGGGGGAAGAAGCTGTTCTGAAAGAAGATGGGACAAGGGACACTAAGCCTGTCCCATCTGTGAAATTAAACTGGATGTAAGGTTGAGATACGGAGATAAGACTGTATCGAATGAAGGCAGACCAGGCGTGTGCCTGGGGGGAACAGTGGAGTAAGGGTTTGGGCTTGAGACCATGATTTGGTTGGGATGGTGGCACAAGTGAAGGTTGGCATTAGGAAGGGCTTGAGAGAACAGTAGGACAAACTTGTTGAGACACCTCTCTTCCGCTTTCAGTAGAAGCTGACTGCAAAAGCACTAGTCCATGTCATGGAGAAGACAACAGAAAAGCATGCACAAGTAATAAAGCTCTACGAATTACTAAATTTTAATGTGTGTGAGCAATCTTCTGTAACTCTTCAGATATTCAGCCCAAAGTTTTATAGTAACTCAGTAACTCCATGCAGTAACTCCAACTCCCTTACTATAAGAAAACTACAAAAAAAGCTTTGTGGACTTTGCAAAGATCACAGAAAGACTCAGGGCAGAGAAACAAGATAAATCTTGACTAATACAAACAGAATTGAAGCTTTGTCCTGAGGGATCTATGTCCAATGCACATCAAGATGTAGGAGCTCTCGGGTAGACATAAGTGTTACTTGAATATAGCCTTCAGTCCTATTGGAAGCCTGGAAACCTTTTAACTAGTCTCTAAAAGTTCCCATATAAAGAGCAGCGTAGTCATTTTCTGATGTAGTTGTTTCAACATGTAAGAAGAATCAGGCAGTATTTTGTCAACATTAGCTCCTTTGCGAAGAGGTGAGCTGTGTCTTACCCTCCCTTGTCTCCCAGCCTCAGTGCTTGTTATTAACTAAAATATGTAGCTAAAATGGTAGTATTTTAAGTGGCATTTTGCTGATAATTCAGCCATATACATGTGACATAGTGGTGCCACAGTGCTGATCCTAACTGTTCAGGTTGGAGAACAGAAGGGACAAACGCTACAAAAAATGTTTCTTTAAATATGTTCTCCCTTTTCTTTTCCTCTTCCCCATATTGTGCACATAATGTATCACGCCTAGGTAAGTAACATGTGGATCCCATGGGGAAAAAACCTTGATTTTTATTTAAAGCTGTTATTGGAGCTGTCACTCTTGCAGTTGTTATATTATCACTTCTACAACATTATTATGGATGTTGAAGCTTTTGGAGATAAAAAAATATGAGAAAGCAGACTGATCTCGTATGTTTTCTTCTCTTTTTCTGTAAACTATAATTATGAAGAAAGGCCTTATTATAGGTAAGACTGGTTCCATGTCAATGATTCAATTCTTTAGGTTTAATTCACTTCTGGATTTTTGTCCTTGGCAGGTGCTGGATTGCTTCCCATCTTCTAAATATTTGTGTGGTCAGGAGACAAGGGTCACTGGGTACCTGATGACTTTCCTTATGTGTTGCGTTTCATTGGCTGAACATGGGTCACTCGAAATGGTGTGCTTTTCACAGGCAGCATAATATCAGGCTAAGGAGGATCCTTTTACATAAGCCTACGTATCTGAAAGCCTACCTGCTCTTAAAGCTGGGAACAACGGTATGATTCTTTAGGACTGTGGGGAGGATGTTTTGCTTTAAAACTCCCCATTCAAAATTTTTTTCATGAATGAAATGATGTAGCAATCTTGTGCTAGAGGAGCTATAAAATTTTGGAAAAAGTCCTAAACAGCTACAAAAGCACTTCTTGGATTACTTGCAGTACTACTTTGTTCAACCTCTCAGTTGTTATGCCTTGTAACATGGTAGCTAATGGTTAGTAATAGTATAATCTGCTTTTATTTTTTAATTTGTCATGGTTAATTTTTAAACGTATTTCCAGTATCAACAGGACATTTATTCCAGAGCAAGCTGGTGGATTGATACTTGTTCTACAACGGCATTTGAGCTAGGTTTTCCATTATGTTAACTCCCAGTAGCTCAGTGCTTGGTAACTATCAGCACTGGGGAATCAGTGGAAAACTTTCCTTATCTCAGTTAATTATTCTGTCCACAGAACAAGATCCTGAATAACTGCAGTGAAGCTGCCCAAGGCAGGTTGAGAACAGGGAAACTGAGTAGTAGGAGGAAGCGGATTTGTTTTCAGTAGCAAGAGATGAGTGTGGTAAGCAGGGTTGAAAGTGTATCCATGTGTTGTTTTGTTCGTGTAGTGTTTGTCTGCACTGGTTTTCTGCCAAAAAAAATGTAATAGGAGAGATGAGCCCCCATGTTTCTTGTGGTTAATTCAATGAATTGGTAATGTAATAGAATAAAACTGTTGGAAAAGAGTGTCAATAAGCTTTATAGACAGCAGCCATTTGGTATAACGATTAATACAGTGGTTATTCCTACAACTTCAGCAACGCCTCTTTACACCTCCCAAGTTCATAACCTTAGAATACATCTCTGCTTTGGGAAGTGACTGTTGTTGCTGTTGTTACTGTTTTTAAAAGCAAACAAAACTCCCCAAACATCCCCAAACCACCAAAACTTGGGTTTAGAAGGGATTTTACTTTGGCTAAAGACAATACTCACTGCCAGTCCCACAAACTCAAGCAGAGCTCTGACATTCAGTGTTGAGTGCTCTCTGCTCTTGTCCGAAGGGTAGAAGGTTTTGGTGCTGATCTCTCCATAGGATTTATGTCATTAAGACTCTGAAAGTAGAAATTTGAAACACAGTGTGGTGTAGAACCAGGAACTGATTACTGAAGTAAGCAGGAAGTAAAAGCAGTCCCAGCCACTGGCTGCAGTGAAAAAGAAGTATTTTTGCCAAATTAAATGAGTGGCTAAGTTTCCGTGAGCTGAAAAAATGCTATTTTGGCCTCTTTCAGACTAGAACTGGCTTGGGAACTGCATTTGGCTCTGCTATTTGAATTATACTATGAAATCTTTCTTGGTTGGCTAGACATTGTTGGAATATTCTTCTGTACGAACCTGAGAAATAGAAGGAAGGGCTCCTGTCAGCAGTGCTCCGAGCACTTGAGTCAGAGTTTCACTAAGACTAATCTTGAAGAACACATACAAGTGTTAGGCCATGATACATTCCGGAAGGTGCTCTGATATTGGTGATCATTTGTCCTTAAATAATGTTCTGGAATCAAATGGGTGATTTTCATCCATCTGTTGTATTTGATTTTGGATATATGTCTGGAAAGCTAAGCCTTTTCCCAGCACCCAGGTCAATCACTGAGTGGGAAGAACTGCAAACAAGGGAGAACAGGCATATAAGCAGAGGAGTAAAAGGAGTAAGATGCTATTATTTTTACTACAGGTTAAAAAAGCATGCCTGGGCAGGAACTATGAGTACATGGGAAATTCACACGTGAGCTTTCACCTTGGGAGCTCTGTGTACTGTACTCCTGCCAATGCAGGAATTCACCTGCATCGGATGCAAAACGGAGTGGATGAACACCCATTTGGTTTGTTATGATCAGCTGTCTTTGTTCAGAGAGTTCCCTTCTGTCGACAATTACTTAGGAACATTTTTGAAGCAGAACATTATTGGGAAAGGTTTGCTTAGGCTTTTGTTTGGATTTGCAATACAGTAACTGTTTCCTGTCATTTCCAAGAATTCTCTTCTCCCTTTTCCTTTGAAGCTCTTTTTGATGAAGTTAGTGGAAACACTATGTGTGGATGGCTTGCAGAAATGCAATCAAATTTCTTCCATTAGATAGATAATCAGTGTTTATTCAGATTAGCCTTGGAACAAAGTTCAAGTGGCAACAGAACAGCTATGAATGGTTTCACAACTGCACATGACCAAAAAATAAGAAGTGAGGATTTTGTAATATCCAGAAAAGTAGAGCATGTTTCTTAAAACCTGTATCAGATTATACCCCTGCAGTGACTTAAATGTTTATCCTGGCATTGGCAACGTGTGAACTACGTTCTTGATTCTTCTGTTAGAAAATGAACTGCGTGGCAAGGTTGTCTGGGTGACAGGAGCTTCCAGTGGAATTGGAGAAGAATTGGCTTACCAGCTATCAAGGATAGGAGCCTTGCTTGCCATCTCAGCCAGAAGAGAGGATGAGCTGGAAAGAGTGAAAAAGAAATGCCTTCGTAAGTACAACTTGCTACTTCACATGAGCAGTTCCACTCTTGCTGTGATGGAGTTGCCACAGAAGTACTAACCCATGTATCACAGGAATAAATTTCATTAGGAAAGTAAATTTTATATATAGCTTAACTTTACGCTTGAAGATGGTATTTCTTTTTGTGACTGAGAAGCCTTTGTATAGACTTGCATAATGAGTTCCTTCATAAGCCAATGTTACCTAAAAATCTCTTTATCAGTTGCAAGTGGTCTTGTAAGATACTAGATTAAGAAAAGGAATAAATGCTGTGGAGAATTGAGGAAACAATCTGAGGGGTGTCATCCTATTAACAGCCAAACTATGTAGCTGCATGATACTAAGAAGTCTTCTTCCTTCAGGTTTGTGCATGTTACAGGCAGACTAACAACTGACTTTCCTCTTTGGAAAAGGAATGAACAGAAATGTTCAGAAAAAGTTGTTCTGAGCAAGTGGAAGAAAGAGGATCTCCTGCAGATGCAGAGGAACAAGTGTGAAGTGAAATGTTCAACTATTCCAGTTATCTTTCATACACCTGCTGAGTCACTAGTCTGGCTTCATTCCTCCTGTTTCTCTTTTTCCCTCCTGTTTTCTGGCTTGACAGCAAGCAGGATAGACAGTTAATTTGTGTTGATAAATAGAAATTTTGAACATGATTAACATGTCTTTTCAGACTATATATCCTCTGTAGCTCAGTACACAGTATTTTATACTGAGTATATTATGACACTGACAGTTCATTCCTGGTAATGTTGACAGAATGTCCACAGTTTACTTGTAATGAGTGCTGGTGAATAAGGAAACATTTGTCTTGGGTTAGCACCTAAGCATTTCTAGAAATCTAAAAGTTGCAGTGGGCTGCTATGAAAATATGTCAAGGAGCTTCAAAAATGCACAGCTCCTTATCTCTATTTTTTGATGCTTCAAAAAAGCAGTTGCTTAAATAAATATCTTCAAAAGGAAGCAAGGGACATAAGATGAGAGTGTGGCTAAGTGGTAATCATGGCAAAATTCCAATGGTATATGATGCAATGTTTAGGGTCAGTAAAGCTATGCAACTACATTTGCGTCTGTGGCCATTTGTTGTCATTGCAAAACTGATAACACTAGATAGGCTGGCAGGAGCCATAATCCTGGATACCCATTTTCAGGCAACACTTGTATGAGAGTGATGTGCTCAGGAATGTTCTGAAAGATTATTTCAATTGACGTGAACCAAGACTACAGATTTATATAAGAATTTCTGCCTCTGCTAACTTGAAGTAACCCTATGAATGTCTTAGCTGTGGTATATACTAGCATTAAAGTCTTATGTGGCCATGTGTTTTGCAAATATACACAGCTGAACTTTATTTTAACTATAGGTCAGATTAATAGGAATATTGGAAACTCTTCAGGAGTATAGTTACTTCATTTTTTCTGTAGCCAGCCTTTAAGTAGTGGAAGAGAGTAATTGGACCCCCTTCCCCTCTAACCCTTCTATTCTCAAGGCTATAAAAACCCAGCTTTCCACCCCTTTCCTTGATAATCATGTATGCTAGACCCCCTAACCATCTTAGTGGCCCTGTGCTATGCTATCTCCAGTTTATCAGCATTTGTCCTGAACTAGGGGGGTCCAAAATTGGACACAGTACTCTAGATGCAGTTTTTAAGTGCAGGCACTTGAAAGTCACTTCCCTCAGTCTGCTCTTGCTAGTGCAGTCCACTAGCATTTGTAATTGCCAGAGCTCATTTCTGACTTATGTTCAACTTGCTATTGTCCTTCCATCAGGACCTCAGGTCTTGTTTGGAGAGCTGGTACATAGTCATTTGGACATTTGCTGGCAGTACTGCATGGCGTTATTCTGTCCCAGGTGTGAATTTCTGCATTTGACTTTGTTGAGCTTAATGAGGTTTGTCAGACTGTTCTTACAGCTTGTTAAGATACCTCTGAATGGCAGTCCTCCCCTCCAGCATAGCAGCTGTTCCTTTGAACTTGACGTTAACTGAAAAATTGCTGAAAACCTGTTTTGTCCCATCATCTGAGTCATTAATGAAGATGTTAAAATATACTGATCATGGAAGGATACTACTTCTAGCTGGCCACCAGTTAGACTTTGAACAGTTGGTTGCTACTCTTTGGTCCCAGTGATCTAGCCTGTTTTTCACTTGCATTGTAATCTACTCATCTAGACCCCTCATATTTCCCCAATGTAGCTTCAAGGATGCTATGGAAGGCAATATAGAAAGCTACATAGTCAAGGTAAACAACATCTACTGCTCTCCCCTTGTGCACAGAGCCAGTCATCTCATCACAAAAAGCTATTAAGTTGGTCAAACAGTATGTCCATGCTAAATCTATGCTGGCTTTTCCCAGTCACTTTCTTGTCCTTGATGTATTTGGAAATTGCTTTTAGGAGGAATTGCCACATAATTTTCCCAAGGACTAAGGTTAGGCTGTGTGGCATTTGGTTTTCTCCAATCCCTGTGGAGCTGCTCCACTTAACCAAGTACCTTCCAAAGACGAGGTCAGCTGTTGTAAATCTTGGATGTATATATTGCCCTGCTTATATGTGCAGTTTGTCCCTAACTTGGTCTTCCTCTGATGTCGGTAGTATTTCTTTCCCCCAGAGTCTAGCCTCTGGAGTGCGGGACACCTGAGAGGAGATCTTGCCACTGAAGACTAAGGCAAAGAAGGCAATGAGTACCTCATGTTTTTCTGTGCCCTTCGTCACTTCATCGCCATCCCTATTCAGCAGTGAGCTCATTCTGTCTTTGGCCTTCCTTTTGTTGGTGCTATACCTGTGAAGCCCTTGTTACTTTTCATATTCCTCACCAGTTTCAACTCCATCTGAGTGTTGATCTTCCTGATTCCATCCCCGCATGCTTGGGCAGTGGGTCCACATGCTTCCTGGGTGGCTTGTTTTGCATGTTTTCTTTTTGTAATTGAGTTCAAGAGTACTCCATAAGGTTTGAGTAGCATGGGATGGATTAAGATTGAGCTGCGACATGTAACAGCAACTTGAATTTGACTGAATTATATGGCATAATTTGAGCTAATACGCTTTAACATGCCAGGTGTAGATGCTATACACAGCAGCAACTTAACTAGATAATTTTCATATTAATGTCAGAAGCAAGCATACTTATCTTGTTCAAAATTCAGAGACTCCACCCTATGATACAAGTTTATGCATTCTATACTGCTTAAAGGCTGAAGGAGAGAGAGAAGGAAAGTACCATAAAAGCTATGGTAATACCTGTTGAGTCATGCATATGCCAACTCAGCATTTCTCTGCAGGAGGGAGGAAAAGCAACTTACATAACTTGCATGGTTCCTGCAAGTGGCTTCTGTATTTCCTCCAGCCACTCTCTGCAACTTGAGTTGAATTGCACTAGTAATTTTGGAGACTGTTTCTCTTAAAAGCCCTAAAGAGGAAAAAACCCCACCCAAAAATGTAGATGGGGGTGTGTGTTTCTTGGTTTGACAAGGTCAAATATGATTTAAATATAGATAGGCCAAATGAATGACAATCTATAAATTATAGAATTAGACAGCAGCTGAGGTTGGAATAGACCTCAGGAGGTCACGTTGTTCAGCTTCTGCTAAAGCTCATGTTCTGTTAAAGGACATTATACAAGACAGAAATAAAAGAAGAAGTAGTGCTGATGAGCTGGGAAATAAAGGGTCTATGCTGAGTAATAGCGCTTACTGTGTTACGAGAAACTGCTATCTTGGATTAACATGTATTGAAGAGAACTGTTGATCTGAAATCCTCTAGGTGATGGTAGGGAAAGGGGGTGTACAGCTGATGTCATAACAAAATACTATTCTAAGTCAGCATTACTTATGCTGCTGTCTTTCAAAAAAACAAGTTGGCTTTGGGTGACTGTAACCATGCTTTAGTTAAAAGGTAGCTAGAACTTAATGAACCATCAACAGGGAAGAGGCAGCCCATGATTGCTTGGTAGGAAGATGTCAGTCAGAAGAACTGGTGCTTGGTGGTTGGACAGTTTGATCCTGACCAGAAGCCATGTAGTGTAAAGCTGCTATGTAAGGAGACTTTAAAGGACCTCCAGAAAATACTGTGCACTAGAAGTGCACAGTTTCACAGCTGTGTGAAAGTGGCCTTTGTTCTGGGTAGACTGAGCTTTGAGTGCTCAGTTTCAGATATGTTGCATCTGAAAGATGGTGGCCATGTGCAGTTCAGTTTGCAGCTGGAGACACTTCACTAAAGAATGTTAACTAATGTATATTAGCATTTTTGTGAAAGAATGAACTCTAAATTAAGGTCTCCTACTTGGGAGCAAGTGTTTTTCTGGGTTATCATAATTGTTCCCTTAAAATCATCAGTTTGGTAGTAGGCAAAAAAGGAAGTGGAATATTAGGGGTTATTGGTAAAAGGAATGAAGAACATAATTCTGGTAGTGTATAAACTGGAACATGTAAATGCCTTCAATACCGTGCACGGTTCCGGTCATCTGCCAGAAAAACAATGGAAGGACTGGACAGTAGAAATTTAGAAAAAGGGTAACAAGAATATTTGAAGTTTTCTAAAAGCTGTCTATGAGGAGTGACTAGAGCAAGGATTCCTCACCATAGAAAAGTATGGAAGCTGGTAGAGATGTATGGTCTGAATGCTTTGGGGGGTGAAAATCAGACTGGACTATGGATTGCTCCAAAATATGAGCTAAGCTTCTGGTTTGCTGTTTCCTGAAGTCAGAAGTTTCTTACATCACATGAAAGAGCACTTCCTTCCTTATCAGCAGTCTGTGTCTCTTCCTCTGCTTTTTTCTTTTCCCCTGCTGTGTAGCTTTCTTGGCTAGGTTGACCCTGTGGTCTTGTTAATCCACAGCAGAAACACTCCACATCCCAGTAGGTTTCAGCTGTGCATATCTCTTTGAGGAGGGAGCATGAGCTAGAGGTGTGTCTCCAAGAGGGAAGTTTAAACTACATGGCTTTTACTACTGTGTTTCTGGAAGAAATGGAGGGGAAAATGCACATGGAGGGATCAATAAATGGAAATACTGGTAGCTTTAAACCAGACAGATGGGTTAATTTTAACCAGTAGCCTAAATGCTAGTGACTTCTGGACTATGGCAACTTATGGTTTTAAGTAACCTCCTTATTTGTACATCACTGTAAAGACAGTTCAACTTTACCTGTATATGCAAGAAGTAGTAAATTAAATAAAAATTCAGAGCCTTAGGCCCTCTAAAGAGGGCAGCTGGTTAAAGCAGAGCAGGTACACTTAGTTGTGGCTAGGAATCAATTAGAAACAAAAATAGCACTATCAAACTAATATAAATAAAGTAGAGAAATCATGTTATATGTAGTTAAAAAAACCTGAAAAGATTAACATTGAAGATTTTATTTTTGTGATTCATCTGCCCAAACCCCCAGGGTAAGAAGTCACTGCTCAACAAATACTTTCTATGGAAAAGGTCAGTTGTTCTGAAGAGGCAGTGGTAGAAACACTCAACATGAAAGCTTGAACTTGATGACAGCTGACTTTTATTTCAGGAGATGGATATATGAAAAGCTGTCAGTTAAACAAAAACTTTCTTCTACCTCCTCCAATAATCTAGCTTCTCTAGACTTTGCCTTATAGCTACTCATGCATATATGTTCTGTTTTGGGTCTAAACTGTACTAGTCCTATTGTCAGGAATAAACATGGTTGACCAGTTAACATATACAAGCAAGGTGTCAAGGCTGCCAATATGCTGTGCTTCTGAATAGCTCAGTGAAAAGTTTCAACATCAAAATCCTGTTGCATGTTACTCGCAACTATAGCAATTTATTTGGAGAAGTGAATTGTCTATGTTGTTCTACACAAGCCTGTTAAATAAAGTCAAGCTTTTCACAAGCAAAAAACGTAATAATGAGGAAAGAAAGACTTGGTAGGAACAGATTAAAAATGGATTCTGTGAGGAGATGAAAACAAAGCATGCATTTTATTTCCAACTTAATGTTATGGTTTCTTCATGTCTTTTTAGTGAAAACATGGTGTTTAAAGGCAGATTACCTTTCCCATGATTGTTATGTCAGCAATCTTATTGTTCCCATTCACATTATGGTTGTTTTTAGAGATTAGCAACTTGAGTGACAAAGATATCCTTGTTCTGCGCCTTGACTTGACTGACAGAAGCTCTCATGAAGCTGCAACCAACAATGTTCTTAAGCATTTTGGCAAGGTAAGGTGTGCTTCATAGGTTAAACTTCTTTTTCTTCTCTATCTCCTCGCCCTGCATTTATGTTTGTATTTCACTTTTCTATTGTGTGGTAAATTCTCCAGTGTCTACACCTTTCTACAGTTTCAATATTAAACTTGACCAAAAGTACCTGAATTTTCATCCCTTCTGTTGCTTGCTCCTGGGTTTCAGCAGGCTTTGCAGAGATGCAACAATGAACAAATAATCAGTGGTCATTACCAAAAATTAAGAATTCCCTTGCTTGATGACACTGAATTTCTGGACCAACTGAAACAATCCTCAGCTGTATATTTAGGGCTTAAAATTGTGTATGAAAGTCAGAACCTTTATTTTGTAGTTTCAGTAATGCATGTAATTTGGGTTCAGAGCCATATGGGACAAAACTGGACACCAGTTGTTTTTCTTGTATTATGTAGTTTTCTAGATTGCTAGGCCAGAGTATGGAGTTAAGAAAAGAGCAGTCAGGTGTAACTAATGTTAAGTACAGGCTAGACCTTTAGTCCATCGATATTTTGCTTTCACGGTGAAATTACTGATAAGATTTGTTTCTTCTGTTCTTTACTCTAGTTTTTTTTCCGCTTTTGCGCGAAACATATTTTCAGAGGTCACCTTGCAGGACCTGAGCATTAAGTATTATCTGCTACAATGCAGTAGGGTTAAAAATGTGTAGAAAACAACTTCCCAGCTGCCAGTGTTCTCGTACTAGGAGTTAACCTTGTTTGTCATCAAATGCTGTATTCCTGTTCTGTTGACCCAGCTCAAAATTAGCCAGCCCTCAATTCAAGGGGAAAGTCTAGTGGGTGAGAGCAACTACTGAAACTTCTTCAGCAGCTGATACATCTTATTTGTGTATGGCGGAGATGACAGTAGAGTGAGGAAATAATCACTTAGCAATTGTCTGAGGAAGTGCCAATATGTGTGTTATATGAATTTATCACTGTATCTTTCCTGAGATTGATGTTTTGGTCAACAATGGTGGACGTTCCCAACGCTCTCTGTTTGTGGATACAAACCTGGATGTCTTCAGTGCCATAATGGAACTCAACTACCTAGGTACAATCTCTTTAACAAAACATGTCCTGAATCACATGATCCAAAGGAAAAAAGGGAAGATTGTTACTGTGAGCAGTGTGATGGGTATCATGGGAGCTCCTCTTGCCTCTGGGTACTGTGCCAGCAAGCATGCTCTGCAGGTAAGTTAAATTTCTGAGATTAATTAAGTCTTGTTGTGTAGTAGACCACCATCAATTAGTACTGTAGCAGAGGGCTTCATTCTGTGCAGAAAACACAAGTCTCACCTGAAATTGCACACAGCATATGTAGCTTTCTCAGGTTTTGGCAATCCTTTAAAGTGAATTTGCTCTGAAATGTGAAATATCTCAGCTACCAGTGTAGATTTATTTTCCTGACTAAAATTCAAATGTCATCTTAGTTGGTCCTGCCCACTACATAGTTAAATTCCAACGTGAAACACAAGACCTTAGCTGCTGGCCTTCATCTGAAAGAATACCTAAATCAGAGGATTATTCTGTTGCATATAGAAGCCTAATGTTCACATCTTAATTCAGTTAGGGAGGAAATGTCGCTGGTGAGAGTTTTAAGACTGCAGGAAATCTTTCGGACAGTAAAATGAGAACAGTGAGTGGTAAAGCAGTCTACTTGGAGAAAAGGGGATTTCCTGATCTTGCTGGGAACATCTGAACAAATCTTCCCAACAGTTCTGAATCTTGCTTTGGTGTAAAGAGCTGGCAGCTCATAGTGTCTTAGGAAGTTAGCTTCTGCATAACACTTAAATTTTCAATATTGCTTTGGAAAGAGTTTTTAAAGTAGTCTTACTTGTGTAGAAAAACATAAAAGAAGAGCTCAGATAAGTATCTGGGGGAAAAAAGCCTGTATCATCGAGGAATCATTTGTTTAACTAGTAAATTTATTTAGACATATTTGTCTTTCACCACTGTTTGACTTCCTGCTAATGTACGTTTTGCTCTCAGTAAAATAAACTTAAGCTGTGCTCAGTGCTGATTTAAAAAACTGTCACCTTCTTACTCCCTGCTGGATTTAAGCACATAAACAGAGTAAATAACTCTCTTTAAGCTATGGGATCAGTATCTCTTTGACAATTTAACTAACACTGCAAAGCTGCTATGCACTTGAAAGAATGAAGATGTAGAAGACAGTGACAGGCCTCTGCTAATAAAAAGTTTTCAGTTAGTGATGGGGAGAGATCTGCTGCTCTTTGAGTGGCAACCATGAAATTGCCCATTAGAGGCCAGCTTTTGGTTTAAATCTAGTAGATTTAAATCAGAAGAATGCAGTGAGCAGAAGCTTGAATTCCCTTAATGCTCCTTGATTAAGTGTTCTTTCAGTTGAGTTATCTTTTGGGTGTGGTGCAGTTGGTCTAAGCATGGCTAATTAGTTACAGAGCATAAGGAATTCACATGTTGCTTTAGAAGTTCAGAACTCTGAATCTCATGTTAAGATCAAGAACACAGAAGAAGCTTTGAAGACATAGTTTACTAAAATTTTTGGTTTAATTAAAAATAAGCTAACTGAACTGCTTATATCTTTGTTAGCTTCTACCACTGCTCAATAACCAGACTAGACTCTGAACCTCCTTTCTTGTTTCTTTCACAGTAACTCTGCAAATAGTAATTGCAGATGTTAAAACATGGGATTTGCAATATAGATTTTGAAAAGACTCTGTCTGAGAGTCTCTTATCAGTCTGGAGTTACGGCTAGATGTGGGCATGAACTCCCCAAAAACTAGAAAAGCTTTTTTGAAATATCAAACTTACCAGCACAGTTCAGGTAAAGGAAGTCTGTAGGAATGGCAGTCCTCTTCAGATAGCCCAGTAGCCCATCTCTGACAATGACCAAGAAGAAATAGCTAGAGAGAGGGTAAGGGAAAAACAAGATGAAGCATAAAGTGATGCTTGTCCTGTTGTGTTTTCCCAGTGTGTATTGACCTGTCTCTTAAGATCTTGAAATGAAGATTGCATTTTGGCCACCGGTTGTTAGATATGTGACCATATCTATTACGTTTGGGGTTATTTTTGATTGTTTTTTTTTCTTTTTTTTTTAAATTCATGCCTTGGAGTCTACCACAGCTGACAGTTAATGCTGTAATCTTAAATTAGGCCTTTTTTTAAGAAGTCCCTCCTTTTGTTCTGAGTGTGTGTGTTTTGGTTTGCATTTCTGTTGTTGTTGGTTTTTGTTTTGTTTTTTAATTTCTTTTAAATGTCAGTTGGAGAAGGAAAGCAGGAATTCTGCTAAGAATTAAAATTTGTTCTTGAAACAATCACGCTTTGATTCATGCCAACTGGAATTCTTCATAACAACGTTCTACTGATGAAATTACCCTTCATTTCAGTTCTGGGAGTGCTGTAAGAGCATGAGTCAAGTCCACAGGAGTCTGCATCTGACTGATGCAGTTTCTCTCCTAGTGTGAGGCTTGTGGAGATCACATGCCATTCACCTAGTTGTAATTCATATAACCAGTGGCATTTGGAGTGGATTGGAAATGGTGGCCTTCAAAACGTTCCTTAATCAGGAACTTGCCTAATAAGGACATGTACTGCACTGAGCAGTAACTGCTACTCTCTTTGTGCAGTCTCTGGTCATTAGGGGAATTTCTAAATGTTTCTGTCATAGTAGAAGTCAGTTCAGCCTTGCCGCCTTCAACATCTTCTAGGATTTGGTCACTAAGCTGGAAAGGCACAGAGATGGCTTAAAGTGTTTCCTGTTCCAGACACCCTGTGTCTCTCTGTCAGAGCTGGCTTCAGTCTGGGCTTGTGGGAGATGCTCAGATTCTTCCTCCTGGACTTGAGTTCCTTTACTGCTCCCAAATCTGGGTCTGCACCTGCCTGAATTTAAAAAAAAGAGGGCACTTTCTTTTCTTACTTAGGAATTTTAAGCTTCTCTTCTGGGAGAAAGTGGAGGAATTTCATAGCACCTACCTTTGGATATCTAAGATTAGTGCTGGAATTAGAGAACCTGTATATACTGTAGATAGAACCTCCAGAGGGGACTGAGAGTATGTGAGATTCTGGTCTTCAAGAGGCTCTGCTGAGTGCCTATCAGCCAGGACTTCAGCTGAGTAAGTGTCCTGGCCATCCTGTGTTCCTGGTGAAGACTATGCCTCTTCCATGGTGTGAAAACTTGGAACTGCAGTACAAGGGAAGGAGGGGCCACACAAAACCTTGAAATGGAGGGGCAGAGCAGAATGGCCACAGAGCAGAAACAGGAGCTTGCTGTGATTTCTGGCTACAGGCATTTCATGTTACAGCCTGTGCAACCTGTTAATGAAGTAGCATGAAGTTGACAGTGCTACTCAAACAGCACTCTGAAAAAAGCCTCAGCAGCCCTACACTTGGCTGCTGTGTGGACAGGATATCCAAAGATAACATAAGCTCACTGGGCCAGTGCTCAGCTTCTGGTATCTTGCAACTTGCTCAGGTCAGCAATGTTTCTGGCTTCCTCTATCACAGACACCCACTCTTCCAGCTCCTTGACTCCTGGAAGTACATCTTGAGCTTGTCTCCTTCGGGCAAAATGGGAGTCAATTCTGTTCCTCACCATCCCAAATTGCCAGGCAGTGATAAGGGAGTATGTGCTGGGAGAGCTCGTGCTTAGTCCTGCTCATGCAGTTCAGTGTTGATGGAATAACTTGTGACTGCCCAAAGAAGGGAAGATGGCTGCATGGGCTACTGTTTAGGCCGCGTTTCGAGGAGAGCCTGGGTTTCCCGTCACTGCTGCGGTGAACAGGATACAAAGTGCTTATGTGAACGAGGAGCAGTACCGTGTCTTCCCCTCACCCAGGTGGCCATGCTCAAGACACATGTCATCTCCTTCTCCCCTTTGGGGTCTAGTGTCTTGTTACTTTTTCCTCAGCTGGACCGATGGCACAACTTTTGTGACAGGACTGCACAACTTTGGGGGTTAAGGGGCCTTTCTGATAGGTGGGCTCAGGAACCCTCAGGGAAAGAAGGGGATATGGAAAGTGCGGGTCAGGGCTGTAGCGTTAGCCCAGAGTGGTGGATAAAGCACACCTGTATTGGTGCCACATCTGAAGGTGTGCACAAGGGGTGGAGGAGGCTCCTCCTGGGGCAGGAGGTAATCTATGGGAGGCCTGGGTTTTTAATCCAAAATGACAAGGTGGTTGGCAGATGTGAGATGCTTTCTAATGTGTCCAGAAGCAGACTTCTGGGCATATGAGTCTTTAATGTTAGAACTTAATCTTCTAGAAGTTATACATCTCCAGGCTTTGATAGCATGCTCTGAAGATCTGATAACTAGATTTGGGGCCTGCAGGTACTCATAACTTTAAATACATGGTCAGCGTTTTTACAGAACAATCTATAAGCTGGAATGAGTCCCCAGCAATTGGGAAATTAGAACCCATGTTCTTGGTCATAGGTGTGCATTGGTGTGCAACTTATTGCCTAGAATTAGTGGATTACCCAGCTGACTACTTCTGGATCATCACAGGAGCATATCTGACTGATGTTAGCCCTGTGTTGCAATTTAATGAAGAGCTTTGGGTCAACCTGCCCTCCTCCCAAGCTGGATGCGAGTACAAATTACAGATTTTTACTGCAGTGGGAGAAGTTTATCAGCTTGTGCTCACTCTCTGTCTCTGTTGTGACACAACAGTTCCCTGTATTTATTCTAACACATAATTGTATTAACCAGCTCAAAGGTAAGACATGATATGGTGTTTGCTGAGTTATAGCTCTACAGTGCTTGACCAGCAACTCTGGTAGGAAGCACCTTCCTGAATTAGTTGTGTTTCACATAATAGTTGCTGTCTAAATGTGAATTGCTACAGAGATTAAGAAAACTTGTATCCTTTTAGCTTAAAGAAAAGATGTACTTGCAGCTTTTGTAATTATAGTTTAACTTAGACACACTGGTAGCATATTCCTGAGCTGAAATAAAATTTATATCTATGTGGATGCAGATTTCAAACTCAGCATTGAATTCAGTGGTGCAGTTACCCCCTAAAATACAAGAAAGCCCCTTTGACTTAGTATGCTGAAAAGATTTCCTCCTTCTCTTATATAAAACCAGTGCCACTTACTCAATACAAACAATTTAAAATCTTTGATCTCGCTACAAAGAGCAATTAACCTGCAAAAGATAATTTCCATAATATTGTATTTCTTCCAATTGGTGGCATTTCCACTGCCAAAACAGTGAGGCTCATTCTCAGTACAGTGTCCTGGTTTCAGCTGGGACAGAGTTAAGTGTCTTCCTAGTAGCTGGTACAGTGCTGTGTTTTGAGTTCAGTAT
>JANZLQ010000041.1:16177573-16227089 GCA_026212715.1 Elanus axillaris
TCTGTGCACCATTTGTATATTCCAATCCTTTTACTATTACTGTTGTCATTTTATTACTGTTGTTATCATTATAATTATTTTCTTCTTTTCCGTTCTATTAAACTGTTCTTATCTCAACCCATGAGTCTTACTTTTCCCAATTTTCTCCCCCATCCCGCTGCGGGGGGGAAGGGGTGAGCGGCTGCGTGGTGTTTAGTTGCTGGCTGGCGTTAAACCATGACATACAGGGACAGCAGAATCTGGCTGTAGTTTATAGAAATTGCTATGTTTTTGAGAAGTCAAGGATACATTCCTCAGTGACTTATATATCAATGTCTATAATTGCAGATAAAAGGTTAAATTAGCCATTGAACGTGAAAAGTCAATGAAAGTAGTAGGAATTGCTTTTAGTGGAATACTGTTATCTTTACAGCATACAATTAGTATGAAGATACGTAGTCAGTTAAACCCTTGCTACATACAGAAACATGGCAAAGGAAGCTTACATTATAGTCGTTTCTTCTAGGGTTTTTTTAATTCTCTTCGGACTGAGCTGACTGACTACCCTGAGATAAGTATTATCAACATATGCCCAGGACCTGTACAGTCCAAGATTATACAAAATGTCTTTACGGAGAATCTTGCAAAGGTAAGGACTCAGTTCTGGTGATAAATCCAACTTTTACTGCAGGCCCAGTGATCTTTTAGTGGTTTTCTTTTCTTTCACCTCATAGTAAACACTAACCTCGTCTTCTTGCCAAGAAATGCTTTGATTGGTGCAGAACTATGTGTAGGCTTGTAATTCTTTGTGGTATCAAGTCCGTATCAAATGAAAATGAAGTTTGAGAATTGTTACACCTTTTCTCTTCCAACACATAGAATCTAAGTCTAGTAAAATTTACCGTACAGCCACCCTGCTGCAGTTTTGGGGGAAAGGCCAGGATTTTCTGGACACTATTCTGCATGCAGAATACTATCCTTTCTGCACAGGTAGCTTTTTGTTTGTCCTAGTCACGATGTTCCCTGTTCGGTTGACGCTGTTGTTGGCAAAGCCACTAGAGTCAGCTGATGCGAGGCTCGCATTCTTTTGCTGTTAGTGATTGTTCAAGGAGAAAAAGCAAAACCTTCCAACTGCACAATTGCTTTTAGTAAAGGCTGTCTAACAAAGTAGCTGGCAAAAATTGCTGCTATGATACATCAGAATGTAATCTGTCCTAAATTCAATTGATTTAAATCTCAGAATAACCCACCGACAGGGGCCGGGGTGGTGGTGGTGTAGAACCTCCCATTGTTGAATCCAGTTCTGAAAGGATTTTTGGCTTGTAAAACTTCATACTTCTGTGAAAGAAAAGATGCACTTTTTTGAGCAATCTGGAAAGCTTGCAAAACAAGTTCCTCAGATTTCAGCATGGCAAAAGTCCTAGGAGGAAGACTGAATCTAGACCAGAATTGCTTTTGCTCTGGGAAATAGAAGAACAGATTAATAGAGAAGTCTGTTATTGCTGGAGTGAAATGTATATAAATTCACAGGGCTGTGGCTTACATTCATTAAGTGATACATGTGGACAAGGTTTCAAGTAAGACATCCCTGCCACTGAAGAAGCCTCTTGCTTTTCTCGTTTGAGGTGACTGCCCACAGAGCAGGGCTGGCAGGAATATTTAACTTAATGGGGAACGTGGCCTCATCTACTAACTTGGTTACTGAGTAACTTGTGGCATGTAATGGGGTAGGCAGCTGGGAACAGGAAGGTTCCCCTTTCTCAGAGCCCTCAGCTGCAGAATGGGTCACCTGTTCTGATAGATCTGTTTCGTGATAAAGCAGAAGCCATGCTGAAGCAGGACAGAGTTTGGAGATCCACTTTTTTTAAGCTTTGACCCACCAGTTGAGGCATTAATCAAAAGGGTGCTTTATTTAAGCATGTGTGCATGCTTAAAGGTGGGAATTGTTGCTACGCTGAAAACTAGGGGATAGTGAGGGACGGGTTCCCCAGCCCCAGTTGCTGCTGTAGTGGCTGGGTTGTTCTACGTGTGCACAGTGGAGGAACTGGGAGGAGTATGTCTGTTGCACAGAGCCCGGCCCTTTCTCTCCCTCTGCTCACAAACAGAAATCCAGTTCTAACCCCTCCTCACCCACTCTCCCCTCCAGTCCATAGAGAACAGCGGTGATCAGTCCCACAAGATGCCAACCGACCGCTGTGTCCGCCTCACCCTGGTGAGCACAGCCAATGACCTGAAGGAGGCTTGGATCAGCGACCATCCCTATCTGGCCGTTTGCTACCTCTGGCAGTATGCACCCACTTGGGCTTGGTGGCTGATGAACAGAATGGGCAAGAGGAGGATACAGAACTTCAAGAGCGGAGTGGTAAGTTGCTTTTTTTACTCTGCCGACAGACTCTTTAGCCATGGGAATGCTGGGATTGCATTTTGGATCCGTTTCTTTTTCCCCCTCCTCACTTCCCTAGCAGTTGATGCCAGGCCAGACTCCCATCGCTGCATGCCTGGTAGTCTAGAATTACTGCAGTGTGGCCACATCACAGAACAGTGAAGTCATTGTGTCTTGTAGTGCCAAAGGTCTTGCTCTGATCTTTGTCACATGGGGGCTGCAAGTTCAGATCTCACCATTAATGCATAGCTGTGCTAGAAGTCGCTAGCATAAGTTATTTAACGCAACTTGGAATAAAGACTGAAAATATCCCTTGGTTGTGTCTAGTTTTTATATCAGGCATGTAATCTGAGCACCTCCCAGAAGTACTTTAAGCAATACTGCTGTGTGTCAGGGCTCTTCACTCACATTTATGTCCCTGAAGACAGCTGTGCAGTGCAGTGTTCTGTTCTTCCAATACTGCTTGGCAGACGGTATTTTTCTTACTGTGTTTTTGTTGAACTTGGTCCAAAAAAAACCCCTACATCAAAATACTCCAAAAGCAGGAAATGCAAAAATAAGTGTGGCACATGCAACATAAAACTTCCTACTTCCACGCTGTAACTGCCCACTGTCACAAACTGTTTCAAGCAAAATAACTCTGTGGGTGAAGGGCTTCAATAAGGGGGGAAATACTGATTTGATGTACTCTCACTCCAGGATGCTGATGCTTCTTACTCAAGAAAGAAGAAGTAAGGACAAACGTGTACAAAATCCTGCTTGTGCTAAGGCTGAGAAACTTTTTTCATACTGTGTGGCTGCAAACAAAAGCTGTTTTTTATCTGTTGTACCTTTGTCATCATGTAACTTCACAAATCTGTCAAGCTGTATACACACAACTAAATAAAAATCTCTTTCTAAACATAGCTGCTTCATGTCAAACACCCATAGGCTGAATTTTTAAGCTTACAGGAATTGAGACAGAAGAGGCCAGGTAGCATTATGTTGTTTTTCTGCTGCTCTGACAGTGGCAAATACTTGGTGAGCAGGCTAAGAATTACATACCTAGAGAATCCCATTTCTCTCACTTTCATTCCTAATGGATGATGAACAACAAAAAAAAAAAAAACCCACCCCCCCAATCCCACAAGTAGAGGCTTGTGATATAAAGGGTAAGGATGTATAGTCTGCATTTGTGAAGTGTTCCTTTGGGAAAATGAGATTATATTTCATATTCAGTGTACAGGTGGTCTGAAAGCAAAATGTGTATGTAGGGCTAAATCCCTGATGGTGTGGCACAACTTAGAAATGCTTAATCTTTAGGTCTCTTAGCACCACTGCAGCATCTGCAGTCCTCAGTCTTCTGGCTGTTCGGTGAAGTCTGAGGATTGGGCAGTGTTTAGAGAAGCAGCAGGGAAGATTGAGAGTGATGGTGTAATTGTAACCCCTGTCACAGGTGGTACTCGGCCTTGCTCTGAACCTGGCACATGTTAAATCTGTGGAGCATCAGGGAGCAAGGAGCAGGGGAAGGTCCAGTAGCACAACAGCCTCTGGCTGCAAGAGGGATATGGTATTAATGAGAAATCCTTTTCTCAGCAGATTGCTTACAGCCAAGACACCAGTGCTAGTGTCAGAGCTGAATTAGGGCAGACATTGCATTATAGGTAATTTAAAAGCATGAAATAGAAGCTGAGGTCACAGCTCAGTCAGAAATGGGCCCTTCCATACAGAGCAAAGGCCAATCTCAACAGTACTGGTGGTGTACTGGACAGTGCCAGCTATGAGGAAGTGAGGGCTGTACTTTTTTAAAAGTTTACCTTCCCATTGCCACCCAATTAAACAGAAGTACCTCTGCAGTGGTAACTCACCTGTACTTACAAGCTTGGTGACCCTCTCCCTGCTGCCAAAGTCCTCAGAAATGTTTGGATATACCTCAGGCCACACACTATCCAGGTAAGAAAAATTCTTATATCATCTTACATGGTAAGAGAGTAACAACTCATTTATAAATCACTGAAACCTTCCAGCCATGGCTTATTCTTTGCTAAGAGTGACGTTTTTAACATGGCATTTAACAAAGATGGCAAATACCGTCTAGAAAAATAAATTAAAAAAAAGACTAGTCAAATGACAAGTGTTTCCTCTCATGCTGTGCTGGAAGAACAGATGGTTTGTTTCACTTGCTAACACACCAGTCCAATACTGCGGTTTGTGAAACGTGCTAAAGAGGCAGCAATAAGTCTGCATGACAAAATGCAGCAACTCGTAATACAACACATGTGCAGATATGTTCACAGGATGCTTTAGCTTCCATCCTCTAATCCACAGAAGATCTGGCAATATTGTACACGGCAGAAGGCTTGCTCTCAATTTATACAAAGGTTTCTGCTTTTCCTCTACCAAAAATGTGTAAGCCTTTGTGCTCAAAGAGGAGTTAACTGCTCTTGCTTGAGCTAAGGACAGTTGCTGCTAGATGTGTAAATGTGGACGCACTTTCACAGGCTGTGCTATTGCCACCACCAGCATGAGAAGGAACAGCATGGAAGGAGTGACAGAGATGACAAGGACCAGGTGGTGACGAAATTGCCTCTTGCAGAGAGGAAGCTGATGTTCAAGGAAAATGACGAAAGCAGAAGCTTTCCAAAAAGGACAAAGCATTTGCCATTTGAAAACTTTACTTCCTTAACACCTTGTTCCATTAAGACGATTCCTGTTGCTTTATGGTATATGAATGGGATAGAGACATTCTCCAGGTCTTCATGTTTTTGGTAAAGGCTCAAAAAAGGGGATGGAAATCCTCTAGTAAGGATTTAAAACTCTTTAAAACTGATCTTGTGAAATAAAGGTTCTCCAAAGCCACGATGAAGGTGTCTTATACTTACCTTTGTGGGATGAACATCACAATCTGTAAAGCAAGCGGGTGTTAATAAGAATTAAGTAAAGCTGATACACGCACCTGGTTAGAAAACACACAGCAGTTCTCAGTGGTCACATGGGAAAATGGTAGGGTGGCCTGTCGTAAGCTCAGTCCTAGATACTCTGTCTGGTACTAGTACTCCATCAGTAATCCAAATAGGAGTGCATATTCTGTGCTTATGAGAGCTGCAGACAAGACCAGGCTGGAAGGTGCTCTAAATTCCTGATAAATCAGAGAAATGCTCCAAAATGAACAGGATACAGTTCAAGAGCGTACAGACAAAACAACACACTTAACAGGGATTTCTGCCAAAAAAAAAATCTAAAGAGGGTTACAGAAAATCATAACGTGAATTGGGGTCATACCATTCCAAAACATACTGGAACGTGCAAGCTGGCTCCATATATGAACGAATAAGGGGCTGCAGGACATGCTGCCTGCGATAGCAGGGGCCAGGATGTTACAGCGTGTTAGAGCCCAACTCCACATTCCTGTGCACAGACAGGAATTCTGCACATCACTAATACTGTTCCTCCATCTGGTACCAATCAGGATCTCTGCTGGAACACCAGGGCCAGTTACCAGCAACCCTTTTCAAGGCAGCTGGGTACCAGATGGAGAGAACCAAGGAAAGCAAAAGAAAAGGATTACAGCTCTCTTCTGTTTTTTCTCAACTAGTTTATTTAGTTTACAGAAGACAAAGAATGAAGGCAGAAATTAGAGCCATCTTCAAATAAAAAACTGCTGCTGCAAAAAGCAACAACAAAAGGTAAATAATTAAGTTTTCTGTAGATAGAAGACAAGTAGTAAGAGGCTTACAATGAGGCAGGAAGGTTTAATTAGATTTAGGAAAAACCCCCAACTTTCCAACTCCAGCAAAGAACTGGAGTGAACTGCTTGACGAGTTCATGGTACTCCTGGAATTGAAAGTTTTAAATCAGATTAAACATTTGCCAGGAGTGGTTCCTTTTGAAAGGGAGCTGAAATAGGTGCTCTCTAAAAGCCCTTCCAGATCTGTTCCCGTGATTCTGTACTTCCAGATGCAGTTCATGGCCAAGCAAGGTGATTTTAGGTTATCAGCACTTTGTTATTTACGCTCCTGCACACCAAACAACCCCCTTCTAAAATGCACTTCCATTAATGTTCTGCATGAATTTCATCCTGCGTGTTAGTGTTATACCATGGAGTTTGATAGGTGTTTCCTTACCACTTCTGATTTCTACTGCAAGGTTTGCTTATTTTTTTAAAAGCATTTATGGTCACAGATCAAAAGAAACAGTTAATAGCCAAGTACGCAGTATGCAGTCCTGTGACAAATTTTACCTAATAGAAAAAGGTCTTAGAGGAGTAAAAGTAGTAAACATGCTCCAAGTTATACAACACCAGGTGTTCTAAACCAGTACTATTTCAGTTATGGAACTATTTCAGTATGGAGCAGATCTGATTTAAATTGATTCTGCAGGTTAAAGACAGACAATTATCTACACCTTGCTCAGCATATGCCAGCAGTAACTACACTGTAACTTCTGCTCTACAGAGGAAACAGGTTTATGTGCTAGTGACTGGTGGTAACAGTCTGGTAACAGTGACTGGTGGTAAAAAAGATAAACAAGCCACTGGAGAGATGACCCAGACCTGTTTTCAGGGAGACCTGTATTATTACAAACCAATTGCCAAATTTTGTTCTAACCTGTGCTAAGGTTAAAAAAAATAAATTACTTTTGGCACAGACAGCTGGATTTCTGCTCCCCCTCCCCATCAAGCTCTCACTGTATTTGTGGAAGACTGGCTAGTGATGTGGACATAGGTTGCGAACAACAACATATATATATATAAAATATATGGATAGTGGAAGAAGTTAAAATTAATCCATTGGGATTCAAATTCCTTCTCTCCCTAATTATATGTTTACTTCTTTCATCAGGAAGTCACACAGGTTATTAATGTGTCAGAATGCACACTGTTTTATATAAATTCTCTTTGCCCCCAAAACAAGTATTTTTGTAAAAATCATCCCTTACAACTTTGTTAAAGTATAGCCGATAACTTACTACAACTAAGGAAGATCAGCAAAAGTCATATATTATAACAAATGCTAAAACTGAACTCAGTCCAATACAAAACGGCCAGAATAAAAAAAATTCATATAAATAGTCATATGTACACTTTGGTTACCAACTCTGTGGTTGATGGTACTATAGTGAGCTGTAACCTGACTGTCAGTGCAAGTCACCTGTCCAAGAAAAAAAAATAATAAAAAAGAAATCAGAATGCACCAAGACCAGTTAATGATCAGAATTCTGCTGCTCTTCTCTAAACTGGAGAAGAGAATTTCAGCATCTCCTGGCTCACCAGCCACACAGGCAATGGTGTCCCACATGTTCCAGCAGCAAGAAAACAGTTCAAAACTTCCTGCTTGCTGAAGGTTCTGGCTAGCACCATTTCTGTGCAAATTACGTACACTGGCTTGGCACTGCCATCCAATGCCATTTTGAGAGTAAAATCTTATTTGTAGTGTATAAAGTAGCATGAACATTTGATTCCGAACATACAGATGGAAAGTACAAACCTCCCACCCCAAAACAGTGCTACCGACATTCTAGAACAAAGGCAGATGCAGAAGTTCAGAAGAATAAATGGGATAGCCAAGAGGTGGGTCCGCAGCTTGCACAGTAAGGTTTCGCAGAAGAACAGGGTGTGCCTGGATGCTGTAGCGTTCTTCATCATCATTTGTAGCGTACAGCAGCTCCCAGGACAGATTTGCCCACTGACCTCGGACAGCTTCATCATTAAGTTTTCCCACTTGTACTAACAATTCCTGAAGAGTGAGGACTCTCCCAGTGTAAATTCCCTTTCAGAACAAAGAGATCAAAATGTTCAGTACATTCTCCAAGAAGATACACAAGCATTTTGGTTACAAAGCACTAAATGGGGCTACATACTATGACTATCATCCCTTTAAAAATGGCAAAGTGTATAAACCAGTCTCCTCAGTTCAATTCTTCCATATAGGAAGATAATTAGGAAATATTGCTGTATCTGAAGAACAATGCAGTGTGATTTTCAACAGTGATGCTGGCTCCTCTCTAGCACAAATTTAAACTTTGTTTGCACAGCTCATGTTTTGTAACACAACTAAAAGGAAAACAAATAATAGACCAGTGGAAAAGAAAACCCAACTTTGACCTTGCTTATTAGCAATTTTTCTTCTTACCATGTTTGGGTCATGCCCCAGGGAAAAAAGGTATGGCTTTTCCTGAAGAACTGCTTGCTGCCACTCAAGATCTGATACCAGTCCAATGTACCAATCATTTTCATATTCTTCCAGGTAGTTAACGAGCTCTTTGAAGTTCTCAACTGGACCCAGGCTTGCTTTGTCAACCATAAGTTTAAAAGTGTATCTGAAAGATACAGAAGGCCATACAGTAACTAGTGCAGCAAAACACAGGAGGAAGAAAGCCTCTTCAGGCTACAGAAGGCAGGAAGGCACCATCAAATGTTATCAAGAACTAGCAACTTTGTAAGTTACTGCTTGTCAGCTGAGTCACTAGAATTTAGTACAGGTATGCTTTTAGCTCACCCAGATGTAAAACACATTAGCTTAAACATCTCTCATTCACCTCAAACACTGTTCGCACTGCCTGATAATGGAAAGTGCCAAACATCTACCTCCATCACAATTCTCCTAGACTATGGGGACAATGAAAATGGGTTCGTTTTTCCCTACTTAACACAGCAGATTGCCAGTGCTGGAGGCAGCTGCTGTGGAGAAGGGAAGAAGGAAGGGATCTTTGTATAACCCTCTCTGCTGCTTGGGTTAGGCGCAATATTTACGTAGGAAGAAGCTACAGATATATTTAACTGATAAGGTTTTAACATGAACTGCTCTTAGTGAAGCGATACTTACTTTCAAAGCACAGGAGACTATATCATTTTTATAATCTGAGGGAATGTTTTTCTTTTACCTGAATGCTTTTAATGCAAGTTGGAATAGCTCCGGTTTGCTGGTTAGCCAGTCCAAACCAACAGACCATGGAATACCACCAGTGTATGCTCTGAACACATGGCTCGGGGCAGGCACAGTGTTATCCAGTCCAAACAGACCAAAACAACAGGACAATACTCCATGGATGTATAAGTCTTTCAAAGCTTTATCTTTCATAAGGTCTTCAAGTAAGCTGGAAGGCTTTTCTTTCAGATGAAAAAAGTCCAACTGACTCAAAATGAAGTGGTACCATTCTTCTGGAAACCTCTGCCTCATTTCACTGACTTTGGAAGAAGGAACCGGGGCTGTTCTCCATTCTTCAGGGATGCTCAAAAGCTCTGAGTAAGAGCAACTGAATTCAACCTGAGGTAAAACTTCTTGCTGTTTCCCTTTGTCTACAGCGGGAAGCCCAAGCACAACAGCCCTGTATAATTTATCTTCTGGTGACATTTCTTGTGGGACTTCTTGGCTCTGTGTTTCTACGGATCCTGGAATAGACAGATGTACTTTTGGTGTAGTTCCCAACTGCCCAGGTTCCTTTCTGTTTTTCATTCTGCCACTGGGTTCAAGATCAAAAATATCACTACCATCAGTCCAGTCCTCAATTGTATCAACACTAAAACTATCTTCCTCCCTCAGAGGCCTGGACCTTTCTAGTGCACCGCTATGCTGATTTTCTGGAAATGATCTTTTTTTGTTCTTGTCAGCATTGCCTAGGCTTTCCCATGTTTTTGATTTTTTATAACAATACTGGACAAGCATCCATACAAGCACTTTAATGAAATCATCTTTCAGATGCTTTAAATTCTCGTGAGAGTCAATTATTCCAGATAACACGTTTCTGGCATCAGAATACAGCCGCACAGGTAGAACAGTACAAGGAGTCAAAATGTGTCCAAAATGGTGATTAGGAGAGAGAATCTTTGTGTGCTCCTGATGTTCGAAGGCCATTTCAAAAATTTCATCAACTCTGTGAGCTTCAGCAGCATGACAGGATGTTTCCTGCAATTCTAGCCCCTAAAGTGTAAGTGAAAACAATTTGGTTTTAGTCTTCCCCAGCACATATCCTTAAATGCCAGCAAGCTGTTTTCTTGCAACAAAATTTTTCTGAACAAATAAAGATCTGTTCCATTGTCAAGAATTCTGCAACTGAACCTACAAATCTAACTGGAGATAATAGTACTAGCAAAGCACACACTACAACATTAGACACAGATCAGTGTCTTAAACAAAAAAATCTTTGCCTCATGCAGATCTTATTAGCCAGCTTATTAAAGATGTTGTGTCACAAGCTAGATGATAAAAAATTTTACATCTGCTACACATGGCAGTTGCAAGACCAGTTAATATAGTAATAACACTCATCTTAAAAAAATGACCGTAATATCAGATAAATTAGTTACACTGCTGAAATGTTATACAGCAAAATGTTTGCACGAGTTCAAAACATTGATGTCAGTCCTCAGCATACAGTTACCTTAATGTTAACACCACAGTAAGTGAAGCCTTTTTCTAGCACCAATATCCACATCAGTCTATCTTGAAAACGGCACAGGTAATGTGATCCAGGTAGAGAGAGACCTAGACATAAAAAAAAACCCAAAACAAAACCAATGGTATTACTATGGTACTATATTGATGAAAACCTTCTCTACATGCCAGCTGAGGAATTCAACTGCAAACATAAAATATTTCTGCATTGGCACTGGAATCAGTTAAAACTGGCTAACTAGTACCCTAGAATTTTAAAGAAACTATCTGCAAATCTAGATCTTGAAATTGTAGTGCTATCTTTGAAAGAGCTCTGGAAAACTGGGAAACCCTCACAAAAATGCAGGACTATAATATTCATACATACTGAACCAGGGTTAAGCAACCCCACCCTCAATTCCCTTTGTAGAGACAACTTTCATGATTAAAGATCATCTTTGGCTGCATTTCCAACCACACAGTTCCCACTGATGTCACCTGGAGATCTAAAATTCTTATGACTGCCGAATACATTAAATAATCATCACGTAGCACATGAGTATCTTAACGGCCCTATTTGCTGTGGAGTATGAAGTTTATTTTTTATGGGAGAAATAAAAATGTAACTCAACAGGTTTTTTTACCTATGCTACCAGTTCCTAAATTGACTTGTCTGTATTCCAGAATGATTAGAAAATACCCCTATAGGATGTGAAATCCAGAGTGTAAATGATTCTGCTCCAGTGTCAGCTTGCCAATGACACAATCATACCAGTTTTACAGATACATAAATAGAGGCAGAGCAAGAGCACCTGCTCATCTTTAAAGATTTGTGAATCAGTATCATATGCATTAAACATTAACAGTAGATACAGTGGAAATCATCTGTAGTCTTCCTGAAATACCTCTGTGGTCTGTGAGGGGGGAATAAATCTGATCCCACTGTATTAAGTTTGACATCACCAAAAATAAAGCCACACAAAATAAACTGGAATCAAGTCGTGAACAACTTCAGATCACACATCAAAGTAATTAGTACTCAAACCCCACACAATCTGGCTTTCACTGTAAAAATTAGATGACACATATTCCCCTCCCCCAAAGGTACTTTTTCTCTCTTCTACCTATTTCAATAAAAAGCACAATGCCAAACTTCCTAACAACTGGTGGTTATACTATATTTCTTTTAAGTTATAGCCTACTGTCAACTTCTCCAATATAATGGTGCTGTTCTTAAGCATGATTTTGGCTGCCAGTTTATGACCTGCTTCTGCTGTCACTCACGTCCAAGTGAGTACTCACTTACAACATTCTAAAACTAAAATTCTCCGTGCAAGATAAAAATCAGTGAAACCAACCATTAAGCTGTAGTTAAAATTTAAGTAACCTTTTCTATCCCACTGAGCTAATGAAGTGCATTTTCTTGCTAACATTTTGCAAAGATTTTAATTTTTTTCTTGCTAGCTGTTAAAACTACTAAAATTCCTTTACACAGAAAAAAGTATAGTTTTAAATTAAAATAGAGACACACAAAGTGGTACCTCTTCATTTTGAAGTCATCTGAGAACATCACATTTTTTCTTGCTTGAAGACATTCATTCACAGATTCTCCCATTAAAGAAGAGACTTTTCTCCCCCTCAAGACTAGTGTTTTAAATTATTTAATTTGAGGCATACATGCCACCACAGTCATGATGGCAATGGGGAAACATATATATAATATGTATAGATATAAAATAGCTAGTTACAACAGATATCTATCAGATATATTTATATTATATGTTTATTATATATATAAAACATACATAGGCTGAAGGCAGTAGACAAACTGAAGTGTCTCTTTAGAGGAAAAAATCTTCCTAGTTTTATTTTTTTAATACCTCTCTCTACACCAGTACTAAAAGTGCAGCTAATGTTCCTTAGCAAATCACTTGCATGTAGTTTTCAGAAAAGTGTGATTAAGGTTAACTTCCACCATCTTTAAATATTAGCCTATTTTTTCTAGTCATAAGCTATTTTCTAACAGGCTTACGTAAATATTTGCCTCTTGTCTAAGGGCAACGGTCTTTTGATTATTTAGGTTACACAAAGACTGTTTCTCAAGAAAACAAGCTTGCAATTTTAACAGTTATTCTGTCTCTAGCTGGGAAAAAGACTTGGCATTTCTTCACCTCTGTTTATATAATTCTATGAAATACACATCATGATGTCTTTCACAGGTTTTAAGACCACAAGCCCTGTTACAAACCTACTCTAACTACCTGCGCAAGATATGCCATTAAGTCTTATCAGCTGGTTCTGTTCTCAACTGTTTACTGCTAGTTAGTCTATATCAAGTATTTTACAAACATCCAGTCCATATTCACCATACCTAATTAACATAGCCAAATTAGCAAACTCACTTTCTGGATCCTGAGTAATGGGACAGATGCAGAGACAGACACATACATATACAACCAAAAAAAGCAGTTTGACACACCTCCTTCTCCCCACTGACTGTCAAGATAACTCCTCAATTTATTGCTTCCAGTTAGGTGGGCTGAATACATACCATCCTTTTTTGTTCAGTATAAAAAGATTAGGATTGATACTGTTTCATCACCATTTAGTTTCTCCTTATTTTAAAGGTAACAAACCAGAATTATTTTCTTACAAGAACATAAGAAGTAGAGATGTAAAAGAAGGATAAAAGTAATCACTTTTTCCTTAATTGAACAATTTCTGAATGCAAGATTTAACCTATGCCATGAAACATGGTTTAAATCAGATGCTATGATTCTCTCTTCTCCAGCAAAATCACATTTCCTAAAATATTTAGCTACCTTCCTTCACCGTACCTACCTAGGCTACCAGCTGCTAGTGCAGACTGCAGAGCAAGAGCCAGACTTGGAACCATCTGCTGGTAGTACACGGTATCGGAGCAAACACACGCTGTAGCACCCACAGGTCCTGGCCAGCTTCGGACAGGCCTGGGAAACCCAATCAAAAATACTGGCAGCGTGAAGAGTGGCAGCAAGGGAGAAGAAAGGAGCGCAGAGATGGCAACGAAGGTCAGCAGGATTGGGAAGAAAACGACATTGAGTGTGATTAAGGTGGCAGTAGATTTACGACGTTGTTTTTTCTCTGTCCATGATGTCAAAAGAATAGCTATGGCAAACTGCAACTTTGAGACAAACTGAAGCACTCGATCACGTAGGATACCAACCTGCAAGACACATACAACAAGCACGCTTATTTGTATCCTGTATCATGTCACATTCAGCACTGCCAAAGCTGCCTTATCTACAAGGATTTTAAGAAAATGAAGTGTGATTATCACTGACTGGTATTAGAGTGTATACCTTAGAACACAGGTTTTTAGCTTCTATTTGCTAGGTTCTGGACTCTGTAATTCTCTAATAGGGGAGAGAAAGGAAAAAAAAGACCTTAAGTGACAACTCTTTGCTTAAATTTGCATTATGACAATTACCAGCAAGAGTCTGATCCCTGTATCAAGGCTCCTATTCCACCAGAGGTCTGGATTAAACACCAACATTTGTGCTATTGACACAAACACTATGTCCAGTAGGGCATTTTCTGTATTCTGCCAGACCTGAAATAGAGATATGTTAGACATACATTTTAAAATGTATTTATCTATCTCTGCTTTCATGACCTGGAATATTTCTTCCAAGTCACCTTAATACTTAAACCATGTCGAAGAGAGTTTCTTAGGCTAACATATTTAAAATTCAAATTACCATCCTAAATATTCTTGTGAATCCAATGCAAACAGACACAGAATGAAGATTTTGTAGTGAACGGTCTAGTGACAGGAATGCTATCATAGCAAACGGAGACACTGTAATTGAAATAAAAGAAACATTGAATTCCTTTCAAAAACATAATTAAAGTCTACAGAGGTAAGCACTTATTGTAGAACGGAAATCTTGGAGTAAAAAGAGAACTCCTCCCTTCATTACTACAAACTCTTTGTATTACACTTCCAGGATATCAAACAGTGTATTTGCAGTAATGGCCCAAGATGGCAAACATTTATGTTGATGCTTAGTTGTTACTCGCTATTACTTTTTTGTTGTTTATTTCCCCACGAGAATGGGAATACTCAAATAAGAAAAAATAAACATGGGAATAGCACTCATCAATCCACTTCCCCAATCTGATGCTTCTTTACAAAATTAAATAATTTAGATCAAATTTTGGTTCCCCCAAAGTAGATACATTTGTCCCTAATCTACCAGAAAGGAGACTGTTCCCTTCACTAGCAATTTGTAAGAACCAAGTGTTTTAGTCACCTTGAAGACTCTCAACTCACTTTTGTTTCCAAGTACCTTTTAAAAAAATCTACAGGAGCCATTTTTTCCAAAAGTGAGTACTGATGTTATAACTAAAAATCCTTTAAAAGGCCTTACTTTCTGAGCTGGACTTTTAAAAAGCTCACCTTTTTAGGTTTACCCCTAAAAAAGAACTAAATAAAATCACTAATCACTTTCAAATATTTTGAACCAGTAATTTTGACCTCAATGCACAATTTAGCAAAACATAACAAATATTTCCAGCTACTTTGTTTTTCCTGGTTCATTCATGGAATCTTGCACATACAGTAATTCTAGTGTTGTTTCAATCTTCCTACAAGCATCATCTAACAAACAACAGACAGTGCGTATTCCTACCTAGTGTTAGTAAAATCCTCCTGACAACACCAACTTTCATTAGCCTTCTTTGCTTCTCCATGAACACAGTCACAGTCCTGACATCCTTTGGATAAAAGGGGTTTCTGAAGACTCCAAACAAGTACACTCTCTGAATCTCTCTAAGAATCCACATAATTATAAGTAATATGATCAGAATGTAACTCGCTATAGCCTGTGGACTGGCTTTGGAAAATGATGAAAAGCCTGCAAATTGATGCAGCAGGCTAGCTTCTATGAGAGCAAATGTCAACACAGTCAAATAAAAAATAAATTCCCTCCACCCAAATTGTATTCTAAGACCTCTGTGCATATTTTTTGATTTGCTGGAGGCTAAATGGCTGATCATGGTGTGTTTGAAGGCAAAACCAATCTCACTTAGGTTAAGACTCAGTATGAACCCAAATCCAGTCATGAAGAGGATCACACCGAGAGTGCTGGGAATGAAATACGATGCTATTGCTGTTCCAGCAGAAATGAGAAACATTACTAATAACCTGTGAAGGAGAAAATAAAAAAGATTTGCTTGAAAAGAAAAAGGTTATAAACAATATTGATACATTTTACACTTATATAAACAACATTTACTTTGTGTTACTTGACATAGGTGAACCTCCTAGTCCAAACTCCAACAGTTGTTCCATTCCCCATAGAAAAAGTGCGTCAAGTGGGGGCAGGATTCCCATTGCCCATAAGAATGGCAGAAAAAGAAATATGATGTGCAAAATCTGGTTTGTCTGTTCTAGAATGGGTGTGTTGACAGCAAACCTGGATAAAAGAAGAAATTTATTTGAATTCTGTGAAGGAAAAATAAGTCATGTGTGGGAAGACATTTTGTTTCAACTACTACAGCAAATCCAGAAGTATAAACATTACATATTCAATCTACAAAACCTCAACTAGTATATTTTAAAAGGAAAAATAAGGACATACATTTATGCTTGGCACAGTAACACACTAATTAGAACATCAGAACACAGGCTAATTTTTCATTCAAAAGATGTGAAGCCTTCAAATTATGCAGATGAGTCAAGTGATGCAAGTATGCTAATTGTTTTGATACTGTTGTGATAATACACTCAAGAAATACTTGTGGAAAAAGAAAGGTCCACAGGCTCTAAGATCCCAACCATTTAACAAAAAATGCTAAGCATTTCTTCAGAATTACAAAAGCAAAATTTTGTGCAAATCCAAGACCCAAGATGTAAGCCTTAATACTGAAAGAATGCCTGTACACCAAGAGATAAACTCTCTTTAGGAATATAAAACATTATTTTCTACATAAAAGTATTAAAATCTTCCTGTAAAAAAATACAAAGATCAATATTAGAAATCTGCATAAATTCTAGTCCTATGTAGTTCACCATCTAGCTAATTAAGTTACAGGTGGACTGCTAAGATAGTTAGTTTCTCTTTACTTCTTAATAAATAAGTAAGCCTCAAAAGGAATTTTGTCAGGAATTTAAAGAATGTTTGAATTTTCTCCTCAGGAAATTACATAGAAGAATTTGGGGTCCAATACCACATGTATAATTCTCGTATCATAATTGAAGAGGCAACTAGGGCAAATCATTAACAAAGACATCTCCAAGTACAAAACTAGTAAAATCAAACAGGCCTTTTTTTTTTTTAATGCATTTAAAGTAGCCCAACCATAAAATACCTACATGTGACAAAGTAATATAAATATCACCCAACAGGGAGAAGAATGCATAGAGTAAATCTAAAACTATCTTGCTTTAAGAGATTCTGCAAATACTTTAGCTAAGACACTCATCTGAAAAGTAGAAATATAGAAGTCTTCTACTTGTAGACTGACATAGTCCTTTTGTATTACAAAAGCATTTAAAAATCCAAGTTCAGAATCCATGTAAAAAAGATATAGTAATGTTCACATTTGCTTATCCATTCATTATAACCAAATTCATAGTCCTTTTTTGCCTGTAGTTTAAAGCCCGCTGCAATCACTTTGCAGACATTAAATTGGAAAATAGTCCAGGATGAAATCTGGATATAAATCCAGCACTCCTGGACTTTGCAGTGTTTACATTTATGAATCCAGGTCAGGAACATGTGTTTTCAAGACACATCCTTTAAAAGGAAGTTAATGCAAATGCTCTTGTATAAAAATACTGAAATTGACATGGTAGAAGATAATTTTAGCTGTCCCTTACTTAGAAACTGCTCTAACTGCTCTTCCTAATTTACGTGGAACGCTATGAAAAATTAAGAACAACCTTTTATGCACAGTGCAGAGCCTCAATTTTTACCATACACTCTTCCAGCTTTCTTTAGAGTCCCTACCGTTGATTAAAATCTCAAAATAAATTTTCCTCAGGAGAATAATTTCATCTTTCTCATAAAAAATACAGAGAATAACTATTACTTTAATTAGCTAAATGCTGTATTAGGTTTACCTGTGTGCAAGATCCACTGCAATAAAGACAAAAATATAGAAAGGTCTCATCAGAGCAGTGATTTCATAAGTATCCAGTGCTTGGAAAGTAGCTGTTTCGGTAGCTGTATTTATGATTAATGAATACTCTCCTATACATATAGTCACCCATCCAAATACAAAGATCATAACAGTTCCTCCAATGTTGCTATATAGCAAGGTTATTCTGTTTGGCAGCAAATACCAAGTTCCCAACCCACACAATACCCCTGCCAGAAGGGAATGAAATACAGTGTTGATTATATACTTCTTGCCAGGAATAATAAATTTTACTGTCTCTGAACCTACACAGCTGGAAAATTCAAACTCATCTTCATCTGTTAGGGTATTCTGAATTTGCATTCTTTCTACTGTCACTGTTCTCTGCTTTGCATATAGATTTGTCATCTGAAGAATAAGTGCAGTAACAAACATCAGTCCTCCTGAAAGTGCTGCGGTATAGTAGTCTTTCATAATGCCTAATTGGTACAAAAGTGTTCCTACTCCTCCCAAAACCCATGGCATCAAGAAAAGAATAATCTGATTCACATATATGTAAGGAGGGGCACAATAGCCTAATTTAAACCGGGGACCTCCCAGCAGAGTCTGTGGAAAGCGCTTCAAGAAGAACTCCTGTTTGTAATCATTCAGCAGAGGTACATCTGGACCCATTCTTATTACTCAGGAATGCTGGATGAATATCATTTTTCCTGTAAGAGAACAGAAAGAAAAATAAGGAAACATTACTGAATCTGGAACTCAGAACTTAACCAGGGAATTCTTTTGTCCTGTTTTCATTTACCAAGTTATAGCAGAATTCTGACATTTTATTATTAGTAGACATCATGCTAAAGCACCCAGTAAGCAAACACCTAAAATGGAAAAAGCTATCTATTTAAAAATGTAAACATATTCTTTAATCTGAAGCTTTGGGCAACAAATAAAATATATAGGTTTGTTTTTTTTTTGGGGAGATGATAAAACCAGCTCATCACCACACCAGAACACCTTCCTAAAACTTTTTTTTCCCATCCAGTCTGATTCCAATCACATCTTGCCACAGGCCCCTAATTCCAATTAACCCTGTTATAGATCTCCATATACAAACAGAATAGTCAGTGATTTGAGTGAATAGCAATGTAAGTGCAAGGATACAGTCACACTGAGGTCTCTAAAAATCAAAGCCTTATGAAATAAACTAACTAAAAAATATTAGTAGAAGCATTAAAAATTGTTTTCCACATCAGCATTTTTACTGTCCTCCCTACACAGCCTAGCTGCAGAACAGGATCTCCCTGTACTAAGCACTCCACAAACCATAAAATAAACAGTTCACTTTCTGCTTCCTAAAACATATAAAATAAGAAAAATAAACACAATACTTGTGAATGGTAGCAGAATCGGTATATATTCTTCTATATGTCAATGGAGAAACTGAAAAAAGGAAAAAAGATACCTGTAACATTTACAATGAATCATCAAATCAAAAACAGATATGAATACTCATTTAGAGAAGATCAGGCAATGTAGAAATAACAAATGTAAGGTGGTAACTATGATATTCAAATACAATTTTATGCTACTAGTCATGAAAGCAAGAATCAATGAATGACAGGTAGAAATATTCAAGCTAAGAAATGGTGAAAAAGCAGCACAAACCCGCAGTGCTAAAGCACTTCATTAATAATAATTCTTTAAAAACAGATGTTGGTGTGTATTAGGAGATGTGCAAGTACTGAAGTTCTGACTTTCTTCTACTGGACCTATATAATCTGATGAATACCTATTAGCCATCATTGCTGATATATTAGAAATTAAACAGCTGCCATAGAGTGTCCAAACCACTATGAACCCTTCTTTCTACAAACCAAATGCTTTTAGTTGCTTTCAGGAACTATTTACTCCTTACATTTAAACAGATATCAAAAACAGGTATCAATCACTTAACTGTAGGCAGATACTGGTCATCACAGGATTAAGTTAGAAACAGTGCAAATGAGAGAGCTTAAAGGCAATTCATACACATTATCACAACTGGAAATTTGCATTCAGGGTCTACTAAGTCAATACACTCCACAATGAAAAGCAAGACCCCACAGGCTCTGTAACTACTCTCCATGTAGGCTGTGGAATTTTTTTTTTTAAAGTAAAAATTCCAGTTTGGAATAGTGAATATGGAATATTGAAAGCATAGAGGGGGTTTGGTCATACTATTTCAAGCCATTGAAATTTTCTTAAGGGAAGGAGAAGGCAGCAGTCAGTCTTAATGGATAAGACACATGTTGACTATGGAGAGGGGAATTCATGGCAGTCAGCTCAGGAATTTGAAAATGTAACAGGGACACACCCAACTAAAAACAAGTTTCAAATGTAAAAAAAAATAAAAAAAATCACAATTCAGCCAATCTCCTTTAGAAAAGAAACGCTGTTCAGAGGGCTACATAGGCATGAAACTAACTAAGTTGCTGTGAAAGTTACATGCAGTAATTTATATGCTCATAAATGATACAAGCTGAGTTTTAAAAGAAATGCAGAACCAAAAGGTGCATAGTTTTCCTTGAAAAACAGTTTTCAGGCAGCGTGTTTTTCTGCTCTAAGAAGGGCTATTTTTGTTTCAAGTTCTAGTCTGCATTTGTGTTTGTCAGTTTATATTGCTAACAAAATGTTAACAAAACATTCCTCTTACAGTTTCTGTGTAAACAATAGACATCTTTGTGTGAGACACAAAAATCTACACATATAAACAATATAGTTCTACTTGGCTATACTCCAAAACGAGCCATAAAAAGATGTAAATTTATTTATAAATTAAATCCCAAGACTGAAGCTTACGAACTATGGAAACGATACCCTCAACTATCCATCTGGCTTCCAAATAGTCAGGTAGCACATTAGGACTTCAAAGAGGCACTCATGCGTGTCTCGTTATTTCTGTGCAAAGCCCTAGCAACAAGACTCCACACATTAGTGAGTGTTTACAGGACCTGGCTTCAATATACATTCCTAACATACAGGCCTGGCCTGACTTTGACAACTTGCCTGGTTACCCAAACAATCCGCACCACAACAATTTGTCATCACCAGCAGGGATCCATGCGACTTTGATACAATCGTAACAAGGATAGTAAAAGAACTTTAACACCATAAGGTCATTTAACAAGTTCCCCCCCCCGCAACATCCTCTCTCTGGCCTTATTACAAAAGGAAAGAAAGCAAATCTTGCTCGAATTCAGGCAGAAATTCACAGGAGGGCAGGAATTTTTGTCTAAATGAACATCATCCTTCACATCCACTGATGGTGGATCAGCTCTGTGTGGTTTGGTTTTATTTCAAGCAGATTACAGGAGAACACGTGTACAGCTTTCAGCCACCTAAGCCACTGAAGCACATAAGGCTTAAAAATACTTACCTCTGAGGTCTTCCAGGGCTTTTCATGTGAGACTAAGTAACAGTTATAAACCCCGCTAGCACCGGAGGGAGGAATGCCAGCGTGGGAGGAGGGAGGGGGAGCCGGGGCAACCCCTGTCCAGGCAAATCCACCTGTGAGCCCAGATACCTGCACCTCTACTCCACGGTGAAAGACCCAGCCGTGCTGCAGGCTGGCTTCCAAGCCAGGAGCCAGAGGGAGCAGACTGGGGGCCTCTCCTCAACAGCATGGGCGCCGTCTCCCAGCGAGACCGGGGACGCGGCGTTTTAGGCCAACACGCTCCATCCAGTTATGGGAAGAGCATCCCGGGACTACCTGTGGGAAGGGCCGCAGACCACCTCCTTCCCGAGACACCGCTGCACCCGACCAGACGGGCTCCCACCAGAGCCGCCACGCTTCCTTCCCAGCCCCCTCTCCCTCAAATCTTCTGCAGGAACGGAAATTAAAATAACCAAGCGACCCAAAATAAAGCCTCTGCTCTTTTCAACTCCGGAGGGGAAGGGAAGCCACGCAGCCACCAGGCTCGCCGAGGCACGGCCGGTGGGCAAACCCCGGGGGAGGGCAACGCCGGTCAGGCAGAGCCAGGCGGGACGGGCTGCCTCCCCCGACCGACCCCCGGGCTGTGCCTGCACCGCCGCCTCCCCGCTTCGGGGAGGCCCTGGCGCCTCTGCCTGCTCCAGTGGAGGGCCCCGCGGCGGCCGGGGGAAGCGGGCAGGTGGGTGCCTGCACCGTTGCGGCGAACGTCCGGGGCCGGCGAGAGGCAGCCGCGGTAAAAGAGCCTCTGCGAGGCGGGCACCTACCTCTGGCCCAGACTCGGAGCGGGTCAGGGGCTTTGCGGGGCGAGGGGAGAAAGGAAAGGGAGGGGCTGAGCCTGCGGCGGGAGGAGGAGGGAGGATGGCGGAGAGCTTCCCCCCCCCCGCCCCAAGGCTGCCCTGAAGGAGGGAGTGCGAACGGCGCAGGCCGCGGCCGGGCGCTCCTCCCCGCCGGCGGTGCCCCTCCGCCCCGGCGCCGCTGCTGCTGTTGCTGCTGTTGCTGCTGCTGCTGAGGTCGGCGGGGAGAGGGGAGGTGGAGACGGCGGCTAACGGCGGCGGCGAGGCCCAGCCTCACCGCGGCGGCCCCCCTCCTCTTCCCGCCCCCTCTTCCCTCCCCTCGGCCACCGCCGCCATTTTGCCCGCCTGAGGCAGCCGGTGGCGGTGAGGCGCCGCGGGGGTCCGCGCTGCCCGCGGGAAATGGCCCCGGCCCGCGGGGTGGCGGAGGGGGCTCGGGGACTTCTGCCGGGCGTCTTCTTGGCGGGGTCGGCACAAGAGCTGCGAGGGACGGCGAAGGCGACGGGCTGATCGCCTTCCCGCTCCCCGGCGGCGGGGCTCGCCCCCGCGGCGGGCTGGTGCCCCGAGCCCGGCGGCTACCTGCCGCCCCGCCCGCCCGCGCTTCCCTCAGCAGTACGGGTTTTCACAGCTCTGCTTTCCACACATAACCGTCGTCCTTCTGCTGTAAAATTAAGCGTGAGGCATCTTTCTAGCTGTGGCCTGCCAGCAGCTTCCCGAAGCAAAGAGAAGGTGGAGAAAATCCCTCAGTCTGCAGAGGAGCTGTGGCCAAGCGGTCAGGAGCTACCTGTGGCCGCCCATCACCGGCCGTGAGCTGGGCCTTGTCATTTAATGTTAACATTCAACACACAGCATTCTAATATTAAAACATTAAGCACAAATACTCAGTCCACAGCATACTGACGTGATACTAAAATACTCTTTAAAAGTTTCCTTAATCTTGAATGTTAGTGGACTTCTCTGTTTATGTATAGCTTATTCAAGATGAGAACACTGGTTCTAGCCTCAGGTAGAGGAAAATGCTTTCTCTGTTTTCTTCTACGTTAAATAAACTTGAGCATTCACTGGCAAATTGAAATGTAAATTCAGATATTGCAATACTACTTCAAATTACACCTGTTAAACATTGAGAATGTTTAATAGAGTGAGCATGCTTAATATAATTTATATCTAATAATACTAAAATGTATAACTCACTGTATTCATTAGAACACCAGGGTATGCATGTCTACCTTAATATATATGTTATAACAATCATCATATAAATACTTACAAACTGTTATACCCATTTTAATCTGAGTCCCTAATTTAACACACAGGCATACGCTTAGAACTTTGGATAGACTAAAGAATTCACTGTAATCAATTCTTATCAAAAGCATCATAACACTTTTGCAGGTCTGTTAATCTTTATTCTTCAGAGATAATAAAAAGGCAGTTAGATTGTGCTATCCAGTGTAAAACCTTGGAAACGCTACCAAAGAAAAATGCTCATTTACCTTTACTGAATTTCTTTTAAGTAAAGTTCAATGGTACAAATGATACTAGAATCCAGCCTCCTAGAAGACTAATATAAGTATCTAAAAAAAAAACCTGTTTTTTTTTTTTCAGGATCGTTGACTTAAGATTTATTTACCCTGTCCTTCAAATGTATCTGTTGCAATCCTATTAAAATTTAAGTATCTGTATGTCTTACAGATATTCCAAGGTAAATAGCATCTCTGTACAATTCACTAAAGGTCTGTAGCAGGTTCGTCCTGTCCCACTTTAAGCAATTCAGTTATGGTTTTGTAAAGATGATGATTCTGTTCTGGAGTATGTAAATCCTAAACAGCAATTGCAGGGGGGAAGCAGACATTAGATTTATTTCCTTGCAAGCTCTGCTGCTTGTGTTTCAAAACCCACAGAAGGCTTCTTGCCTGTCCTCCTTTCCTGTGATTTCTCCATTGCTCAAAAGAATAAATCAGAATTTCAGTCAGTGCAAACTCCAAGCTATTTACTGGAGAAGGGAGCATACTAATTTATTTCTCTTAAGAGTTCTAAGGATTTTCTTGGTCATATAAAATAAGATAAAACCTGCTAACAGAGTAAACTGTTCTAGCTAAATCCTGCCAACCTCCAGCTGTCTTTTGCAGATTATCACACAATGTGTAACTGCAAGCATGTGAATAATCCCACTGAAATTAATAGGAGTCCTCATTTGCTTAAAATTAAGATACACATAAACTATTTGCAGACTTGGGACTTGGGTTTTGGCATGTTTCTTTTTAGTTTGTGAAAGGGCATTAGTCCTGACTCCCCAGATAATAATTTCACACGTTTACATATTTTAAATGTTTACTTTGTTTAGAATGATGCATGCAGTAGCAAATATTTTTCTTATTGACCTTTCTCATCCTTAAAGATAAACCAAAAATGTGACTTTTGTTCTGGAATGTATCTTTATATACAGCTATAAGGGTAGGAGAAACAGATGCTTTCTTCCATTTCCTGATTATTAAGGAAGACAGAGCTTGTAGGAAATTATTCTTTTAAAAAGAATTAGTGCTAGGTAAAAAAATCGGTTACTTTCAAATCAGATCATGGAAGTTATTTATTTTTTTTTTCCTGATGCCCAAAGTTAATCATTGGTATATTGAGATCTGTAAGCTGGCATTCCCAAATAGAAGATGTCAGAGTGAAATCTGACTCCTCATTTTACTCAGTCTTTTTGTTCTGCATCCCATAGGAGACCCATCTTGTGTTTATCTGTGTAGCTTTCTGGAAAGCTGCATATATGTTATCCATGACTACTTTTCTATGGCTCCCTTCAAAGTAATGCCTTTCGACAATAATAGCCTTAGGCTGGCAGAAAAACATACTAAGGAGCTTGCTTCTTTCTGGATGACTTTATCCCTTTAAAATAAACTTTACAAAAAAGTAGTCCATTCCTACATGTGAAAGATACCTATGTTTTCCTGCAGGCAAGGGCTTTTGATGACACTTCTGAGCTACCATTAAGAGTTCAAGGGTAACAGTCATCCATGTTATGAGTTTTAGCAACTGAAGTATCGGCTCCCATTCAGCTACCCTTCCTGTATGGCAGCTAAGCAGGTGCTTCAAAGTAATTTCAGAATTGATATCTAGCTATTTATTATGACATTAAAGCAATATGAAAATGTTTCTTATCAATTTAGTTTTGTGTATAATGTGGTTTGGATTGTATGAGAACTGTATTCTTCCAATATTGCTCTCAGTGAAGGATAAAACAGTCTAAGTTTGCAGATTTCCTTTTAGCTTGTGCAGGATATTCTTAAAATTGGGAGCTGTGGGCTGAATTCTTTTTGTTGTTTAACAAAGCAAGGTTTTCCTTTTTTTTTTCCTCCTTGCATTTAATGCCAAAACTGTCTTGATTATGGAAGCAATCTAGTTAAATATTTTATGTTTTGGGAAAGACTCACTTGCCTTGGAAGTCTCTTTCAATTGTTGTGTTTTGAGAATCTGTCACTGATCTGAGGAGAAAGGGACAGAGAAAGAATTACAGATTGCAAATTTGTGTACTACTAGAATCTTAAGTGACAACCCAGGATTGACTATGGGATATTCTGCATCTTTAGTTTGACAGGGTGCAACAGTCCTGTGGCCATGCAGACTTCACGGTTGTCATTTATACCACAGTCCGTGGCCACGCAGATATTGTGGTTATAAATGGAGACAGTTCATGTGCAAGACACTCCACTCTAGCGACACACAACCTTTTACTGCTAGAGCTTAAGGACAATTTGTAGCTGCCTTAACAGTATTAAAGTTTGTACCATCTACTTGCAAGGCAATGTATCCTGTGTCCTTGAGCTCTTCACCCAATTAAGAACGGTCACGTTCACACGTGCTAGTTGTTAAAGACTAGGTTCAGATAGCTGCTATCCAGCATCCAATTTGCAACGACTTCAAAAGATATTCTTGACCCAAAAAATTAATTCAGAGATCTAAGTGAGACATTTGGACTTCGTGCAAGATTGGGAACAGAGTGAAGTAGGTGTCTCTGGAGGATAGTTCTGTGCTCACTAAGTGGAGAACTGCTGATGTTAGCCATTAGCAAACATCCCTCCAGGAGCAGGTCTGAGCTGCTGTCTTAGTGCATCTAATTTGTGGCTGTGCATAAAGTGCCTCAATCCACTTGGAGCAGTGATGCCCCCTGCCAGGGCTGGTGCCTGCTTAAGAAGGACTAAAAGGCAGTGGTATGGTGCCAGGAACTGCCCTCCATGAAGTAGGCTAGCGGCTGCCTGCCCCAAGAGGAAGGAGGCCAAGGACGACCTTAGCCTGAAAGAGTCCAACTCACGGTGTCACTCTGTAAAAGAGCCTACAGATAAGGCTATGGAAGAGCCATTATATGCTATTCTAGTAAAATCAGACTAGAGAGGGAGCCTGATCCCATCACCCAAGGTTGAGCATTTCCCTTTCGTGCCTGACTTAAAATATTGATTAGTCCTTCCCTGTTGCTTCTAATGACGTCTTCAAAAGAGCAGATCAGTGAAGGAAGATCTCAGTGTGAAGATTCTCATGTGAAATTCACACAATAATGAGGAGTTCTTCTACGGTGTCTTGGTATACACCAGAATCAACACTTGCTCCTACAGCATTACAGACTATTAGGTCTGCTGCTGAATCTCCCACGTGGAGAAGAGATTCACTGCCAGCCACCAAAATGCTTCCCAGGAGCAGAGCTGGCCCTTCAGAGCTCTTTTGGGTGGCAGTATTGAATAGTATGCTTAGACAGCAGAGGAACATTTTGGGTGAACTGGTTGCTCTTGAGAAGAGCTTGTGAGCATGCCTCTGTTTAAGCCTGTCCTAACTAGTAAAACAATATATATAGACACAATTGGTAAACTACTGTTCTGTGCTGGTGCTCAGCACATTGCAATACTGTTAATTAAGCTTTGTTAGTTTGATGTCCAGTTTTTCTGACACGGGTTTTGATCTAATCTTGCAGAATTCTAAAACTCTGCCTTTTTTTCATGTGCAAGTACATTTAAAAAAGATTTTCATAATTTCTTTGTGTCCAGCTTCTCTAATAAGGTTGGACAGATTCTCACAGTTTCTGTTGCTAATATGATTCCTGGCAAATAGAGCAGAAGGTTCAGGAGAACAAAAGAAATGATCTAATTTTAGTAATGGTGCAGACTGAGTCTGTCATTTTTCTCTCTCTTTTATCCTCCTACCCTTTCTGAATGTCAGAACCTCTCCCAGCCCTGCCTGTTTTCAGTTTGAATTGAATTCTTGTTCTTCGTCAAGGACTGGGCATGATGAGGTTTTAGATACTCCTCTGAACAGAAGCTGGAGTATTTGAGAGGCTTATCAGTGAAATTCTGACTTGTCACAGGTCATTTGCTAAGAACTAACAACTTCCCAGTGAAGCTGTTTTTGCAAATTAGAAAACCTTATATCTGAAATTTCACTTAATATGTATGTCATATTTCTATTATCCATTTTAAATCTTAAATTGAAGTTTGAGTCTATTACAGTGTAAAGGCAATAAAAGAATTTAGTTTCTGAAAGAAAGCGCTGCATTTTAGTGTAGTAGGTCTGCTCATCTTGCAAGGTGCTTAGACCTGTATCCAGTGAAGTTCTTTAGCCTGTGCCTAGTTGAAGTATGAGAATTTCTGTAGAAGCCTTAAATAAAAGGTATTATTTCAAAGGCAATGGAAATACTAACATGTTTTAAATTAAATATATGCTTACCAACTTGCTAGGTTTGGATCTTGGGGGATTGTTCTAGTGAACAACAATTACACTTGTCTTAGTCAACCTTTACTCTTATTCTTGTGCTCCTGTTTTGGATGTGAGAAATAAATAGGCCATATTTGCCATTTGGAGAATGGCAGTTACAGACATCTGATGTGCAGAACTGGACAAGAAAGCAAAGATTAAAGAATTACATGGCTTGAAGTGAAAATTGCTTGAGCAGTAACAAAACATGGAGGATGTCCTTTCTCAGATGGTGATTTATTGAGTGTACAACAAAAACACCGGTATGGTTAGAAATAAATTATAGTTCAACATTTAGAGACATAATATATTACAAAATGAAAAATAAAGCTAGCCCAAAGATTAATTTTGTTCCTGAACAGGTCTACTTAAATAACCATGTCAAACTTGATTAAAAATGTGCAATCATTTTTCAGAATTAATCATTCCTAAGTATCTATCTCCAGTTTGTTTCATTTCATGTCATCTATATGGAAGGGGGCAGGCAAGCATGGCAATTAAGTCTGTAAAACCTACAACCATATTCACATTAAAATAACTTCCTGTGATTGATGTAACAGACCACACTATTAGGCCTAAAATTGGGCTTTGGAATACAGTTGATATGCTTTAGAGTAGTATTTTCATCTGCAAATTCTCAGTAAATAATTAAGCAGACCTCCTCCCCTAACTTACATGAAGGACTTAAAAACTAGGCTGAACAATTTTGAGATGGGAGGAGTATTGCTTCTCAGCTTTGTGTCTTTAGGAATTATATTTACATTGCTTTTTCTGAAATCATTAGGCCTGAAAAAAATGAAAGCTTAAATGTATTCCAGGAACTGGAGCTTAAAAATGGCCTCTGCCAAATAGGCAAGGTTTGCAATGAAATCTCCCTTATCTCGACCAAGCAGCTCATCATTTAACCAGGAAATGGAAGGGAAGGACCATTCTCTCTCCGTTCCTGTTTTCCATGCATGAAGAGGTTTGTATGGTTCCACCCCAAGGCTCAGCCGAATCAGCGTTCAGGCTGGGACAATGTCCTGTACCAGCCTCTGGGGCTGGAAGCGGTGGGTTGAATGGTGATGGGGAAAGGCTACACAGCAGCGTGGCTGTCCCCCATGATACAGTCCTCCCTGCCTGTTGCACCACGCAGCGTTAAGAAGAGTCAACTGCCCGCTTCGTCCTCTCCCTCTACCGCCACAGTAAATATACGCATGGCTGCCAGCCCACCCCTTCCCAGCAGTGTCCAGTCTTGCTTATCCCTTACCTCTTTCTGCTTTGGTGCCTGGCCATTACTCCCACTTCACCTACAGTCATGGAATAGCACAATATTTCTGTTTAAATGAATATTCATGAAATGCATCTTGTGCAGGGACTGGGTGGAAGACTAGAAATGGACAGGAGAATCTGGGAGTTGCTGGCAGTTTTCCCCAGAGTACAAGAAGGTCAGGTCTTCCAGGTCTCTCTGTTGGGTGCTCTGTAACCATCTTCATAGTCCTTTCCCGTATCTGGGACATGTTTGCCACTGGATGATTTTCTGGCCAGCCTAAGGCATCTGTAGCCCTTTTCGTGCGGCAGAGCCTGCGGCCCAGGCTCAATCCCCATTCCAGCCAACCCCTCCCATTGCTATCACATGCAGCTCTTATCAGGGTGCTAATACTGTGGCTAACGATGTCTATGTTCTTGAGACACATTAAGAAATCTGGCATATAGCCCACGGCTAGGGCTCAGATTCTGCAACAATGTTTACGTTGGCAGGCCTTCGAACAGAAACTCACATTCACGCCAGCTGGCTGGTGTGATTCTAGCAATTAATTCAGCTTTTCCAGTGGCAAGAGTTTGTTGATACAGCTTGTTGCTCTTCCTGTTGCAAAACACATCAATAACTTGGAAAAAAACCAGGCTAGGCAGTCACAGAATCACAGAAGTGTTGAAGTTGGAAGGGAACTTTGGAGGTCGTCTAGTCCCAGCGCTGCTCAGAGCAGGGTCAACTACACCAGGTTGCTCAGGGCTGTGTCCTGTAGGATTTTGAATATCTCCAAGGATGGAGACTCCACAACCTCTCTGGGTGACACATTCCAGTGTATAACCTCCCTCCCAGTAAAAACTTTTTATGTTTAAATGGAGTTTCCTGTATGTCAGGAACATATATTCCTGTCTGTGTTCATTGCCTCTTGTCCTCTCACTGGGCACCACCGGGAAGAGCCTGGCTCTATCTTACTTCTTCACATCAGGTGTTTATATACATTGATAAGATTCTCCTGAGCTTCTCCAGACTAAACAGTCGCAGCTCCTTCAATTTCTCCTCATATGACAGATTCTCCAGTCCCTTAACCATCATTGTGGCCCTTTGTTGGACTCCTTCCAGTATGTCCATGTCTCTTTTGTACTGGAGAGCCCAGGACTGGACCCAGCACTGCAGATGTGACCTCACCAGTGCTGAAGAGAGGAGCAGGATCACTTCCCTTGACCTGCTGGAGATACTCTTCCTAATGCAGCTCTGGAGGCTGTTGGCCTTCTTTGCTGCAAAGTCACCTTGCTGGCTCATGGTCAGCTTGTTGTCCACCAGGACCCCCAGGACCTTTCTTGCAAAGCTGTTTTCCAACTAGTTGGCCTCAGCCTGTACTGGTGCTTGGGGTTGTTCATCTCTGGGTGCAGGACTTTGCAGTTCTCTTGGCTGAACTTGATGAGATTGGTGTTTGCCTATTGTAAATTGTAAATCTATATAAAGGACCACTTGAGATAGAGATGGAGAGATGGAGATTTAAGTATCTGAGGTTCCCATAAAAAACACACATCGCTAGTTGTCTAATTTTTTTAACTCATGACCCTCACTTCTATAAGACCATGTCATCATCCTGAGCTCTGGAAGCTGTCAGAAATCTGAAACAAGGACAAAAACACTCCATACAATGATTAGCTTTGTAAGTCTATACAGAAAAGAGGAACTGCAGGTATTTAATCCTCCATGTTGTAATTTGCGTCCTAAAATTTTGTATTTATTGCATTTCTGTTTTAATGACAGCAGTTCTGCCCCAAAATAAATGTATGTGAATGGAATCCTCTTGGTTATGAATGAACCACTTATTTTCTGTGTATTTATATAAGTGCAATTCATAGTTTCCTCTGTATACTATGTTTTTTCTGCAAGGTTGTTCTTTCCAACAACAAGGCCTCACCACCTCTGCCCTCAGCTCACCTATGGTGAGGAAGCAGAGTGTCCATCTTGTTTCCTGAGTATACAAAATACAGCGAAATGCTGGCTGTGAAATGTCACCGATTGGAATCGCCATCAGATTGCCAGATGTCCTGAGTATGTCCAATTTCTTCTTTTCCTTTATCATGTCGCTGGTTATTTTGGGAGTAGAAGGGACCTAGAGCCTCATGGAGCAGTTTGATAGAGCTCATGGTTTCTTTCTTTACCTTTGCCATTCACATTGGACAGTCATCAATCATGACATGGATTTACACCCAACTGGGAAGATTTGTTACTTTGGGCCTTACCTTGAATCCAGACTTTCCGGTCTATAATGGATGGCTCAGACAGTGCATTAAGGACATCAGGGGCATAATCCTGGTTTCTGGGGAGTCAGTAATGAATATGACTTTGAGCTGGAGGCAGCCTGTATTTTCATCCCATTTGGAGATCAGGAGTACCCAGGCCTGTTTTTTCACCCATACTGGGAAATTTAAGCACATTCAAAGCCCTCTAGCTACCTTTCTTTACTGAAACTCACAGAGTAATTTTTAACAGATAAACATAGTTTACTTACTTTTTAAATTTACTTATTTGGTTTCAAATTTCTTTGGTTTCCTTCAGGTTTTATGCTGCAAATCTATCAATAGCACCAAAAATTAGATTTGTCAAGAAGGTGCGTGACCAGAATAACAACATTATAGAGTGGATGTAGCAAAGAAAGGAAGTAGAAACGTTGCTAAAATTAATTTAGGATATTTACAAGTAATCTGCTCGCTCCTAACTTCACTGTTGGAGCAGGTCAGGGCATAGGGTCTTCATGGCATGGTAGTATGAAACACTTTCGGTTCATGGAGATCTGGGCTGCAGATATTAACCCTTCAGCTCCATTCCTGCATGGCTCAAGGTGTAGCCCAGTGCCTTGCCTGGGGCTGCCTTGGTCTCTGCACACCCTGAAAGTGCAGTGCCCTGCGCCTCCCCACCTGGACGCTTCCATTTGGAGGGTGGAAGAATGGCCTTGTGTTTAAATTACTGGATTGAGATGCTTCCAGGCTAAAAAGGTGGAAAATTGTTTTCTTTAAACAAATGTGGTTTCATCTGACCTTCAGTAAATCTGCTAACTTCAGCTTTCCCCCTGCAAATTAGGTACTGTCAGGCTAAGTTGGTTGGATACCAGGTGGTAGGAAGGAAAACATAATTTAAAAAGAAAAAGCAAACAAATCTTGCTTCATAGACAGAGCTCATCTCTTGTAAGTAGGTCAGAGTTGTAATGGAAAACGTAGTGGTAGTCACACTAACGATAGGCTCTGGTTTGTTCAATAGGTCCTGTTAACATTTAAGACTTTTTTTCCTCTCTTAAAATTTCTGTTTTGAGGTCAGATGATTCATGGCAATACGTTTTGCCTTTTGCAGTTAACACATTGACCTGGCATCTTGGCAGCAGCTCTGGGAAGCTGTGGTGGTGAATCCAGGTCTTCAGGTCTCTGAAGGAAGCCCCCATGAACGGGTCCCTGGGATTAAGGAGGAAGCTGAGGTTTTAATGAAGCAGACTCCATTCTTCGGACGGGTGAAGGGAGGTAAGGGAAGCTCCTGTTGCTTATGTGATTATTGCTAATTAATGTAATTGAACATCCTCATGACAGGAATATTTGGTGCCTGAGGTAAAGCTTGTTTGCTTCCATTCCTTTTTTTCAACTGTCTCATGGTGCCCTCTCGAGGTAGGAGAGCAGCCAGTTTTATTTGCTATTTTACGGCAGCTGGAATACTAACTGGAAACACAGACCCTGGTGAGGCAGTTGAGGAATTGCTGTTTGCTTTGAAAAACAAATTAAATTTGCTATAACTAGATGCAAAGTCAATGTTTTTTTGGATTCCCATTTAAAAAGCATACCAATCCTTTTGCCTCCAGCTTTTCCACTAAAAAGGATGTGAAAAGCACAGGGGATGCTTGTTGGTAGTGCCCTGAGGCGACAAAGGTGCATTTCCCCAGAGTGCAAGCCAGCAGATCATTGCAAGGTTAAAGGCTGGCTGTTTCCACGCAGGAAGGGAACACATTTCGCATAACATGCTCTTGTGCCCTTGGAAGTTTAGCACAAAATGCATCAGAAAATGCTGACATGTTTGGATACTAAAGCAGACCAGGAAACCTTGACATACTAGGAAGGACGGCCTCAGGGCTCGAGTCAGATAGAGGGTATTGTGCTTGTGGGGAAGGTCTGTGCATGAGGTGCCTATCCCTCTTGGTTGGGGGAAAGCCAAATGCCTGAGATGGGATCACCACCTTACCGTGAAGGACTGCAAGCTGTAGGTTTCTCTTTAAAAGTGACCATTAGATGCTTGGTCTTGAAATATCTCTTGCTAGGTGACAGCAGATCGTCTTTCCAAAAATGCCTCACCTTAAATCCAACAAGGAGCAAGGATTGGCAATAATGTGTGTCCTCAAGAGTTAGTGAATTAATCACTTTTGTTTTGGGCTGGGATAGGGTTGATGCTGAGTGTTGCAGGCAAGGACAGCCTGTTTGAGAGATAAGCGTGCTATGGGTGCATGCTGATTTATTAGTAGATTCCCTTAGAGCTGAGCAGGATATATTTAACCTCACTGTGCAGCCTCTGCTGTCACCTTTTCACAGGAAGCTACTGAGCTGCTCCGTGCTGTTTCTATCTGATCCCATTCAATGCTGGTATGGGGGTTTCAGAATAGGCACAGGAGCCAATTGCTGGCTGTATTTTGTTAAAGTCTGAGTCCTTTCAGACCTCCTGCCCCAGCAGCAAGAGTCACTGTGAAGTCTGCTATGTCCGTTTGACTAAAACCTCTGTTTCTTTGTTTCCGATATACCCTTCACACTAGCTGAGCATAGAGCACTTGGTATGGACTTACGTTCAGACCTGGGAGCAGCAGAAGCTATGGCACGCCATGGAGGTAATTGCACCCAGAGCCTGTGCACCCACGAGGCCCACTAACACGTTGGGGTGAGAAATGTGACTCGGTTGTCTTAGCAAGCGGTGTGACCGCTTCTTCTCCCGATAGCACGACAGCTGTGATTTTCTGAGGCACTTGAACCAGTAGGCACCTGAGTAGCAAGATTTTCTCAATGAAGGGTTTTTTGATTTTCCTCTGCTGCTATTACAGACTGGGGACTTCATGAACTACCCTCCTCCATCCCGTCTTTTATATGCAGCACAGTCTTGGGAGTTCGGAAGGCTTTTCATGTGTTGATTTTGTGCCCATATTGGATACATTTTAAAAATACTTCTTTTTTTAAATGTCTTTGCTTCTCACAGATAGGTCTTGATAGGGACGTTTGGAAATAAATGTAAACAAATGCTGAACAACATGCTGAATCTGGGGGCATAAATACCCTCCACAGAGCTGCAAATTGAAGTCTCAAAGCTCCTGTTGTGTTGAAAAGAGGGACTCTTGGGCCCGACAAAGGGTAAGATGTTAATAAAACCTTTGTTCACTGTTACAATAGGGAACAGCTAAGTGTAGTTTGGGGTTTCTGCCAAGTTAACCCTGACTTATTCCCATTGTCACAAGTACTGCTAAGAAACCCCTTAACATGTTATTAAAGAATGAAAAACAGTTAATACTTTTCATTTTGAATGCTGTATTTAAAGCAAAAGCTTTCATTTAAAAAACATCCTTTATTCCCTTTCCCTGTTGCTACATTAGGGGCTTTAAAGAAAATTCACATTTTATGTGGCATTAACTTTCTTTTTGTGGGGAAAAAACAAAGTTGGCTTAAATGGCCTGAAACTGGCACTGTCTTTAATATTACTGGGGCCTTATTTTCTCTAAGATGAAAGTGCAGGTGTTCTGGGTGCCCCCAAACACGTGCTAACCTGGTTTATTTGGTTGTTTCCTTCCCAGTGCTCTGTTGGGCTCTGCCCATCCGTGGTTGTTGTTGGCTCCTTGGAGCAGGAACAATGTGCAGCACATTCAGATCCATGACTGGACAGAATTGCTGTGATAATGTGAATAACAACAACAAGCAGCCTTGGAAAAATAAGACAACATTCAATCAGCATTTCAACTTCTTATTTCTTCAGCGAAGAAAGGCAAAAGAGAGACAGTTTCTTTCTATAGTCCTGCCTTTCATTTGCAACTGTGCTGTTCAGGAATCAGAGGCTACTCGATACATGGTCTTGGAAACCCTTTGGATGAGTATTAGGTTGTAAGAGGCTTTATTTTAGGTGCATCTCCACAAGAAGCTGATAGTGGTATGAAGACAAGTAGTCTTATCTTGACAACTAGGGAAGAAATGAAGGAGAGAGGTGGCAGGTGTACCTGGGTACTCTCTGGTCAGGTCAGGATATCTTAAGCATCAAGGCCACAGAGGTCCGTGTTTAAAAGCAAGCTGGCAGAATACGTAGGGGTGATTGTCACATTTCTGCCAGCTCCTCTGCACTCCTTTATTTCTCCCAGTCATCTAAGGAAAGGTAGCATCTTTATTCTGGTAGAATTAACTAATCAAAATACGCTGTTGGTGATTTCAATTATAAATGTTTCCTCCCATTCTTAAAATGCTTCCACTTGTTTTCTTGGCAGGACCTCGAGGATCTCTCCTGAGAGTTCCTTTCACATAGATATGCACAGAATGAATAGTTTATCTCCAGCTCCTGCTGACTTTCATGAATAATTTGATGTAAAAAGCTAAGTTGGACTTCTGCTGTGTCGGATAACTTGAGAGTACCAGCTTCTAATATTCCAGCCACAGACTGAAACAGACTTTCTATTTTTAGAGGCCAAAGTGGCCTCTCTGGCTTCTACTCATCTGCAACCTTTCTTGGAAATTTTCAATACCTTACCTTTCCCTGCTGTAGCTAGCTGGCTACTTTGGGCTCCCCAAAAACTGAGAGAGGCTCTAGTGCTTCCAGCTGGCAGAACTTCTCTTATGAATGAAAGCTATTTACTTAAACAAAGAAGATTTGGTGGGACATACAACTGTCATTTTTACTGTTTCTTGTTCACCTTCCCAGGTATATGCCAGAAAATACTGTGGTCACTCCTGAAGGTGAGCATCTTGTTTTACGGGGTGTATTCATCTGCCCAGTCTCACTGAAGGCAAACAGAATTGCTTATCTGAGTAATGTCACACATGTGCCTAAATGATTGCAAGAGAGTGAAAGGAGTTGGGAGTAGAAATAATAGCACTACTTCATCTCTGACAGAGCAGCGCCAACAAAATAATGAAGCCATGTGAATGAAGAACCAACATAATAATCAAGCTCTAACCATTTCTGGAAAATTAGCACTTCTTCCATAACAGTAACGGCTGCTGGGAAAATGGTACAAAATATTAACTGTCAGGTTAAGCACACCTTAATCAACATGTGCCGAGACCCACTGATGTGTCCTCAAACCTGTTACTTAAGTACTTGTTAAGGCCAATTAAATAAACAAAATTTTAAAGCCTAATAGCATAAACCACATAAATAACATAAAAGAGCCATAATGGTTGAATGGGTGGGTGTTTAGCCCTTCTTGATTTAAAACAGTGAAGTGAAAAATGTTGGAGCCCTTGAAGGTGATTTTGAAGACGAGGAAGTGACTGTGCTACACAAACAGCAATCAGAGACAATTAAGAAAACTGGGACAAGTGCCTCATTCTCTCTGCAGACTGCATGGGAAATTGCGCTTTACATTTCAGTCTCGTTGCATTTCAAATAAGGCCCCCAGCTATGTAATTTTTCAAGTCCAACTCAAATCAAAAGATATTGCTTAAAATCTTCCTATTACTCCAGAAGTGAAAGGAATGATTGTCTATGCTGATGAGCCTGGAAGATTGTCTTGGAAAGAATTTGACAGTTTTGTCTCCCAGTCCCATTATAATGTTATTACTGCCCCTGAAGAAGACTGATAGAGCCTGAATACCAGTGTAAGTACGGGGGTAGTTTAAGATGGCTCTTTGCTGTTGCAGATTTCATGTTGTTTCTCTGCACAGTAGGGAAACTGTGCGCTATGCTGTGCGTGTGTTTTCTTTTAAAGGTTAATCTGATGAAGAATCTTAGTGAGACCATATAGTAACAAAAGAACAGAAAATACAAGAAAGCTAAAAAAAAACCCCATAAAAATGGAAAGAATGAAAATAGGAAAATTTGGAAATAATTATCCATGTCTTATTATAACCCTATCCCAATGCAGAATGCACAGCCCATAAGTGATACTTTTTCAAGAACTTTGTGGTAAGCGTGGAAAGGTTTCAGTACGTAATTCAGAAATTTCCTGATGTGCAGAAGTAGCCTCACTTTTGTAGACTTCTTTGCAAAGACAGAAGTACAATGAGCTTTCAGAGCTCTTGTAGCTGTTTTTGTTTGTCATAATATGCTATGGTGCCTAGAAATGAGCACTTTAGTTTTTAAACACACTTAAGTACTGATTTAAGTGACTAAGTTTCCCCTGGTGCAAATGGTCATCTGTATCTCATTTGTGTGATACAGTAACTTTTGTCGGTGTTTATCCTGTTAGTTATGAATAAGAAGTAATTGGGAAGTAAGATGACCATACTGAATTAAGTTACTTACTAGAACATCAGTGCTTTTTTATGTGGTGCATACGCAATACAGACTGTTTACTTAAAAAAAATCTCAAAAAACAGAAGGGCTGGAGGAGGGCTTGAGAGCAGGGACATGTGCTAGAGGCACTGCCTGGTTGTCCTGTCTCAGGAGCAGCGCTCAGCTAAGTGCCTGGATCGGTGTTTCCTCCTTGCTGCAGCCCAGGAGAGCCCTGAACCTTGAGGAAGCCCAGTCCAAGTGCCACTTCTTCCCCTGGCCTCCGTCGAGCCGCCTTGCCTTCACCTCTGGCTGCCTGCCATGGGAGCAAGTGGTGACCCAGCTGCTGCTGTTGCCCTGGCATATGTTGGTGTGCAGAGGGATGTGGGGGGACTCTGCCCTTCGGCTGAGTGCCCCTGTGGTGCTCAATAAACTTGCCCTTATCCAGCCCTGACTTCTCTGCTCACCGTCATGAAAACTATGATGGAGGGACTGTGTTGTGTACATAGAAGTGATGCAAGCTTTGCCTTATGACAGTTTGCCCAAGGAAGTATCAATGTCAATCTCATCTTACTGTTTTCTTTGCATAAGGCACTTTATTTCTTTTAAAGATTTTTTTTTTAAATGAAAAAGGGTCTAAATGTAAATGTTCAATTATAATGCTAATTAATAGAAAGTTAGTATAAGATCTCTCCACTGGGCTACAATCACCTCTGCATAAACCAAGTCATCTTAGAAAACAAGAACCTAAATCAATTATTTCCAGATTAAAGATTTAAACTTTTACTTTTCACTGTATAACAACTGAGAGAGAGAAATTACGGTTTCAATGACAACCTGGTACTTGCTCTCCTCAATCCAGTACATAAGCTACCTAGCTTTCTGAAAAGAAAACCAATGCCTTGTTGATTTGTGCAGGCTGCAGAGCAAATACACCCACTGAAATTAAGAGGAATTTGTAAAGGAAACAGGCTGTTTCTGAGCCAGGGACTGTAGAAGTTGTTTACAAACTGTGATGACCCCAACAAGAAGCCTTTCCCAGTGTGGTGTCAGAAAGCTAGATCATTCACATATGGAGCTACACAAAAGAAAGAAAAATACTGAAAAAACGTATTCACTGCTCTCAGAACCTTACCCTGGTACCCAGAGTTGTGATAGATAATGTCTCTACCAGAAATCTCATTCATTTAAGTGGGTCTTTCTTGGAGCACAGTACTACTCAACTAGTGATGGCAAAGTTGGGTCCTAACCTGCTTGTTTTAAAATGGCTTTAGCAAAATATATTTAGGGGCAAATTCTTGTCATGTTAAGACAAATGGGAGTTTTGTGACTTAGTTTCTCTATTATATGACAATTAACGTTTCTTACGTTTTCATGTACCTCAAGTATGTAACTCTTAACTGGAAAGAAACCATTTATGTACATAAAAACGATGTATATAAAAATGCAATGTTTATTATTTTGTATTCACTGGTAACTCTATGGCTCTGCATTAATATCTCTCTGTCGTTTTCTGAAACAGCTGAAAGGACAACGGGAGTGAAATACCAACCTGAGATAGCAGTCTAGCAAGAAAAGCAATGCTGTCACTGCAGAGAGACTTCTAGCAGAAGAAGTGACACTTGCAGTTACTGAGACTGTCAGTCCAAATCCATGTTGCTTTGGTATCCCAGATAAAGATCAGGCCAACTTAAGAGCTGGCAACACGCCACGCAGACAGATGGACAGATCGTTGAGCAATACAGAGACTGTGCAGGAGCATCAAGTGTGGATTCTGAAGGCAGTGTTCCCAGCTGGGAGACTCCAAACAGCTGGCCAGCCTGAATTTTTTAAAAACAATTTCTGTTTTAGGAAATGCTGCAGTTTGTTTGGTTCTAGATGATGCAACATACTGAACAAACCAGAGATAGGAAGAAGTATTGTTATTTAATGTTGGTAAAGTTGGCTCGAGCTGCACAAAAAGAAGCAAGTGAAGAAGGGGCATTCCCTCTGAGCCCTAGAGAGAGCGAGGATGAGAAATGGTCATAGAATTTCCCTGTGCTTTTCTGTGGCAGGACAAAGCAGGTCCCACACACTGCTGAGCAGAGCAGCAGAGGGAGTGCCAAAGCTGCTCATTGGAGATGGGGATGAGAAATCTCACCTTGAATTCCAAAGCTAGAATTCATCATAAAATCGCACTTCAGCCTTCCTCTCCGAAGAGGGTCTGTGTTGGGGCTAGGGGCCCTGTGGGACAACGGTAGCATTTACTAGACACAGGATAAACTTGGACTCTCATTACAAGCCGGAAAACTGAAACCCAAAGGTGAAAACCTGATGCCAGTGCATTTTGGTTTTGAATAAGAGTTTAAAAGAGTTTATCTGAATTTAAATATTTAGCTTTAAGCAGTTTATTTCCTGGCACACTAAACCATAAATGGTTAAATTAAATGATTCAACTCTGTAAAAATTGGGTTGCTATTGAATGATTGGTCTTCACGTGCATCAGCATCCCTTTGGCTTACAATATTTCATCCCTTCTTGCAAAATGGATAGGGTTTTCCCAGGCAGATACTCTGTCCGGACTGTACTATATTCTGGCTTCTAATTATCAATCCAAGCTGCATATCAAACACTACTTCTACTCCATTTCTGTAATTCATTCATTATTTCTTTCTAAATCCTGGGTTGCTCCATGGATTTTGTTAATGTTGATGCATATTGGGCAGTCAGGTGTAGAGTAATTCCCAGGTTACTCTTGTTTGTGTTACTCTTGTGAACTCAACTTCTATTTAACCTGGGAATAACAGTCACAAAAAGGCCAACACACACACACACACAGACACACAGACACACACACACAAAACCCCCCCACAACCAAAAAGAATGCATTTAGTACACTCATATCATGTCCAGTCACAAAATGGGTTAGAAAAGGGACAGGATGAATGAAACGACTGATAAAGGGCATAAAAGTACCTCATTTTTGGAAGTGGTTTAGATTTGCTAAATCAGAAAACTATTACCAACTACGAGCACTGATTTATTGCTGGGTTCATCTCTTTGTGTGCACTAAAGGGATAACAGAAGAAATGACACCAGCAGACACCCTTGTTGTTGGTCTTCGCAGAAGAAAGGAGTATATGTACTTATGTGAAACTTTTGCTCTCACACATGCATATGATCAGATTAATGTTGTGGGGCCATGCATGTGGCAGTTACAGAATAACATACCAGGAGTGTATTTTGATGGCAAAGAAAAAATTTAAAGCAGCACCTTTAATAAATACTAGCATATTACATAATTTTTTTTTTAAGTTCATGGAAGAAGAAACACCTTTCCATTATTGCAGTTGTGTAAGACCTTTGTTCTTCTATCAGAAACAATCAGTACCTCTTAATTTTGCACTGAGATGGGCATGCAGCTGCACTTTTTGGGCTTCTACAGATTATGCTTATAAGCTTAATAACAATTAAATTCCTACATTACATTAAATAAAAGAAATACAATGAAGGAACATAAAGGGTATGAGGCCATCAGCAAAACAATTGAGTTTATACTTCAGGGTGAAATCCTAAACTGAGGACTTCAACAGTATTATCTAAACCAGCTGAACTATGAACACTTCTAGTGCCATCTCAGGACAAGACTTTGGGACATTCCTTCATCTTCCATGGCCTCTATAGTTCCCACATATAAAGGTAATATGTACAAAGGCTAGATGGTGGTTGTGTTGTATTGAGGAGGGCTCTGATTTGGGTCATCAGAGGCCCAAGACAGTGACTGTCAGTGTAGACATCATCTAACCGTTGGCCCTATCTTGGCTTGCAAAGATCAAGTGCAGAACATTGTGCATCACCAGCAGAGAGAAAGAGAACATTACTGTGACCCCAGCTCTATGTCAGTGCTGTTACAAAGGGGTGAATCTGGATTTAAGTCTGCCTCGGCTTTTTTAAGGTCACTGATTCTCTCTAAAGAAAGAAAACAACACATACTTGTGTGTGTGCAAACACACACACACATACAATAATTAAAAGAATTAACATAGGACTTAGTTTGTGTTGCAAATCAAGATTCTTGTTAAGTGGAAATTTGCCATATGCTCTCCAACACCAGACACAAAGAAGAGCCATTTTACCAACTTAAACCTCAGTTTTGCTGTACAATTGGAATGCCCATTGCTGTTGATTGGCTTGTTCAGTTTAGAGCATTAATGTTTATTTTGGATACTGTATATCAAGGTTACTTGGAAGTTTCTGGAAACTCTTTTTCTCAGGCTGCTGAGCTTTTATTTTGAGGAGAAAGTAACACAAATAATAAAATGCAGGGGTGCCAGTGGGCTTAGTGTAAAGAAGACTTGGAGGTTTATATGTCTTCCTTGGTTGTTTTTTTTTTTTCTTTCTTTAAACAGTCCAATTATGTACCACATAGCAGCAACTGGGCTAACAACAGCCATATGATGGAATAGCTTGTAATCCGGTTGTGGGTCTAGCTCCATGAGACAGACTCCAAGTAGATGAGTTTTAAATCTCCTTAGAATTAAGAAGGGTTTGGCAACCAAATTAATTGTTTTGGAAAAATCCTGCTTTATGGATCATGAAGAGGATAAAAAGGGAAAAAACATGTCATCTGTAGTGGTTAGTCAGATGTTCTTTTGGAGTTACAATGATTTCCTCTCTAATTCCTCTTCTTGTTGACATTCCCGTTAAAAGAATAATGAGTACTATGTTCGTTGCCTTAGTGCTACTCATCCCTGTGTACATTACGAAATCTTTGCATTAAGCTACCCAAATGGATTGAATTATATTGTAAGGCAGACATTAAAAACAATTTCACTCAGCTGTAAGCGTGCATAAAAGCGAAGTATAAACTGATATGCTACAATACAAGTGGTAATAATCGCTGGTACCCTGTACAGTAGTTTGTTTCAAAGAAGTGGTGGGGCCCAGACAACTGAGAGCATGCATCCATCTTGTTTAGCAGGACTGAATTATTTTAGTATTTGGATTTTTAATATTTATGTAGTTACCCTTTTACCTGTGAGGTTGTGATGCTCTGGAAGAATATGTTATATGTATTATTAATGCCATGTTTAAATAATGGGAGACAATCAAACAATCACTGGGTAATAGTTTCCCAGGTGTATTTCTATTTCATATATTTGGTAGATATATAATGTATTCTCACAGAGGCTACATTACTTAATTACCCAATGCTTTTAATGTATTTTGGTAAAAATAGGTGTGTAAAAAAAGGTATTATTATTTCACAGGTGGCATAAAAGTAGCTTCATTAAGGAGGCTGGTACTAATAGTCCTTTAACACAGAAAGCCAGGAGATGGTTCTTCACATGGTACATTAAACAGTGAAATATGCCAATTTTGACTTGATTTCTATGCTGCTAAACTACCCCACATTCATTTGCTTCAGCTTTAAGCCCTTCCATTCTAGTATTCTCTAGCCCTGGTACAGAATTGCAGCTTGCTTTTCACCTATCTTCTAACAGTTTAACATAGATGTCTGGGTCCAGTCCATTGTTCCAATTGTATATAGTTTAAAAAGCTCTGCAGTGTTTTACTCTTTCCATTATATCTTGGCTTCCCTGAGCGCTCTGCTCGCTGCATTTTGCTTGTACTGGCTCTGTTTTCTAAACCCATTTATGGCTTTTTTTTCTGTACACACTTGTTCATTGGGGAGCTTAAATTGACTTCTCTCCATTCTGTTTCCTTAACTAAAAATGCACCATTAAGGTTGATTGAAGTCTTTTGAAAACACTTCATAAAAAATGAAAGGCCATAAGAAATTAGGCTACCAGTGTTTGCAAATACCTGTTTTCAGCCAAATTGATGGGAAGGAATAAGAACTGAAATTTAAAAATGTTACTGATATATATTTGTTTGCTACTTATTTTTATAAGAATAGAAAAAACATGTGTAAAACATGTTGAGGAATAAAATATTGAGACATTAACAAAATATGCCATGCATTAGCTTTTTGTTGCAGAAAGTCTTTTCCCCCCAAAATATCAGGCACAGTTCTGAAGAGAGAAAATGGCAGAATGAACGTAAGTATCTGAATTGGTTATTTCCATGATTTTCTGTTTTTAGAAAATATTTTTTTATTCTCAGATATTTCTCGTGTATTCTCTTGTAAATATTCTCATATTCAGAGAATATGGAAAACTATTTCTTTTTAAGAGTAACATTTGAACCATGGAATAACATATTTATCATGAATAGGATGAGTCTTTAATAAATTGCTTTACAAATGGGAGAAAAAGAAAGGTTAATTAATTCAACGAAACTTTGAGTGTCCTTTCAGCACAAAAACATCTGTGCAGTGGTTGAAGATATTAAGTATGTTTCACATTATGTATACTTAATAAACAAAGCAGCCTCATTTCACAAATCACCCAACAGGAATAAGGGAAGTAATTCTGAACAGCGTGCTGAATTGTCAGGGAAACTTTTATGGACATATGGAAATGCATCTGCTTTAAAAAGAGAAGTATCAAGAGGGATTTGCACAAAGTTAAAAGCAAAGCAAGTGCTTTAGAATCAAAAGTGATTACACTGAAAATGGCAGCTTGCTCGTCAGAGCAGCTGAGACGGCTCCTCACCAAACAAAATACTAATCGTTCCAGCTGTTTCCAGGCTCTCCTAATACTGCTGCTTATCATTAAAAAATACATACTTTAGAAATGTGGAAAGCTCTAAAAGAAAAAATGTCTGATTTTAGTTTATTTTTAGATAATTTTTCAGACAACTCCCAAACATATTTCATTTACAAGATATATTACTTCTATGGCTTTTTCTCTTTTCAGAAATATAGATATTGATCCTGACAGTCATCTCACTAAGTAGAGATATCTAAAATGCAGAAGACTTTCAGTATAAGTCTTCTTTCACAGAACAGTAGAAAAAAATCTGCATAGTGTGAGTTCTACAGTTTTAATAGACTTTTTCCAACCAAACAAATCTTAATATGGACCAGCACCACCTACCCCAAGATCAAATTCAGGTTTGAATTCAAGATGAAACAAACTTGTAACTGAAATCTCTTCCTAGATTTTGCCTTTAATAATACAATCCATTTAAGATTTTTGTTCCTTTTTATCTTATAAAAGCAACAGAATAAGTCTGCCAGACCTCAAATGTGGTAGTATTTGGTAGCGTACGTGAACACAAATTGTAGCATACTGTATCACTTCCTTTAAGAATTCTGCCATTAATGGAGGAAAAGAGCAGTGAGATCAACAAGAAAAGCAGCTAAATACAAGGAGGTCATGCAGCAGCAATGAGTTCTGTAGCAGCGGTACAAGGAAACCCTGTCAGTTTCCATCCCATTAAACGAGCTATGAGCTATGTGTTGGACTCACTGGGATTACCAGCAAACCCCTACCAAGCTGTGTGCTAGCTCTTGCTCACATCCTCTATCAATTATTCAGTTCCTTTTATGCAAATAATGTTTCATAGAAGCAATGGAGATCCATAATGGGAAGAAGAGTAACATCCATTTAGAAGAATTAAATGGTAGATGAAAAGTGTGGCACTTTGCAGGCAAAAGCTATTGAAATGGTGCAGTACCAGTACTTTTTAAATGTCTGCGTGCATGCACAGTTGGGGAGTTTCAAAGTTTTCTTTGCTTTTTTTGACCATCAACTTCATACAAAATTAAAGAAGGCAATAGACTAAGACTCCTGTATTCACAGTTCTGCCCAGGGGATGGTTGCAGAAGTGAAGCCTCTGTAGCAGTTCTGTCTGTGTTCTTCAGGCTCTAAGCTTTCATTTTGTATTTTACAGGGAATGTATGCAACAAGCCTGGATGCAAATGGAGTTTATACTAAAGAAAGTCTTCACTGTTCTTTAGAGTCAGGAGTCAGAAAAAACCTAAGGGCCACTCCTGCATCCTTTTATCAGGCAAAACATCCTGTTGATTTCAATGCATATATGGGATCAAAACTTCTCTGCTGTAGTCCCACTACAGTTCACGGGGCCAAATTCAGTACTGGGGTATGGCAGAGGCAATTCCATTTCCATCAGTGGAAGTAAGCCTGCTGAGTGAGATTCAGCAAAGATGCTCCAAGAAACATTGCTTTCTTCTGAGATTCTTCCCACAGAAGAGATTGATAAGTAAATGCAGACAATCCTGGGTGCATCCCGCCAAAGAACTGATCGTGTCTCTGATGCAAGCCTTTAAATCCTTGTCTGGGATTTTACTTGAAGGTTTATCCCTTTTCTTGTTAGTAAACTAATTATAGACTTCCTGCTGAACTGTCTGTGGGCTGTTTGACCACTTATGTCTGGGACTCCACTGGCAGGTTTGGGAGTGGTGATACCCCACTATTGCCTCTCCACTTCAAAGGCTGACGCAGAGCTGCTTGTCATGAACATAAACAGGTGAGTGGGGGTAAGAATACCTCCATCATCCTGTGCGCTCCAACATCCATTACAGAATCTCATAATAACCTTGAATTTCATGCCAGAAAACCAGTGTCTAATAAGGCAGAAGCACAGAAACAGGACCACAGCCTCAAGGCTTCTATTTCTGTCCTGCTGCAACCCCTTTGCCACATTTTGGTAGTGTTACTCTTTGTGTGCAAGGAGTTTGAAACAAAAGCAAACAAAATGTTATTAAATATTTCAATTTAATTTTGGGAAACCACCTAAATGCTAATAAACTCATCACGGCTTCAATCTGTATTTCCTGGAACTCACATACATGCTCCAGTGTTGTAACTATGTCTTCTAGACACGAAGATGTCTCTTCTAAAAGCTTTGTAATGTGAGTGCCCTGTATTTTTATGGTGCTTCTGCATCTAACTGTCTTTAATTATACTGTTATTTGCAAGGGAAATTTTTGGCTAAACCAGGAGATACCAAAAGTGTGTTTAAATGGAGTGCAGTTAACCCCCCAAACAGAAATATGCTTCCATTATAAAATTCTGCACTTAAAGCCCAGGCAATAGGCAAGGTAGAATTTAAAATCCCTGAAAGAGACGCAAATTTGAAAGAATAGTATGCACAAGCTTAGATAAGTTCAGAGAATTAGAAAGAAGTAAAGCTATAGGGGGTACGCACATATTTCTAATTTAACATTCATCACATTGTGCTTTTACAGCCTACAGAAATGAAACCTATTCACGTGTAACAGGCTGGCAGAGCAATGCTCTCCCATCTCAGATGGAGGTAGCATGCCACAGAAGCTCCAAGTCTTTCAGAAAACTTTGGCTGCTTTGAGGCACAGGATATTTCTACTCAGGATTATACTAGGGTCTTTCTGTAGGGTTCAAAATTACATGGAGAGCACAAGAGCAAAATTTGCACTGAGCAGTCTCTGCAAAGAGCTCTCTGAGCTCACTCTCATCCCTTTCCTCTCCCCTTACTCCTAGTTGAGGCCAGTTTTTTTAAGTCTTGCCTTAAAATTCAGTTGTTACCTGTGGCAGGCTCTGACTGGCCATGCACAGAGATCAGTAACATGAGGCCATGAGTACCACATGTGGCGTGAACAGTCCTACTCTTCTTTTTCCTCCATATACTACTTTTATAACCAGCTGACTTCTGTTTTGTGTTGTTCCTCTGCCTCCATCAGCTACACATGTGCTTATCTCTCCTTTGGGCTCACCTCAGAGGTATAAGCTGCTTTCCCTGACACTACCACGTCCTTGTTGAGGTCCCTCTAGCTCTCCTGCAGTGAACAAACCTGACTGCTAGCAAGACAGTGACCTTTGGGTGCAATGTGATCCAAGATGTCTGTACAAATACCAAACCAGTCACACTCAGACGCACTTCCCAAGAAGTCAGGGCTCCAAATTAATCAGAAAGCAAAATGAATCGGAGCCAAAGGTTGTGCTGCTCTCTCAGACCCACACTGAGCTGTGCAACACTGCAAGTCGTCTTTCCTTGCCTTGAAATTTCAAGAATGGGATTTAAATCTTTGGTTTATTCTGGTGCAAATCTGCCATAAAGCAGCTGAAGCGAGGGGGGAGACTGTTACCCTGTGTACTCATGGCATGTCTTAGTAGCCCTGATGTAAAAAATGAGCAGTACAACAAAGACACCTCGTGGCTGTCCTGCAAACCACACACGAGACAAAGAAGTCTTACCAGCCAGACAGGAGAACTGACCACAATGTGATGTCTGTGGTCTGGTAACAATCTTCACACTTACTGCCTGCCATCTACTCGTAAGTATAATTAATACTAACCCCTCTTTCAAATCACCTAGGAGAAACAAAAGAAAATAATGTATGAGTATAATAATCTGTTAATTGTAAAAATTAAATAATATCATTAATAGAAATTAAGCATAGAAACTCAAATTATTAAATTAAAAACCAGTAACTCTAGCAGTAATTTAATTTGACCTGGTATGTGAAGTGAATGCTATGAAGAATTTATCAAGTCTGGAAGTAAGCTCTTATATTAGCGATAGTACTCTAAAGTCTTCTAAGAAATTTAATTTCATAGTAACATGGTAACTTATCAACATTTACTTTAAAAATAATTATAATTTTATTAGAAATCAGCAGATATATAACATTTTTAGTTTTGTATACCAGTATGGTTTTTAAAACCCTATATAATCCTATGCACGGTACCCCCAACCCTATATTGTAAAAATATAATATGAAAAGTGAAATATATTTTTAAAAAAATAGATGGAATAATGAAGTCCATAATTACATTCAGATGTAGCTTCATTGCTATTCCTTGCATCAGTTCACAGACACATACATGTGAGAAAGGCTCTATAGATACAGTAAGTGCATCTATTATAGCAAAGTGGCAATTTTTGTGATTATCTAAAACTGCATTTCTGAACAGCAGAACAAAATCTTGCACAGCAAATTAACCAGCATAAAACCTTGATCTCAGATGTACTTACGCTTTTTCTTCCTCACCTTTACATTGAAATTCATTATAATATAACCCATGATATTTTCTCAGTTTAGTAAAAAGGAAGAGTAATTAATTCCAATCATAAAGCTCTTAGAACAAAGAGCAACCCACTATGTAGTAAAGGTGAAGAGATCAGACTCTGCCCTCTTTTTTTTTCTAGTGCAAATCTGAAGAAATTGTACAGAATTCAGACTTCTTGTCAACTAAATTCTGAGATTTTATTGCTGATTTATACCAGGGTGAATGAAAACAGAACAAGCCAAAGGGATATCCGAGTCCCACAGGATCCAGATATCCTGCATGTCTGTAAATGGTTGCTTCACTGAATTAAATAATTTCATTACATAATTGATATTTCATATTCATTATACATTTACAATCACCATACTAAAATAAAAGTACAAATGGCAAAATTCTCCCTTCAGTAACACCACTTAAGTCTGTGGAGCAATCCTCCTCAGGAAGACATTTTTCCTGTGAATTTCTCTAACTTTCACAGTTCTTTTGACCCTTTCAGTTCATTTAGCGTGGAGAGGCTACAAACAATTCCAGGTCAAACTACAGAGACTTGTTTTAAAGAATATCCATTAATTTAGAGAAGTAATAATAATAATATGTATTTAATACATTAATAATGTGATATTCAGTCCTATCATGCACTCCCATGACAATAACTTTATGTACCATTCACGGATGAAATCAGGACTTTGCTTAAGTAACTTGGAGATCTACTGCTAATACAGACAAGCCAAGATTTCACCATGTACTTCAGTATATCCCTCCACAAGCACTTTTAGAACTTTTTTTGTTTTATGAAGAAGAGATTATTTAAAAAAATGATGAAATACTGAATTCCCTTAGGATCAGATTTGCAAACATACCTAGGTATTGCTCTGTTAGCCCCGAGAAGCCTAAATAATTTTAATCAATAGTTTTAATCCTACTGAAAATCAACTGTTATATTCCCCATAGTAACAGGTGACTCACAAATGACAAGCAGAGAAATACGTCATTAGTGGTTCATAAACATCCTGTTGCACCTTTTAACTCCAATCTAACTGTCCTGGTTTCAGCTGGGATAGAGTTAAGTGTCTTCCTAGTAGCTGGTACAGTGCTGTGTTTTGAGTTCAGTAGG
>JANZLQ010000041.1:16227189-16239259 GCA_026212715.1 Elanus axillaris
TCACAAATGACAAGCAGAGAAATACGTCATTAGTGGTTCATAAACATCCTGTTGCACCTTTTAACTCCAATCTAACTCATTGATTTCTCTGTGTAATGAGAAAGCTTTTAGTCCTGTTCCAGTTGTGATAACATGAAAACAGTACTGACCTAATACGAGGGAGCATGTGTCCCAGAATGTGACCTCAAAGAACCCCTAAGATAATAGAGTATTATCTTATTATCATGCTCATCTATAAGCAGCTGATGGATGGAGTGACTGCCTACTGCTTTGTGCTGTCAAAGAATAAAAAGCCAGCACTCTTAAACCAAAGGTATTTCCATTCGAGTCCTAATTACCTTTTTTTAATCATCTCTTTTTGGTAGAGTTTGCCTTCTGTTGAAGTACAAGTTGTAACTATAATATTTAAAACTGAACAAAATGAAGCCTGGAAGATCTTAATACTCAGAAAGGCAAACAAATGTGATGCTCTGTTTTAAGGAGGGGACTATAGTGGAGACTCCAGGGGTAAAGCAAAGTTGTTTTCCACATTAAGCAAGGATTCAGACTCCTTCTTTTGTACATTAAACAGTGCATTACCAGCTCTCTAATAGAATGGGAAAATTCAAACATCCATTTGTTAGTTTTTGAAACATAGTGAGGTGAAACTCTGTCTTTTAAGAGCTTTGCCTTCCTGTGTGATTGTTTCTCCTCCTGATCATAACAAAGGAAAAATACAGGTGCTTTAAACTTTCAAGGAAAATATATCATACATAGACTGCATTTGAATAAATTACCTGGCAGTAAATTTAAGTTACTAATAAAATTCATACACAAGTGTTATAATTAACTATGATACACACAAATGTAGGATGAAAATTTAGTTAACTCCGAAGGGTAACTGTCTTAATATGTGCCCACCAACCACTCACCCTGTAGCCTCCACTGCTAATTTTCATACAACACTTCCACATGTTGTAGTGGCTCACTAGCATAAAATTGTTAATTGAATGTTAACTGTCCTAAGAAATGGCTACATGGTACCTTGAGTACTTTGACAGTAGGCTGACTGTGAGCATTGAAGGAGCATATCAAAAGACCTGAAGCAACATTAAAACCTTAAAAACTTTCTGGACTCAGGAAACTAGGATCTTCCTTCCTACATAGATATACAGTCAAAGTTGAAGTTATGTTACCATACAAACTAACTCTTTGAATTTCAAAGATTAAGGAAGAAATGCATGGGTTCATATGTTTTCTAGTGATGGAATGCAACTATAAATTTAGCTTAAATGATTACTATAGTCTTCCTGCGTTGACATATCAGTGAATCTTCCTTGAAGTTCAAAAAATAAGTACTGATTAAAGACAGATCCTGTAAACAGAAATGAAAAGTATTGCATAACAGCATTCTTGTTTCATTTTTACTTCAGGATTGTATGCAGAATTTCTCATGATAAAATAAAATAGAAACTACAAAGTAAATATCAGAAGCAATTATAAAATGCTAAGAGATGCCACAAATATCATCTACATTAAGAAATTTAGGGAAGATAATTCTTCAAAGAAATCTAACCATAGTAAGGTAAGAATTAGGCTGTTAAGAGACCTGAATAGCTTTAACTCTGCCTGAAGAGTTGCCATAAGGGGAAGGGTTAAAAAAAAGGCCTGATCTGTCCTAAAACATCACTTCATCTAAACTGGGATGATGTGACCACAGTTGCTTAATCAGAGGCAAACATTTTATTATCTGGGTGTACTTGCGGTGTTCTATTTTTAGCATGTTGGATTTAATAAAAAGTAAGATTAAATTGGAAACACCCAGGCACTATGCATAGTTTTGTAATGTTACAACAGGTTGAGAGAAATAGGAAAAGATCAAAAAACATGTGGCATGTGAAGAAATACAAACATAGCTACTGATAGAGGATGCTTGCTACAGCATCTCATCTACATTATTTAAAAATACATGGTCTCCATATGTTGTTTTTTTAATGTGTGGAGATCAATCTACAACATGGGGAAAAAGTCAGACATGCTGCTTTAAGCCAAAAAAGCCCACTTTTTAAGAGAAGTACCTCTGAAAGGATCCTGGACAGTATGCAGCTAAGGTAAAATCTGGTCCTGTGAAGAGGCCAGCTTAGATCATGGTTAGGGGGAATTTAGTTCTGTATAAATCAGTCATGCTAAGTAATGTCACGTGCTCTGATCACTGCTTTCTAATCTGTAACATCTGAGTCAGCATGGCACTGCTTGGTTTAAATAAGGTTATTTAAAGTGTCTTCCCTCCAGAGGTTTGGTGATATCGGTCACCAAAACCAAATGTTCCTTTGGAAACTACTCCTATCAACTCTGCGCATAAGTAAATACCAATTGATGATGGCTGTGGAGAAACATCTTTAGGAACAAGCCCTTAATTAGGCTCTCTCTTTTTCATTGGCAAACATGGCCTACAGCTTTTAAACACATTTTTCTAGCAAGGTAATATCATAGCTTACACCATTGTGTATAGGTATAATAATATATCAAAAATGCCTAAGAAAAATGCTTGCTTGGGACTAATCGTACACAAAAAGCAACTGTGCATACTGATTCCAGGAAAAATCACCTCACTGACTTCCATGTGATTTTGAGGGAATCTCTTTAGGTAGTAAATACTAGTAATCAAGATGGAAGTGTAAAGGTCCTAGTGCCAGACCTATTTGTTCACTTCCTTGTTGTGCAGAAGTGTTTGATACAATTAAGAAATGTTGGTGTAACATTCAGTCACACACTGGCTCGTTCCAGCTGCTGGCAGTCAATAATAGCAAGGTACTGCTGTTTGTATCACAATTATTAGATGTATTTAACCACAGTAAAAATTTTACCCTTGCATTTCTGCTTCCATACTTAATATCTTTAATTACTAAACCAAATTAGACTTCATGCGACAGAAAACAAACCAACCAACCAACCAACCAACCAGAAAGTCTTGAGTTAGTGTTAGAACAGGATTAAGCAGGGATTTGGGAGATACCAGCTTATTTCTGTTAAGCAGCTGGCTCTATTTTATAGTATAGTCATTGTTCCAAGTGCAAAATTTTAAATTGTTGGCTAGATCTTTTTCTTAGATGCATTGCAAGTTTTATGAGGAGAAAGAGAGTAAACGCATTTTTGGTGGATCTGGGAACTAAGGTAAAGAAAATATGGCAGTATTTAGAGAAAGAAAAGTAATATTTGAAGATAAGTGCTTTGGCTGCATACAGCCCTGACCCCCTAAAAAAGGAAAGAAGAAGAAGAAGTAGTGTTTAGGGCTGATTAGAGCCTCACCTGCCTGCATTTTCTGTGTTGCCTTGATGCAGTTGGCTGGTTCGAGAAGTAGCGTTGTGATGCACCAAATGGTTTAGAAGATTAGTTGCTGCTCCTTTGGCTTGCCTAAGAGCTCTTTCTGCATGGATGCTTCAAAGATTATTTGTTGTAATTCCTGGGTTCTTAGACTTATCTGTAACACAATACGCACATGGATATTTTCCCTGCATAGACTCACCCCAGCTGCCAATCATCAAGTACTGCACTCATTCTTCTTTTCTTCTTCTTAATTTTCCTCACCAGAATAATATGACATCATTTTCTTTCAGTTCCTACCATAGTTAAAACTTTAATTTACAGACTGATATTGGTTAATAAATTAAAAATAACCCACAACCCAAAGCTTTTGAAAGCACTGAAAGGCTAACTCTTCTATCAATGATTCAGACTGAATCTCAAGATCCATCCTAGGGTGAAGAACCAAGAAAGATATTCATTCCTCCAGAAAACACACTTCCCAGCTCTGGGAAGGTTGTGAGAAACTTATAGACTTGCAAAATACCCAGGAAAGACAAAAAAGTCCTTGTAAAAATGCTTTATTTGGCCATATAACGTGTAGCACAAAGGAGTATAACTATGTTAAGTATTCAGGAATATGTAATCCTGTTTGTTTATGCTTACTTTCATTTGACTTACTCAGTAGATGCTCTTCAAGTTCATGGCCAAATATAATATCAGAGCCAAATAAATTGTTAATGTTTTCATTCAGATTTCCATTTGTTATTCTGAGAGGATTATGTCTTATAAAGTTTGCTGGCAGTGCAGGAAATCCAGACTCCTCTAGAGAGTTTGCTGGAAAATCAAAAATAAAGGTTATATATCTTGGTCTTTATGATAGAAATGTCTTTTTGGTTTTACAGTAATATAAACAGTAATGATCAACTTTTTTGTGATTAAAGAACTGCATGATCAGTTCTTCAAATTAGTGTTGTGAATTTACGATTTGACTATTGTGCACTTTCTAGATAAATTGTCAAACACAGAAGCTATGCAAGTTGTGTACATTAAAAAGTACCAGTAGCTACAAAACTAAAACACTTGAAACAAAATTGTAACCGCTTCAAGAACAAAGGTACTGTAATGCACTGAAGCTGTTTGTACTGAGAAAGATAGAAAACAATACATTTTCAAATGTAAACCCAATACAGGGGATGGCTGGCAGGGGGCTGATAAAAATTCAGCTTTGGAAGGATCTTTATAATATTTTAAAATACTTATTAGTTCATAAGTCTCACTTTGTGACCACCACTTCTAGCAATTGATTTAAGGCTGTGTGCCAGCCTGTGCTGATTTGTTAATTTTGTTAAAACTGGGTACAGTACAATGACAATGGTGATTGATTGCCTCCTGTAAATCATCTCTAATTCAGCAGTGACAACATTAAAAGAGATTTAATCAATAGCATGAAAAAAGAAAATATTATGTACAGCGTTCTGGTGTCTACCTAAACCAGTACTAAATAAAGTGCTAGCCTACTTTCTGCTGGGAAAATCTCTTTTGAAGCTTAAGATCAAAAGCACTTTTTAAGCTTAAACAACACCATACGGTTTCAATTCTTGCTTTCTAACAAGCACTTTAAAAAGCACAACTAAAATGCAACTGACAAACTTGAAAAATCTTTTGTGTTGTTCCACTTGAATGATCTAATGAGAAAATGGCTCAGTTCTGTTGTAGCTAATGAGGTATAACATCTTCACTGAACCTGAATATAAAACAGAGATTTCTCTGAAGATATAGTCTTAACATGCTTCTATTGCTTTACTCATTCTGCCATGTTTTTATTTAAGTGATGTCCAATGAATAAAAGCACAGGTCAGTTTTGAAATAAAACATTTACACATGAAATTACTCAATCCAAAAGTGCTTTGAACTCTGTATATAAGCATTGTGGCTTCAAGTGGGAAAATATGTTTCACTAGCTTACTAAGGTTCCGAGTCTGCAAACAGAGATATTAATGTAGCCAGACAGAGATGTGTGATAACACACTTTTGGCAGAGGGAGTTCTGAGATAGAACCCAAGTGTACATGGACTTTAACCTATCTGGTTTCAGCAGTGACCTACTATCAGTGTGAAAACTGAGATTTGGCAGAACAGTGAAGATACCACTAATATAAGTATCAAATAATAGCATTTATTCTGGTAGTACCTAGAAGCTAATATCCTGCTAAAGGGCTTTATTTATACAATAAAATATTTATGCAAAGAAATTTACACAGGGATACAATAAGGACAAAACCCGTAGGTGTGGGAAGCATAAGATTACAGTAAAGGGGTTAGATTCAGTGCATCAAGTAGTATTTGCAGCTGGGCAACAGTTTAGATGTAGTTGAGCATGGTGACAGCATCATGGCAGTAAAAAATTTAAGGAGATAGTTGGAGTAGAATAACCTTGTGGTGTAAGTGTCTCCTGGTAGCACTTCTTATCTACGTGAAGAGGTTTGAGGAAAAGCTGGACAGATTGATGAGGACAGGAGAGTAAAACCAATTTTACTGATGCTTCTCATCATCCTTAGTACTTATGTTTCAGATCTGTAAAAGAACTGTTTCTGTGCTCCATAAATACGAAACTAAGACATGAAGAGAGAACTGGCTTGCACAACACAGAGTGGGAACAGACTCTAGATCTCATTACTCTATTGATCCTTCTGGGGAAACTGATGGTTAAAATGCATACTGCAGTCTTTTGAACTGGAAGGAAAGAATTCTGTTCATCAAACAAATCTCCCGAGAAGTTTCATGCTGTGATACAGAAAACACAGGTCTTCTGTGGGACAACAAACTCTTTCAGTGAGTGGGGTCTTAGTGATAAACAGAACCACAGAGACAATGAACCTTCTGTTCGTAGGAGACACGTGCTGGGCTAGCCTCCTCTGATTCCTTGCTGTTGTTACTGTTACTCTTGTATTTAGGAAACCCAACAGTGAATCCTCCTGAAAATCTCTGTTCCAGTGAATTTATACTGTAAAATGAGATGAGGCACACCCAATGAATGCAGACAGAGTGACAGATGGGTGAGCACAAGAAAATAATGAGCAATAAAATTGGTCAGTGTGACAGACAATAGTCACAGCAGATGCCCAACTGTTGTGAAGCTTTCTTTTGGTTTCATAGACAGTGAGAATTTCAGGGCAAGGTCTGGAAGAAAACAACAAGGTAGCTTGTCCAGGAAGCTCCTTCTCAACAAAATGAGTAGCAAAGGTAAAAATATGGCAGTGAAAAAGGGGTGTTGAGGACCAGTAACAGTAGTCAGCTCATCGTATGCAATTGCATCTCAAGGCATTAGGACACGACCTCACTCTCAACAAGAAGCATGGGGATAGGCAAGACTGAACCACAGCGATGGAGACAAGTACTTTGATGAGGAGGGACATTGAGAGCTAACACAAAGCAACAGGCTTATGGGCAAAGCAATAAATGAAGAATATTATCTGTGTTGAAGTATTCCCAATGGATATAGATGGGACAAGACAGTACTTTTCAAGACAAGCCAATATGATACTGCATTATCAAATTACAGTTGAAAATAATTATGAGGGTAACTATCAGCAAGAAGAGAAATTGGAATCAGGTGTGTCAAGAATCCCATTTACCGAGAAAAGATCAACAGAGAAGTTATAATGGTGAATAATTACTTTGAAATTACAGTTTAAAACATTGATGCAGCATTGCTGTGATACTGCACTATGTAGTAACATTATGAGGTAAGAGAAATAGGTTCCTCTGAAACTTTTATAAAAAATTATCAGATACCCTGTGAAAGTATGGGTGCTTCTATTCCTTCTGTTCTTGTTCCACATGGACATACTTGCATGACACTGGTAGTGCATCTGCTTAACTTACTTATGAGGATTTGGTTTATCAAATGTGCACCTGCACATTTAATTCTCCCTATGACCTCATTCTACCTATAGTCTAGACTATCTAAAAGCTGTGTAAGTGCATGGGAGCATGAACTGAGGGTGAACCCTGCTGGAAAAAATGAGTGGATTTGCTGCAGCATGGAACTTCAGGGTAAGAATAAGTTACTACCAAGGGTAAATTTCACATTTCTGAACAATAAAATCTATAGATTCATCTATATCTATAGATAGAGGAGGCTGAGACTCTAATGGGTCCTTTATAATTTTTAAATGTTTGGTTTGTATGCAATTGCCTATCACAGGCACCTCAATGAAGGTATCACAACACCCAAAAAGTAGGCATCTTCCTGACAGGAAGACAGAAAGAACCTGATATAGGTTCTCACATCATTAAATTCTGTGGTGAAGGGAGCAGATAGTATGTCTTTTATTTTTCCTGACTTTACAAAACCTGAGATTGCTTCAGAGAGTCTATCTAGACAGAAGAAAAAAAATCTATTTTAATGCTATGATAACCACATTAGGCACTCATTATAGGTGACATGAATATTGTCCTTGGAATTTGAAAAACCTTTCCTTTACTTTTCAGGGGCCAGTAGTCAGGTCTCATCCTCTCCTGCATTTACTGGCAGTCAGAACATAAGCAATAAACAGCAGTTCTTCTTGAGAGAACCCTGTGCAAAAAAATACAAATTAACCCGGAAATGGGGGACTTGTCTAAGAAGTCAATCTGACAGTATCTCAACTACACCAGTAAATGTCTGAACCAAACCTTACACCAATGCTACTCTCCTAGAAACAGAATCCAAACTATGCATAAAAGACTATATACTCTTGAGCAAATTTTTTCAACTTTAAGTGCCCATAAATAACTGACAATTTGTACTGACAAAGTGGCATGCTGTGAGAAAATGTATACCTTCCTCATTAAGGTAGCCCCGACCACAGCAACTTCTCACGGCCCTCAGCACTTAGGAGGATTCAAGTGCACTGTGCGCCCTGGAGAGACACGACTAGGAAACAGCCTTACAGAAGGCCAAGTGTTGAGATGCAGGCTGTACTGCAGACAGAAAAGGCTACCAATATTTTTCTGTTTTAATATACAATGTTATTGAAAACGACAGGCGGTAAGCTATCTGAAGTGTGGACCACAGTGGCTGTGTACTAACTGACACTTACACTGAGATGTAGTTCTTAATGCCACATTGTATAGGACACAGCTGAGCTTGCCTCCTCGATCCCTTTCAGGAGAAAGTCTAGGTCTACAATCCTGAAGAAGAGGATTTCCCAAGATGAATCTCTTTTTTCCTTGTGAAGTGCATGACTGTTTCTGCCATTTCTGGGTAACATTCAGTTTGCTTGATGTTCTCCTGCCATTTCATCATCCATTTCAGAAGCCAGTTCATTTCCCAATCTGTAATAACCCTTTGAAAGTTGGTTTTGAAAATGTCAAGTGTAAAAATATTCTTCTGAGTCAACCACTGAAAACAGAGTGCATGCCTATACCATATGTACTACTGCTCCAACGTGTCCCTGCCTTCTCTCTTCCCTGTGTTTCTAGCTGTTGCTTTAGACCAGAAACTGCTGGTTTATGGTAAAACGAATTAGAACTTGGATTTTCCACATAATCTTCAAGGGTTTATTTTTGAAAACATGCCGTATGAACTATATTTTCAACTGAAATTTAGAAAGGCATGATTTTCTCAAAACTAACAATGAAAACTATATCTTTGTTTCCATTTATGTTTGATGCTACTTTAAAGCTCAGCAGTGTTAAGATACTTAAATACATGAAGCTGAGATCCTACAAACTTTATTCAAACACTTGGCCCCACTGAGTTCCACTTGTCCTTTTATGGCTACCAGGAAAGCCTTTTCTACTGTGTGAAAGTGTTAGCTGTCTTCTGTCCCACAGCTATGTATTCATAAAATCACAAAGGCTAGACTCTTCTTTACTGTGTTCTAATAATTTGTTCCCAGGGATAAAAAAAGGCAAACCAACAGTACTACACTGAAAAACAGAAGCATGTCTGGAAAAAAAGAAACCTGAAATTTCCCTTCAGGACTCTTGCAAGGAGTGATGTGCAGAACAACAAAAAAGATTGCTATTGAGCCATTTTAAAAATAAAATCAAGTATTTCAGAAATCTGTTAACATTCTTTGACCTTTCTTCACAGATCTGACCTGCTTTGGAACATTGAAAGGACAGCCCATCACTGCAACATACCCATGCAAACACATACATTTTAAATTTATCTCGCAGCACTATGAAGAACAGTATGCTGAAGAATGAGTGCCTACTGATCACAGTATGACACTGAGACAGGCACAGTGAGGCAATGTGATCATCACGCATACTATGAAGCTTTCAACTTTAAAACAGTAACAGCAGATACTTAGGAATGATCTGGCTATGGAGAAATTCTTAATAGTTTTAATGATGATGAAGAGTAAATATTCAGTGTATAAAGTGAAATACACATCTAGTTTATTTAACAATGCAAATGAATATGCTCACTGGATTTCTGTGTTCTGAGAGCACCTTAAGACTGGGAATAACTCAAGGTTTTTCTAGTTCAGATGATTCCTGTCCAAAAGTTAAATAATATACCATATGTCAGGAGTTCTCAAAAATCTTGCAACTGGTATATATTTTTTAGGGAAAATACTGGTAATTTTATTCAGGCAAATCCATGGAAGAAAATGGGAATTTTATCTGAAAACAGTCCACCACAGTTAGCTCACTGAATCTACAGCATTAACAAAAATATACTGTACTTGAATTCTGTTGAAGTCCAGAAAGAGTTTCTGTAATTTTACCAAAGGTTGTAAGCTGTTCAGTTCTCGTATTTGGTTTTGCTGCAGATGAAGAGTCAAAAGACCATTCTGACTAGCAAGGAAATCTCATGAAATCATTTAAATGCAGTTATGGTCCAATACGAACTCCTCCAGAAATGCGAGACCTTTGAGTCCTTCAATTTGGCTGATGTAGTTTCCTAATATAGCAAGAGTAAATGCACGGAATCATTTATAATGTAATAGATTTGGATTCCTTTCCAGGAAAAAATTATTGTAAGCAAAAGCAGCTCATGAACTTTCTGAATTACTTGTCTGTTGCTTTGGACCACTTCAGTGACACTGGAAAACAGTGTGTTTTATTTCATCTATCTGCCATCTCTACTTAAAGCAAAATATCTTCCTAAATAAAATCTAGGCATCTTGAGGATCAAGACTTAGGTCAATTGTTATTGTCGGTATTGCTTATAGTGAGGATGAAATTTCCTGAGTGTGGAACTTGGTGCTGGCCATGAGCTGACAAATATATCTTCCACATGCTCGTTACCCTGCTCTGCCCTTATCTTGTAAAAGACAAGTAAGGTACAGTGGTGCAGTATGGAAGAATTTCACTGTTCAAATTCTGAAGGATCTTGGAGCCAGGGCAAGAATTAAAGCTGGGATATCATTCTTGTTGGGGTCAAGACTAGAGAACACTGTCCCCCTCAAATTCAAGGCACAAAGTGAAGACTGGACATAAGGAAAGTACTGTAAAATGCTTGAATGACTGTACAGAAAAGCTGCTACCACCTACTCTGCAAAACCAGAAGTTTCAAGTTTTTTAGCCTGCTAAGCTGTAGCTGGGCCATGTTAGTAATTCCAGATGAAAATCTTCCAAACGCTGCATTATCAGGGGCAGGTTTTCTTCAAATTCTGCATCCCTAAACCAATAAAGCAAACAAGAGTATGATGCCACAATCTTCCTTGGACAAAAGAACTTCATCATTTCCCACGCCCCCCAAAAATTTCTGAAGGGTATATATGGATGACTGCAATTTCACTAATCACTGGAACAGGTTTCATAGGAATTACACCTGTATATGTTAAAAAATAATCTCAATAAAATGAAACAAATCCAGTACTTTGAGGTAGAAATACTCCATATGTAAACTTCTGTTCTGTGGAAGCTAGGTCAAGTTTTCTGGATCCAGACCATGGAAACTGAACAAATAAAAAATGCCCTTCCTCTGCTCACAGAAGTCTGAGGACATGAAAAGAAAACAGTTATAAACCACTGCTACTTTTAGTAAAATACTTAGGGCAACCTTTGGGTGTATTCTCACAACAGGTGAATGACAATAGGGCAAAATAAAATAACATGCACTGTTCTATTAATTTGTTTGTAAAAGCTTCATTTCTGTTATGTCTGACCTGTAATTAGGTAGCATGAACTAATAGATTAAGAAAGAGAAGGGAAAAAAGAGGTTTAATTTTAGCTTTGCTTCTTCCCTACCACCCAGCTAATGAAACAATGTGCTTAGCAACCTTAACTTCCATAAAACACTAAATATTGGTGATTGCTGAGCAGATAGTGAGTTGATTACATTCACACATCACAAACAAAACAGTATCCAAACTGTATGTGAATATGTAATATTAATTTGTGTTAAGATGTGTAAATATGTAATATGTATATTTCATAGTTTACACAAGCTTATCTCACAAAGCTACAAAAATTAAGAGCTAATTCAACTTCCAAAGAAAGTGTCAAGAGGATCTGGGGAAGTTTTAAGAACATTTTTATTCCTAGAATGTCTCACAATTGAGAAAGAAGGCAACAGTCATTAAAAAGACAGTGTCCACTTAGTGGGAAATTAAAAGCACATATAATAAATGGAAAAATAAAAGAAATCGACAGTAAGAAGTAGAAATGTGCAAAAAAATGGTGAAAAGAGCAAATGCACAAAAGGGGACATCAGTGGCTTGTAGCATTAAGAACAGTAAGAAAGAGTTTGAAAATATACCAACTGTAAAAGTAATACTGACAATGGTATTGGATCATTACAAGCTGAAGATTACTAGCTGAAGATGGTAGAAATATCAATA
>JANZLQ010000041.1:16239359-16342187 GCA_026212715.1 Elanus axillaris
GCTGAAGATGGTAGAAATATCAATAAACAGGAAATTATGCATAATTGGTCACTAAATAATTTTGTGCTGTGTTTGTGGGGAAAAAGAGAGCAATGTCATTCATATCAGACAGTAATAATGAAATAATTTCCATTCCAGTATGACTTAAAGGTTTTTAAGTAGCAGCTACTCAGCTAGAATCTGACATGTTTAAATCAGTGACTCTGAGTAAGTCACATTTGAAAAAGCTGGCTGAGAAACATTATGGAATATTTATGTTGACTTGCACTGAGTTTGGGACCATCAGCCAAGTTTCAGTGGCCTGCAAGAAAGCTAAACTTTGTCAATATTTAAAAAGGGAAAGGGGAGGAAACTAGAAAGCATTATTGCAAAAAAAATCCCTCCCATCAACACGAGGGGCATTCTTACAGTTACTGAACAATTATTTCAAGTGCTTTTTGAACCCCTGGTCTGTATAAAGATTGTTCATCTCTCATGAGGAAGCAGATAAGCAAAATGAGCACAGAAATTTGTCACGCTATGATGGAAGCACAAACAGCCCATATCCATGTGTGCTTCTGCCAATATCCCTTTTCCCCAGAAAATCTGAAAAAAATTCATGTTTTTCCCACACTCCATATGCAAAGAATGAAGACAAGAAGAGCTGGGTGAAGTCTTGAGAAGTATAGGCACAACAACTAGGTTTTGCAGGATTCTCTGATGCTCTGTCACTGTTAATTGTATAAAATTTGGCCAATGTGTAGAAGGAACTCTGCATGGTCACTTTGCAAAACTTCTCTGATATGATAAACTGAATTTGACTATGGATGTTGCCTTATCCATGCAGAAATAAGTAAATGAATCCTGACAGGTCCTGGAATTTTCAGTCCTGAAAGAGTGCACAGATGAGAAATACAAACTGAAAGGTAATTGAAAATGCTCTTTAGGACACAGGCTGATCTAACATTGATGGCAAAAGGAAGAAGAAAGAAGTATGACCATCTCCTTCAGAGGATGACAAAAAGAATATAATTTGAAATGAGCAAAGGAAAAGAGGTTTAATGGCAGGATGAATGACTGCTTAGACTACACACAACATTGCAGAAGAACTTTGGATGAATATGCAAAAGCTGCCTTTATGCTCATAAAAGGTACTATATAGTCTGAACTGGCTGAACTCATTGATGCTAACAGGGGGTTGTGACTGCCATCAGAATACTATTCAGTGCAAGGCAGCTGAATTTTCACAGGTCAGGCTCAAGGGACTGAAATACTATCTCAATATATTCCACGCTATCTGAAAATATTCCTAAAATTTTGTGGTGTAATGTTGTACAAACTTAAGTAAAGAATGAAAACAGAGTATCAGTGGTCAATCTGGTCAGAGATACATGTCCACAATCTCCCAGATCAAACCAGCAGCCAGAGGGAGGTAGGTGGTTCCCTTACTCAAAATGAAAATCTTTGTAGAAAGGTGAAAAAACTTCAATGTATGCCTAATCACCTATGCAATAAGATTCAAAGAACGGATGACAGCAGCCTGATATAGTTAGTCTGATGAAGAATTGGCCTTCACAAAGAACTTGTGAAAGAAAAGCCACCTAGATAATGCCAAACATAACATATATGTGCAAAACAAATGAACAACAAACCATACTGGGTTTCTTCAAGCTAGGAGGGGAAAAAAAGCTACACTGAAGACACCTCCTTCCTCCTCAGTAGAGTAAAGGAGAGAGAAAAGTGTATTTTAAAAGCTGATGTTACTTGCTTCTTTTGGCAAGTCCTTGATGTGGATAGCCACAAGAGGCCACCTTTCAGTACAGCTGCTGCCCATTTGTTAACTGATTTGGGAGCTTTTGTCCAGGCAATACTGATTCAATGTAATTGTAGTTCAGGCACAATACTTGTAAAAAGGAAACATAATTAATCAAACAGAATGTTCCTCTGCTAACACATTAGCAAAACTGCCAATTACATATTTCTGATTCAGAAAGTTGGTCTTTAGAAAGACGATCGGTTAGTTTAAAGTGCTTAAAAAACTTTGGTGCAATTCATTGATTTTGGATCGGATTACTGCAACAATACTGTAAAATTGAAACAGTGGTTGCAATCAGCTTTGTGCCAACTGATTACTGTTGTTACAAAACCCCACAAACAACAGGGTATTATAGGAGATTAAAGACTATTTTCAATCAAAGGAAATTAGTTTATCATTAATATTATTATGAAAAATAGAAAAGACTGTGTCATGAACCCACTTTGGCATTAGGAAGGAAGAGTAAACCACTGAAAGACATGAGATTATTGTTCTGTAAATTCATATTGCAGACATTTCTAAACTGGTCTGTTAGCACCAGCTCTACAGCTCTGAATTAAGTAAAAAAAGACAAATATGGATTGAGAATACAAGTAACATGGAAAGTTAAAATAGAAATGAGATATATAGCGTGAGCAGATCCATAACATGCTGGTTTTGGGGTAAGAAATGCAACATGCTCCTATGACAGAGAACCCTAATGAAAATCTCAAAACAAATTCCCAGTTCTTTTTCCAGCAGTAAACAATTGATTTGAATCTGACACCAAAGGCAAGGGCTTTCAACAGTTTGCTCTGTTTGCTTCTGTATCATATTACTGAAATTCCAGTTGCATACCTCTTAGGCTGTTTTCATTGCTTTCCAGCAGCACTGGAGCTGCAATTGCTCAGATGGAGTATTCCACCCATTCTCCACTTACCCTGAGGCCTGCCGAAGCACCACACAGACTGTAATTGTGTACCTCAGCTGCATCAAAGCCTGCTTGAAAGGTACTTGTTACTACTTAATGGTAGAACCAAGATCCTCTATTGATCAGAGAGACATTCCCCAAGTAATTTAGGAATTCATAACTGTGCTGTTGGTACATCTCTTCAAGAAATTCAAGGCTTGCAATTGTAATACCTTAAAAGGCACATAGTCAACGTTAGAGTATTGCTTTGCAACCTTTTACAACACAGCCTCCAGGGAATGAAAGTCCTTGCAGAAAATAATCCTAACAAGAATGTTTAAATACTTGTCCCTGTCCTCACATCTTAAAACAGTCTCTTGAAACCAAGAGTCAAACTAAAAGGAGTTACAATTTCTTTATGAACAAGACCTACTCAATTCCACCAGAATATTTACACTGATATTTCTGGCATGGTAATACCATTGCTGAAGGCCTACTAGGCTATTTAAGATCAAGAGATGAAGATCATGGACTGTGCCATGAAAATTGTTGTAAGATGTTACATCAGGTAGGGACTTTCACTGACAGATGCAAGATGCTGAATAAAAAGAATAAAATATGATTATGACTCCAAGAAGACAAATACATACATACAACCCATAGAAATACTTTCCTAGAGATTAATATCAGGGATGATGTCTGCAAACAAGAGTGACTAGTGCTGTGTAAAATACTTTTTTTTCAGAACAGTGACTGTCCCACTGGGTACACATACCAGTGTTCAGTTAAGGATGCAACCAATCACAGGTCATTCTTGCTCTAAATTCCTGTAGATCTACAATGGTCAAGACAGCTATTTTTGGAAATTAGAAGACTGCAGAAGCAGCACTGCACATACGTATATGTCTGTTCTCACTTTGGCTGAACTTGTTCTGAAAGGAATCAGATCAGATGGGTTTTGATCAAATAAAATTTCTCTTCTAGATATACTTGGTCTGGAGCCAGTACCCTATGTCTCCTAGACATTTTCTGTCAAAATGTGTGTAGGCAGCATCACTCCCTAAATGAAAAATGGAAGCATCTAGAGAAAGAACATTTCTTCAGTGGAACTGTGGAAAATAACCCTTTGTGATGAAAAATGACTTATTTTATGGATCAGTCAAGGGAATCTGGCCTACAAATGCTCAGGAATTATCAGGCATAATTGCTAAATACAGATTCTAGCTTTAGATTTTCACTTTCTATCCACAATATTAGATGCCACTTTTAATAGATAATGCAATTCTGATAATCACTGCATGTGATATTAGAAGCTATCCAATTTAATTCTTGCATTTCTGTGAAGTCTGAATGTCGCAGTCTATCTGCAATTACGTCAGAGGTGAGTTTGCCTGCAAACAAATCTTTTGCACTTTCTCCTTCTGTTGGTTCCTGTTAAATGCATTAGAAGTGAAGTCTGCTATATTAATGCAGATCTAGAACTATCATAATAATATAGGCAAGAAGCACTTTACAATTCAATGAATTAAAAATATTTAAGATCAAAGTAACTTAAAAAGTGTTATTTTGTCTTTATATGATCAGAACAAGATGACAATTTTCTTATGAAACAGTTTAATAAAGATAATCTGCGTTCTCTCAGTTAGTTTACAATAGGATTTGTAAGTAATATACACTAATTTCACAGGTGTTAGAAATGATTAAGCTCCAAAATTATAGTTAAAGCCTTAGGAACCCTAGCAATGTTCCAGGACACTATTGTGCTAGGTACTATAATAAAAAAAGGCAATTTTACCCCAAAATGACTGTAGAGAGACAGAAACAGACAATGGAGTATTATAGAGTATATGAAAAGATTACACACATATTAACAAGTCTGATCAGCTGGGTCTTGATTTGTTAAAGAACTATTTTTTAAAAAGTTATAGTAATAATCTGCATACAGAATAACTTACTACTGCTATGCCATCTAAGGCTTTGAGAAAGGGAAGATGGAATAATACAAATAGTTGGTATTGATCTTGTTTCCAGACTATTCAGTTTCTAATCAGGTCCAAAATTATCAGATTACTTAAACCCTAAGTAGAAAAAAAGCACAGGTTTATTAATATAACTTTAAAACATCCATATATAGGTGCATTCAGACTGCTTTGTTTCCAGCTCCTTCTTCAGCCATCATCTGCATGAGTCAAAACTGAGAAATCACTTAACAAAATCCAGATATCTTCACTTAGGTTAATAGCACTTTTCAACACTCAAGCCACAAAGAAAGCCCTTAAAGTTAGTGAAAACTGCACTGACATTGCCTTAAAAGCCTTTGTGCTCTCACACAGTTTCTGAACATAAATAAGAATCAGGGTTTTAGTCTCCAATTAGTGTCTGAAACCAGCCAACGAAGTTTATAATACATACATTAGCATTCCAGATAAGCTGAAAAGAACTAGAACTGCTGCAAGTGTAATTGTTTATTATTTGACATGAGTTGCAGAACTATTCCATGGATTGTAAACCCTGATTAGCCTACCTGGTATAAGTGATGTTTACCTCTGTAAAACATTTTGAGCCCAATCCACCTGGAGGGTTCAGTACCTCCTTCTCAGGAGTGCGTATCAATCAAAAAATGTTAGACTGAGGTTCTCATCAGTTTGGGTTCCACTGTAAAGATGGCTGAATACAGCAACCACATAGCTTCCTTTATACTTGAGTAAGTAGGGAAACACTGTCTTTGTAACGTAATAAAAAAAATTAGTTTTGAAATAGTAAATATTTACCTTTAAATGTTGTATCTCTTGGTTGGTACAAAGTTATTACTTATGTATAGCCCTCTTAGGGAGTAAGTTTTCATTCTGTTGTTCTCAGTGAAAATGAGGATAAGACACAATTTCAAACACATGTCTTTTGATGCTGACAAGACAGTTATTATTTACACGATGTCTTGTAAGTTTGGTAAGCTTTGAAATTCCTTGAAAAATAAACAAGTTGCACTTAGTATAAAGTGAGCTGTAATAGAAAAAGGTGGCTGATACAGAAGATAAAACAAGTTACAAGTGACACAGTTTGTGTTAATGGGTCCAACTGTAACTAGATCAATGATCATTAGATCAATTAGATCATTAAACATAGATAAATATGCACATTTTAATAAGAAGTACTTATTTTGCTGGAACATAACTGTTCTGCCTCACTCTCTTTCTTCAGTTCTGCTGAAGATACACTCAGATTTTTTAATATTTGAAGAACTCACTCTGTTGGCAGCGAGTAAAAACTTACCCTCTATAATAATCACTACAAAGAAACACTTCTACGTCCCAGCTTAACAGCCTGCATTATCAGTACCACAGTAAATATAGTACCATCTAGTGTTGAAATGTAGTTTTCATTTAAAGTGAGTTCTCTGAGGTTAAGACAAGGCTCTATTCCTTTTATTTGTGTAGATTGTTGTTGCTAAATGATGCCCATATTAAATGCTCCAGTTTTTTCCAAGTTGGAAATTTTGAAGAGTGTTGGTCAGCCAGATTTAAGACAGTGATCTGTAATAAAACTCAGAATTGAAAGAAACCAAACAATCAATTAATCTGTAAATTAGTTCCACCTATTTATTCTGTGCTCAGTTTCTATGTGTACATTTTCTAGTAATATCAACAGCAACTTCTGGGACGCAGGATGTGATATTTCCCCATTATGCAACAGAGCTACTCATCTTTAATACGTTTCAAAAAAGTTCAGCTTCTCCTCCAAAAACAAGAGGTCTACAACCTAAGTACGCCTGCTCCCAAATGTATCTTTGCAGTTGAAGCTATCTGAACATAAGATGTTTTTTTCATGTCTGCATTAGATCTTAGACAGTTTTGTTCAGTTTAAATCCTTCTGCAATATATGGTTATTTTATTGGCTAGACTGCTTTACACATCCTCATTCTACAGCAGGACTTTAATGGAAACAGGATTTCAGCCTAACACCAAGGCTGGACATTTAGTCTAGAAGAGGCTGAGTGCAAAGTCAGAGCAGAATTTATCCTAACTTTATAGTTCTTCATGTTTTTTATATACAAGCTAAGTACCCTTTTCTCTATATCATAGATTAATAAACTCAGTAATTTTCTTGTTTGAAATATTCTTGAACAGAAACAAATAAATGTTCACACTAAACATATATTTTGCTGCCTAGGTTGTGAAATTACTTTCTTCCACAGGATCTAACTTTAGGCACCTGGCAGCAAGCTTCCTGTAAAGACAAGGCTGTCAGTGATCCAATCTATAACCTGCTTGTATGACTACGACTCCCGCTTTCCAATAATACTACAGTATATTAGTCAATCATTGCACAATGGAGAAAAGATCACAGAGTCCTAATCAAAAAATTCAAATTGCATCGTAGGGGCCCAAAATATCCAGTACTGTCTTGAGATTGTGTCTAAGACAAATAATCACTTAAATATTCAGTGCTGTTAGACTGGCTTTGGTGATGACTAAAGAACATTTTTTGGCTCAATTATTTTATCTTCCGAAGTATTTATCTTGCTATTTATGAATCCCTTCTCTCTGATGTCACAAAATTTATATGACATATGCTAAAGCATTAATTTTCCTGGCAATTTTTCTAAACGTGAATTCCCTAATGCACACAGAATAAAGTGCTATGCTTATCAGCAGAAATTTGTTTTCCCCTAGCTATTCTATATTCTAATAACAAATTGAGCTGACAGAGGAGCTTTTAACCTTTCATACTGGGTAGATTAACGTGATTTCAGCTGATGGATCAGAACAGGTTAGGATGACCTTGTATCTTCCTTCACTGACGCTTGTGGCTTTTTGTTAGCTCAGTTTCCTCAGGAAACAAGGCTAATGTGATTGTGCTAACAGTATAGCCATCTGCTAGCCTTACCACTAATTTTTAAAGCTCTTGGTAAGTTTTGGCCCTATCTGTCGGACAAGAACTACTTGACTTCCAACAATTCCATGAAAATGAGCAGCTGATTTAGTTATAAACTGATGATCCCAGTGAAGGAAAGGCTGCAATATTGGCTCAGCTACAATGCCAGACACTAGAATGTCCAAGAGAGACCTGTTCTGAATGATCTGAGAAACTGAGAGCTCACAACTGATGAGGCACTGGATAACCCAAAGACAAAGCTCTTTCTTAAGGCAAACCAATTTCCTTCAGTCCTGCTGCTCATCAAGTGACTGCTTAGTTTATAATTTAGGTAGTCTTTCAAGGTGAGAGAGAATGTTCAAAGGGTTGTTCTCAATGTTTGTTGGTTTGAAATTAGGTCTAATAGCTCTCTTCTTGCAATCTGTTTTTCATAATGGTATTTAGTAGAACTCTGTGAAATTTTAATCCTGCCTGACCACAAGAAATGGATTAGTATAGAGAGTTCAATATGCATGTGGCAAAGCTCATTTGGCTTTAGACATGAAAAATGCCTAAGCCTCTAAATTTTAGGGCAGGGTATATCTGAAGGGTCAGTATTAGAAAACTGTGTTGCTATATGCATTAGAGAATTTAAGTTTATAGAATTTACTGGGAGAACTAATGTTTCAACATTGTACTTTCGTGATATCAGTAAAAAGTCGGGTTGAAAACTGGCAGAATAAATCAGCTAAGCATAGCTACTGAATTTTCTAATGAAAATTTCTCAGGGCCTATCTCTACTGATCAGGGAGAAATGCAAAGGAACTGGCTGCAGTTTCCTTAATCAGTCTGGTTCTGTCATTATCCTTGCCACCAGTGTCCTTGCTCTTTAAAAAATTGCTCAATATTCTTGAAGCTTCACTTGCACTCTCCTTTGAAATACTTCTAGAGCATTTGGAATTCCTGGAATCCTTAAATGAAGCGAGTAGGTTAAGGACTTTGTCTTGCCTTAGGAAGCAATTCTTTAGAAAAACAAGCAAGTGTATCTCATAAGCAGGTCCTTTATACGGCCTTGGTGTTTTACAAAGGGCACTTTTCATATGCTGAAAGCAGTCATGAGCAAAACGAGTGACACAAAAACTTAAGCTAAAAAAAGTGAAGGCTAGTTAGGAGAGGTTTAATGACACAGAAGGTTAAACACTAAAAACTTCATCACTACGCACTTTTTCATTTACAGTTAAAAAAATCTTCACCCTTTGAAGTTTACAGATTAATATTATTACAAATATTCATGAGCCCTACTGGATCAGGCCATGGCCCTTTTATTCCACTACAGCAGGAATGAATGAAAAATAGGAAAAATGATAGCAGGGGGAATAAAATAGTTGTTAGAAATACAGTTTACTGCAAATGAAAGCTACAAATGCAAATGAAAATTTGACAGCTAATATAATCACAGATCATAATCAGGACCTAGTGAAATTCAAGCAATGCTATAGACTTGATCCTATCTATGGATTTTAAAATAGTCAAACAGAATACAGGAGAGAAAGACAGTTTCAATGCATATTTTTCTCTGCCTTTGGGACAAACCATGATGAGGTGCTCATAATTTATAGGGATAAAAAAATACTTTGTATTTCATTAATAACTAAAAAGAATCTAAACCTGGAACTACTCATGTTAACGTTTTTAAATGAGGCATTTTCCAATCAAGGATATTAATGAACCAGTTGAAGAACTTTCTAAGCCACTCATCGATTTATTTTATACAAATTATAGTATGCTTGGGAACTTCTAGAAGGTTATGAACAAACTGAAGTTATAATAGTGTTGAGGATAAATAGGATGACCAGAATAGGTCAGTTAGCTTGATACTATCCTTAGGTGTCACAGAAATAACGCAGTAAACAATTGCAAGTTAATGGCCTTATTAATAGATGCCAGTATGGCGCATAGGAAATGAAAATTAATGTTAAATTTCTTTTGATGAAAATTTAAATGTATTGATAAGATTAATAGCTTCTGTTTGATAATGTAATAGAAAAATAATGATACCCAAAAGTGAAGGTAACTCCTGTTAAATAGACAAAAACTGGTTAGAGGATGGATCTCAAAATCTAGTTATAGAAAGAAAATCTTCACTTTACAGAGTATTTTTATTAATGTTCTGCTCAAAATTCTTTTTCTCAATGACCCAGTAAAAAAAGAGCAGGAGTTCCTTCCTGGTAAATTAGGAGATGACATTAAGATGTTAGTAAGGTCAGCTATAAAGAACAGTCATATAATGACTAGCATAGTGGCCTATTTAAAAAGCACATTTCTGCATAGAACAAATTGTAAATTATGTAGCTACAAACAGAGAAATTCACACTCACACAATGAAAGAAAGTATCTCAGGAACACTGAAGAGGACTAGAACTAATGATAGCAAACCAGATGAATATGAGCTTGCACTGTTGCCACAAGGACGTACATGCAAATCAATATTTAATCATTGGATTAGTGAGTAGGATTAGGCAAGTGGAATTATATCTGGGTATGTCATTATCAGCCCAGTGCTGGAAGTTAGTGTATAGTTTTGTAGGAGGCCATATATAAAAACCATGTGGACATAATGAAACATGTTCAGGAATGAACTAGAATAATGTAATGAGAAATAAAAGAAAACCACTTTATAATGAGACACTTAAGTTCAACCTAACTTAGTTTCCTTAAGATAAGGTAAAGTGGGATGATTCTGGCTAAATAAGGAAAAAACTTCTGGTTCTTGTAGAACATATGGTTCTTCTCCCTTAGAACACCAGAAAGAGATAAAATGAGACCCAGTGGATTAAATCTAATAGTAGCCTAATCTGTATTAGAAACAAGATAGACAAGAGAGAGGGACATAGAAGAGACCTGGTAGACTCACTGTTACTTGAAATCTTTAAAAAAACATTAAAAGTGGCTTTCATACAAGCAAAACAATATCAGCAACAGAGATATCTCCATCTGTGGTGGCTGGTTGGGCTCCCTCAAATGATGCAATTCACTTTAACCTACAGTAACCTTCTAAACTGTTAGGTGACTCATGTCCCCAAACTATTTTTGTCTCTGCACTGCCTATAAAAGGAATGTAGGGTGAGTAGTTAAAATATGGTTATCTTCCACACCGTAGATAAGCAAAATTAGGTGAAATTAATCCTAATCTGGATGGTTTACTGTAAAATCTGCTGTAGCTCGAACAGATGGTATGAAATTGATGCAGAAACTACCATGCAACGCTTTCTTGCCTGCTTTATGCATAAAGTCAGTCTATAGAATCTTATTAGTACCCCTGAGTCCTAGAAATCTATTAATGCTAAAAAGACAGTTTCACTGCAAAATAAGTAATTTAAATGCCCTCTTCAGGGTATCCTGGAGCTCCTGTAAGGCAACTGGAAATGGCCATTCTCAGAGCTCAGAGACAAGGTAACTATTGGTTAGATTTAGATGTGTTCAGAAATATGTTTTAACCAAAAAGCATAACCTAAGACAACAAAAAAACTTTTACACATATTAATCTAAATGTCAACCTAAATACATTAAACAACATCAGCCCTACCACTGAATACCAGTTACTATGATGCATCCGCAAATCCACCTTGTTCTTGCAAATTTGAGACAGAATTTTAGTGCAAGGAAATAACACTGAGAATGGGAGTTTTTTTCTTCATCAGACCTAGAATATTCTAACAGAGATACCTGATGGAAAGAAAAACATTTTAAGTATATTAAGTATATAATGTAACTAGATATATTATACATACTTCACAGCTTAGCATATAGTAAATGGCATAAAAATCCTGCTGTTCTTGAAAGAGGAAGGTGATATATTAGTAGACATAACTCATACACGTAATAAATTTAATAGTTTGCAAGACTCCTATAGATCTCGCACACACCAAGTTTTTAGAGTTTTCAGTACATAAAACAGAGAAGACCTCAGTAAAATGCTCTATATTAACTGCAGTCTGTTTTTTGTGAAGGTATTTATCCAGATTTTTTCAGTGAGACATTATCTTACTCAGCATGTGAGCAGATATACTCTAACTGTGACTGTGCTGTGATCATATGAAAGTTGTGTTAGCATATTACTGAGTTCCAACCTAAGTAATATCAACAAAAAACAGAGACCGGAACTGGTAGCTCTTATTATTTCTTTTTATATCTTAGCATGTATTGAAATGATGCACTGAAGCTTAATTGACAGGCCAAATAGACAAGGCAGCATGTTTTTGGATGCTTCCTGGGTGCCCCAATAGAGTTCTGTTTCCTGCATTGGCTTGTTCAAATTATTTGAGAGGTATTCTATTCAGATAGTACTCTGTTTGCCTGACTTTGTCTTGAACAAAATATTAAATTTACTGTTAAAAGCTTAAAAAGCTTTTTTAAGAGTCTCAAATTTGTAAGGTTTAACCCTGCTGACTCTGACTGAACCCTTTAAATAACGTTAAAATGTATTGATTCAAAGGGAATAAAGAACAGAGAGAAACATTTGTTCCAGAAGCTGGTTGGGCAATAGGAATGAATGAGAGTCAGTAAAAGGGCTGAGTACTGGCTTTCTTGCCAAAGCTCCAGCCAACACAGCTGTGCTGCTGCAGATACATGCAGTAACAGAGAGACTGACAGTATATATGCACATCCCCAAGGCTAGGAACTGTCTCTGCTCCCACCCCTTATTCAGTGCAGCTGAGACAGCAAAATTGAAGCCAGGGCTTGTTTTCTGATATCTGGCACAGGCTACCAATAAATTTAATTTTTAAGGGAAGCAACAAAGAAAGAAACTATGCCTCAAAGATGTCTCTGAGCAAAAATGCCACAGAGCTTATTCACTTGGTTAGGCTGTGACTACAAAAAGAAGTGAAGGCCCTGTGAGAACAAAGTTGCCATAACATGATCTTAAGGCTTCTTACATTGCAAGGGCCTTAGAATTAATAAGGTGCAGGACCAGATGTTAAGCCTTTATAACTGTGGTCATGGTCAGAATGCTTTCCCTGGAATTTCAAGTGCTGTTACGTACCTTTTGCCATAGGTTGCATGTGATGTCAAGACCGAGTGTGTTGGGAGTGTGTTTATGTAAGATGTTTATCTCTTCCCTGGACTTTTTCAGCTGGTTCCAGCTCAGGCTGAAGAACTGCAGTTTGCTTAAGCCTCTAATGCCCTCAAAAGGGCATTATAATATGGCTATAGCTCATATCAAAATATTCCTGGTTGGGCTGCAAGGCAATGCAGGTTTGAAAATAGTTTTATGGTAAAAGTCTTGCAAAAGAAATTTTAGTTAAAGTAATCCAACACTTTTAATCTTTAAATAGACTTAACTGGATACAGTGCCTGGGATGCCCTTTGTTCAGTATTCAGTCTGTTGAGGGAGACCTAGTGTGCTCCAGACATGTTACCCTATTTGTTAAAATGAAATTACCATTATAAAGGTCAGATGGGTGACATAGTGATACCACTGTAATACTGTGATTCAAATTGGAGACAATTATCAACAGGCACCAAAACTGTGGGCTGCTAATAACATCATAGTGTATTCATGGTCCCAGTTTAGTCCCCCATTCTCTTCCCCTGTGTGCATACTGGCTCAATCTTGTCTTGTGAGCACACCTCACAATGCAAGAGTATTTATGCTAGTAAATGTTCCTTTAAAAAAAAAAAAGAATTAGAGCTTAATTTTTCACCAGGTCATAAATATTATTTAAGGGAGTAAATTCATTAAAGCTGATGATAAGCTTTTGAAGTGTTTTTAAGTCTAGAGATGTCCTACAGTGTGCTCAGGCTGTTCCTATTCAAATTCAAAACCTATGTCAAAAGTAGATCAGAAATGACAATTTTACTGGACACACAGCCAAATTCTGTAATATTCCATGGCTACCTTTAAAATGAAAGAGCTTCAACCGATGGAGTGCAAATACAAATACTATCCTATGGGTAAACCATAAAAAGACTATAAAATGTGAATCCAAACTGACATGAAAGAGTGAAAAGACAATAAGGGCTATGATGACTCTTCTTCACTTATTTGAAGACTATTTATTCTCCAACTTCTCCCTGGAAGAGAAGTGACCTGGGTATGATGGGGAGTCTGACAGTCCATCATTTCACAGGAGAAGGGAAGAGATGCTGCTGACACCAAGGAACTGGCAACTCTTCCATTATGAAAGAGCGGTATGGAAAGAATGGAGCCAAGCAGAGACAGACAACAGATCCTTAGGAAAAGGCAAAGTGAGAGGAGAATTACTAGCATCTCACTGCAAACACAAATCACTGGAAAGTTGGCACTTTGGCAAAATAAGAAGAGAATTGTTATTCACCTCTTTCTTAACATTGCCTTTAAATAAGCTTTAGAAAGGAAAAAGTTTATTTGAAACCATAAAAAAATGGGATTGAAAACATAACCATCAAGTATAAGAAATAACACCATTCACAAACTATGGTTACAAATGACACAGTCCAGAAACTATTGCAGCTTCATGTACCAGATATTTAGCAGGGCTACTTCATCAGAAAGGCCTGCTACTGAAGGTGCCATAGAACAGTTATGCATATGAATGCAATGGCAGAATTATGCATATAAACATCCACCTGAAGAAGCATTTTTCTGTGCAGCTATTATAACAATATATATTTCTGAAGCTGAAATCTGTGTCTTGATGTAGCTTTTTCCCCAGACTACATTCTTGTTATGTCAAATCTGTCCGTCCCGTCCCATGCCCCCCAAATATCTTCTCAAGAACAACTACCATAATGGCATGAAGTCATGTATTTCATAAATTCAAAGGAAAAGTTGATAGTTTAGGTCATGTCCTATTCTTTGATGCATTCTTCTGAAACTGATTTTCATTGAAATTACATGTCCTTTACACAATAGGAAATGCAATTAGGATTCAGCACAATAATTGTAATTCACATTGCATAGTAACTGATAGGCAGAGGAACACAAGTTCTAGTGATGTTAAGTAAATGTAAGCAACATCAGAATCAAGTCCAAATGGAAATGTTGATTTTTAACTTTTGTGTTGGGTTTAGGTCATGGGCCAACCTGAACAGCAAAGTAAAAATGACATAATATATTTATTTCACTGAAAATTTGACAGCAATGCCTCACCTGTATCTGACTAAATACTGGCCTTAGCCACTGAGAATATTGTTTTTTTTTTCATTTAAGCAAAAAATCTGAGGCTTGACCTTTACTGTCAGTTCCATGTTCAAAACTTCATCATCACATTGGAAATCATGAGACAGAATAAATCTTTTTGTGCTTCTCTTTCCCTCTTCCACAATTATTTTGCACATAGAAAACAGACACTGGTCTTTGAGCTATATAAAATAAAAGGCATTTGAAATTTGTAAACCTTCTAATTTTTAATTAAATAATTTAATACTGAGTGTAAAATGAGAGAAGTTAGGTAATGAAATTAATAGCAATCAAGTCAGGAAATCCTCTTTCTGTAACACAGATCTGCTAGAAACCAGGTTTAATTGCCTCATAATCAAAGCACTGCATAATGTTTTTGCTTGTATGGGTTGTTGTGTACCATACAGAACTCTGGCTAGAATCAAAAGAACTACACCCATGCACTGAAATTCCCAAAGTCCAAGAGCAGCCTAACACTGGACCATGGGACTAGTCAGATGTACTCATTAGTGAATTCGACTGTCTCCTTCCTTTCCCCAGAGCTGAACATCCCACTTCCTCATAGTCTCTTGTTTCTAACAGAGTAACTCAGAGTCTGAAATGAGCCCTTCTACTTTGGCAGCAAGTTATGAAGTTAGATGAGTGAAACAGCAGCATTATATGCTTGTAAAAATGAATAAAAGGAATCAAGGAAAAACTTTTTCAGAATACCAGCTGAGAATAAAATATATTTTCTTTTCAAAACTGCACCTCACAATTTAAATCAAACAACTAAAGATCATTTGCTCCTGCAAGACCCTATGAAAGAAAGATCCTTTGCACAGTCAATACTAAAGTTGGTACTCCAGAGAAAGTAGTTCTTAGTGAGAGAGAACTTAATTTTCAGCTGCATTTCGTTTAATCTGTTGAAACTCAGAGGAACTTTGCTTTTCTGCTATGCTTTTTACAAGTACAAAATAAAACCCTCATCAAAATCTCACTACAATGAGTGGAAAGTTTCTCACTGACTTCCACAGAAGTTTTATCTGGCTCTGACACAATGGACAGAAGAGAATCAACCTTAAACCTAGGCTTGTCAGGTTGTGTTAGTAGAAGAGAATTTAATTTTACCTACCTGTTTTTTTTCTCTTCATCTGTGAAATCCAAAGCTTGCCTTCTAATATCACAGGAGGAAAACCAAAGTTCATACCAGTGTAGCATACTCAAACTCAGCAATGTATTCTGGCAGGACCATTTCATGGTCAAACACAAACCACTCGCAATGCCAATGGCTGTAGTCACAATTTCTCTGTTCCAAGGAAGCTCACATTTTGGAAGCGAGCAAAACAGGGTAAATATAATAATTTTTTTTTAGCTAAGTTTGGTGTTAATTTGAGAATGTTAATGAGAAAAAGGTATCTCCTTCCATGAAGATGCATCAGTTTTATTCCTTTCTACTAGTAGATTTTCTTTGCCATACAGACTCACACAGGCTAATAAAGGAGTTTAACTTCGCTTTCTAATACGCTACGTAGAATAAGCAACTGTCAGATTCCAGCATGAAGATCACAGCCTGTCAAAGACTAGCTTAGATCCTGAGAGCATGGACAGCTCTCCTGCAGTGCTTTCATTGCTGCACTGTCCAAAACTACTCCATCATATTATGGTGTGATCACCTTCCATATTAGCTTTCATTTCCTCCCTTCTAAGAAACCAGAAACAATCCCAGTTCCTTCACAGAGAGGCAGATGTTGCTCCCTGTTAGCATCTGAAAGTTTGGAGAGTATATCAGAGTGAATAGGTAAAATTATTACTCAATTCCCATTCTGTTCTCTTGCAAAAAATAGGGTAAAGCAGAATCCATCACTCAGAGGATACACATGATACAGAGATTTAATGTGGTTACTTACAACAGTGTATTTCTCAGCAGTACTCATTTTTATTTTGCTTACAGGTAAAGGATGTGGATTTTAAGGGTGAAGATTCTCTCTGCTATATGCATATTGCCCTTTGCAACACTCACTCAACTCTGCTGTACAAAGAGTAGTTATGAAACTGCATGAAGTAAGCTACTTTTAGTGTGGACTAATGGCTAAATAGCACATCTCACTTTTACTCTGAACTAGACAAGCACAAAAATTTATTCAAAGAGGAATCTTCTTTCTTGCTATTGTCTGTGAAAAAATGCACTTCAGCTGAGCAGAGACCATGTTCTGAGGGATGAAAGCTCTTGACAAAACCTAACTGTCAAAGATGAGTTTAGAACACAGATGTTAATTTAACCTTAACTTTATGATAACAAGTGCCAACAAATACATACCATTGCCAAAAGTAGATGCATCACTTTCTAGGCATTTCCATGGCCTGAATACTGAATTAGCTTCTGAGTAGTTGACTTGATAGATGGGATTCACTGCATAAGCTGGAGCACTGTGGCCAAGGAAAACTTGCAGTTACCACTTTCCCTAGGAGAGGGAAAAAAGACACTTAATGCTTCCAATTTTAGCTTGGGAGTGCAGACAGGATAATACAAGATTGATGCTTAATGTAATAACAGGCAGCCTACATCTTGGGCTGCCAAATGAATGCTCTAATATATACGTAATACTTACTAATAAAAATATGTATTTTTATATATTATGATTCTTGTTTTATGTTTTTTTTATGAAACAAATATACTTTGGAAAACGATTACACTGAAATCTATAATTTGTAGCTGGCTAATATTTAAAGGCAGTGAAATCTGAAAATAAGTAATTTCATAAAGAGTGGAACCTGTAAGGCCAGGTATCCTTTGGACTTGTGTCTTCCAACCTTCTTCTTCCATACTGCAGTAAACCCAGCCTCCCCAAGGTCCCTATGACACTAAGGCCAAGCAAAAGGTAGTATATTGTTGTGGTTTAACCCCAGTTGGTAACTAAGCACCATGCAGCCGCTCACTCACTTCCCCCACCCAGTGGGATAGGGGACAGAATTGGGAAGAAAAAAAGGTAAAGAACAGTTTAGTAGAACAGAAAGGAAGAAACTAATAATGGTAATAACAACAATTACAAAATTACAATAATAATAAAAGGATTGGAATATACAACACATGTGATGCACAATGCAATTGCTCACCACCCACCAACTGGTGCCCAGTTAGTTCCGGAGCAGCAATGCCCCCCCCCCTCCAACTCCCCCCGGTTTATATACTGGCCATGTTGTCCCATAGTATGGAATATCCCTTTGGCCAGTTTGGGTCAGCTGTCCTGGCTGTGCTCCCTCCCAGCTTCTTGTGCCCCTCCAGCCTTCTTGCTGGCTGGGCATGAGAAGCCAAAAAATCCTTGACTTAGTATAAACATGACTTAGCAACAACTGAAAACATCAGTGTGTTATCAACATTCTTTGCATACTGAACCCAAAACATAACACTATACCAGCTACTAGAAAAAAATATTAACTCTATTCCAGCCAAAACCAGGACATATGTACAGTGGCTAATCTCAAGATATATATATGCTGACAAACTTGCAGAAATCCATACTGACTGCCGTGTTGGCTGATGCTAACAGAACCCTAGAAAAGCTGAGAAATATCTTTTCTTTGTGAGAAGGCGGAGAGGGAGGTGTCCTAATTTAGGTTAAGCCACATTTTTACAAAAATCATAAATACTTAATTATCTTTAAGACTTCGATACTTTTTGCAAATTTGGTTGAAATTTGATAATTTGCCACTGCAATGACAGAGTCACCAACATGACTGGTGTTTTTCCCTTCCACACCTTGTCTTGAACATGGATTGACCCGATGTATTTGCGTCTTTCCTCACTCATCTAGAAAAGATCAGACATATCTAATTATTTCTCACATGAGACTATGTCTCATAGACATTTCAAACTGCTGTCTGGGAATTACTCCCAGCAGCTGAAGCCCTTTGTGGTGCTTCCTAATACACAGAAATGCCACTGGAACAGATTTCAGCAGTTTCAGAACTCCTTTCAAGGCTGCATATGCCACCTCATGGCCATCTACAGTATTTACAAGATGTCCTTTCTGTAACAGCAATTATACAAGCCATACAACACATATTTCACAAGATCTTTCCAAACTTTGAATTACCATGCTTGAATGACTTCTCAGGATCACTACTCTTTTTTGCCTTCTGCCTTGGCTTACTTTTTCAGAAACTCTGTTCTGGGACATTCACATATGCTTAGACTGTTACAGAGAAGAAAAGCTTTTTTTTCCTGTCAGACTGCTGCAAAACTTAAAGCAAGGGCCAAGTATCTTTATTTGACTGAGACCATTCCTTAAAAATTTAAACAAATTTAAGCAGCATGAAAATACAGCTATGAATTATGATAGAGGATGGCAGGCAGGGAAAGTGAAGAATAATGAATAACAAATTAGCTTATGGTGTCATTATTCCAACAGAATGAGAGATACAGACAAGAAAATGAGATTTTTAGCTCTGTGGGACAGGGCCCATCTTCCTGTATGCTTATTCAGCATTTAACACCATAGAAAGGAACCTCAGTGGGGCCTCTGCAAACTAGCATGATATAAAAATAATAAAGCAAAACAGGACAATAGATACTGCATTTGAAGATACAATCTTGCCACCCAAAAATCCGATCACTTCTCAGAGCAAAAAGAGAAAGGCAGGTGGGCAAAATGTTGGAAAGAAGAAAAGGAGAGCAATGGGGACTAGAGAAGAGTAGCCCTGAATTAATATTCCTACTTTTTACTCTTTTCCTTCATAAACTGGAATGAAAACTTCCTTACCCGAAATATCTCCATCCTTGGAGATATTAAAAAGCTGTCTAGACATGGTCCTGCACAGCCTGCTGTAAGTGACCCTGCTTGATCAGGTAGGTCACGCAAGGTGACCTCCAGGGACCCCTTCCAATCGCAACCATTCTGTGAGTCTGTGAAAATACTTCTTCTATTCATAATTTCTTACTCAGCATGAAATAATATATTCTGTCTGGCTATTTTACAGTCTGGAGTTGGAAGGGGTCACTGGGACAGGACTGACAGTTACTAGGGTTATGACTGTTCTGACAACTAGGATCCATGCCAGAGGAACCCTATGGATAGGGCTAGGTATCTGGAGATACCAGAGATAAATGCACTAGGATTAAATTTAAGATTAAGGCCAAAGGAGGCAGTTATTTAGAGTTAGGACAAGGCTTGCAAGCCACGACCTGGAATGCTGTATTACTAGAACTGAGACTGAAAGAACTGAAAATGAATGGTATGCTTTGTTCTAGCACTGGTAGAAAGAACAAAATAATAGCAAAATAATATTGTGTTCAAACAAATACAAATGAAGATTATAAAATAAATGGTTAAAAAAATCACTGAACAAATCTGTTCCACAGGCAGTATATACAGGTGCTGGAGCTGTTACTGTGGAGACTTCCAAACTAGCCCTGCATCAGTCCCCACAAACTCTAGTGGGGGACATTAGTGAGAAGTGGTGAGTGAGAAAGAACGATTTCCAACAAAAAGAGAAAGGGCAAGGAAAGGACAAGAAGATGATGAGAAAAAGCGGAAAGCACTAATCATGCCTTTGCCACAGATGACATAAAGATGTGATGAATGAAGCAGAGGTAACACAAAGAAATATAATGAGAACAGAGGAAGAAAACAGAAGAAAGATGAATAGAAAAATTATGAAAGCAGAAAGGAAAAGAGAGCAGCACTTTTCTTCCTGCTTTCTTCTGTGCTTCCTTTAGTAAAGAACAGCATTCTTCTTTCCACAACGCAGCATACCATATGCACTTCCAGACCCTGGAAACTATCCTCCAGCATTTGTAGCAGCTGCTTTTCCTTAACTAGCAATTCAGGGTTGCATACATAAGAGAGACATTTCATCTTTTCTTATTAAGAAACTATGAAGAGAAGAAATAGGGATAGACTCCAGGTCTTCATTATGTTGTTGCAAAAGCAGGCAAAAGACAAGAATAGACATTCAGACTATACTAAGTTTATACATTGCACAATATTTACTAAGGACAATTAAGACAAATTCCATGATACTGGTGTTCATAGTAATCATGAGATCACTTGCAAGACTCCCCCCCCCCATGCCTCTTTATAATCAGTAAGAGTAGTCTTCATGTTCTGTATTACATAAAAAAATAAAAATATTTATTTATTTGTCTCTGGAATAACAAGTCTTGTCTTTGCTGAAGAACCCTAGCAGGAAGGTAGCAATAGCATGAGAAGAAAGAGAATAGTACAATAAATGTTGACAGCAGATCCAGAACCCCATACAAATACTATAAAACTGTTGATAACTTATTTTCTTCTTGAAATTCTTTTTCATAAGGATGTAATTTCTGGTGAGTTACAACACTGCAGTTTGAGCATCAGCAAGTTAGTGTGGGGATTTGATAAATTATTGCTGGACTTTTCTGCCAAAATAAGCATCAGAACATGAGATTTCAATTTAAGAACAGTGTTGGGCTGATAGTTGCTTCGCAAGGAAGATGCAGAAATTCCCTATCACCAACTGGAATGGGGTCTAATACTTATAAATGGAGCTGATCTGGCTAATCCATACTAGGAACTAATACAATGAGACAGTTTTTCTTACAACCTGGAGGATAACCTCCAGCATGATACAGAGTGCATTGGGGAGCTTCCTGAAAAGTTTTGTTCACTTCAGGTAATATGAAAAGAGCTCCTAAAATCATTAGCTGTGCCAATCTGACTTCCCCAAGGGCCAAAAAAAGTGCTGGAAGTGGGTAGTTGAATTGTCTGATAAAGATTTCTACCTCAGATAATTTCAGGTAAAGCTGTAAGAGTAAGAGTAATTTTGTGTTTCCAACTTTATGTGAAGAATAGCAAAGGGTGAACAAATCTGTTTCATGTTGTATTGGAATGGACCAGAAGCTCAACAGTGGTGTTTCAGCTATGGAGGAAAATAACTGTTAGCTAAAGGCTTACAGGAAAAAATTTGAAAGTGGTACAATCCATAAGATCATCTCTGCCCACCTCTGAATGTTTCTTGTGGCTATGCTGTTTCTGGGTCAAACCATGCCCCACCCCCCAAAACTATGCAGCAAACAAAAATACCCTAAAAAACCCAACCCTAAAGATGTTGAGCCGTGTTATGCCATTAACTGAAATATTGCATCTCAGAACAGGTATGCTCTGAATCCCAGGGAATTTGTTTTGATCTTAGCAGCTAAAATGTCCTGAGCTCAGAGGGTACCTGCTATCCCTCAGGCAGATAAGATTTTGCTTTCAAGATTGAAAAGGTCTTCAAGCTCCGTTCAAGCTCTCAGCTCTGATTTCTACACACAGAAATCACACATACAGTTAGATGTATAAAATAAACCTTCACATACATATAGTAAATGCACATAAAAGATGAAGAGCACTATATTAACTGTACTAAAATCATAACAATACAGTCACACATATCAAGTCAGCAAACTGCTCAGTATGCAAAGAAAGAAATGGATTAAACAGGAGTTCTCTCTCACAGCTATAAGTGGGCAACTGAGTGTCCTAAGACCACTGCTCCACTGATGACACAGTTCTACAATGTGCTTTGGGCAGATGTTTCCCAGTGCTTATGACAAAGATCACGGCCGCATCACAAGTCTCAACCTGATGCTTGGAAGGCAGTGACATAAATGAATACAAGCACACAAATTTCTAAGTTGAGACTTACCCAGAAAAACTTGGGATTTATCTGCATGGATACAAATCTACCTTGTGACTGTCCTGACATATGCTCTCCTGTGAAACAGATGAAATACAGATGCATGTATATGTGGGTGGGTTTTGTTTTGTTTCTGCTTTGTTAATCTACCGCTGCTTTCCAGTTTCAGAAATATGGCCATGCATAACTATTTATTCTGTTTTCACAGCCATTAGGAACACATGAGTAAGTCCAAGACCCAGTCATAGAAACACCAAGCATAGGGACATTGGGGAACCTCAAGCCACCTCGATCTGGGTAAAACTTCTTAACAATCGTAAAATATTTGATGCTTTGCAAAATGTTTCTGTTCTTATAATCACAAAGTTAACTGTTCACAGGCAGCGCTACACTAACTAGCTCTTAAAACTTAAGCACTTATTCTGCTACACTGAAAACTTGTTTTTACAGAAATATTTGAAACTCCTCCTTAAATTTCAGTGTCAGAATTTGGTTGTGCACTCTAAAGATGTGGTTTAGTTTCATTCCCATGATACTGTATGCTCTGAAGTCCCAGGTACAGAATCGTGATTGAATTATATAACAAGAACTAAACCTGTGTGCAGAAATGCACAGAGAGCAAGCACTAAGATAATAATATTTTCTTCTTGTTTTGCACTGAATTTTTCAGTGCTATCTACATGATTTTCTTCTGTTTCCTATTCAGAAGAAAGAATCACAAGCAGTAACTCTAGTCTGTTTCATTTCATTGGAACTTCGTTCTCTCAAGTGGAGACAAATAAATTCACCTTATTTTATTCAAATACTGCATTCAAAGTTAAGTATTAAATATCAATATCTAATCATATGTGATCCATTGTGTTCCTTTTCTCCATTTGCACTGTCATATTTAAAATCTGTTTAAATCCTTCTTCACTATGCAAATGAGCAGTTCCACTATAGTAAGCACAATCATGCATACAGCAAGCATGGTTTGCAAGAACACACAACAGTTTCTGCAGTCAAACCTGAGAAAGAGGAGACAGCCCACTGGCCAGCCAGGAACCTGGGGGCAGAAGCTCACCTATTCCTTGTGGTACACAGGTCAAATAACTCAAAAATATGTGGCCATTTTCTCTGTGTCTGACCAGGAAGACAATAAAGTCCTGTACTTCCATCTGGTATTGTTAAGATTTCTTAAAGATTATGGGGTAACCAGACACCTTAGAAAGAGAACCAACCTAGAAATGCAGTAGGTTCTCCAGTTCTTAATTTGATGGAAAGTTTTCTTAAAAAAGATGTAACAGTCAAAATCCTTACCGCAACTAATAAAAATATTACTCTTTCTCAAAATGATTTTGTGCTAAGATTACTCATTCAAAAACCTTCGGTTTGGCTTTCATCCCCACAAAAGCAATTTATTAATTTCTCCTTGCCAAAACAAAAAGATCTTTGGCTTGAGAAAGTGGTGTTAAAAGTAACCAGAATGCTATTTATAAACAACCTCAAATGGAACCTGCAGGTACAGAACTACCTGCAGCTCTAACAAACATCCGTGAACACAAAAAGAAGGCATACCTGAGGTGGACAAGCTTGGAGTATTCAAGCAGAAAACAGTCCTTGAAATACTGCCAGTCTAAATTTGAATCTCCCCTCAACTGAGCATCAAGGTTATTCATACAAAGATTATGTAAACAACTTCTAATGCTTCTTTACAAATACAGCTGTGTAGAAACTTAGAATAATCATTATCACTGTTGTTAAAAAGCAATTAGATAGCTTGCTTATTCTTTTATCTTCCCTTTTAAAAATCAAGGCCTTCATAAATAGGTAATAAAAAAATAAAGGCAACAAAAAAATCAGTCTTTGTGGGCTCAAAGCTTCAGCCTAGTATACCACCAAGAGATGGAGAGAGTTTCTCCTTTCTTGTCAGCTATCTGCAAATGGAGTCTGTGGAGCACTGATGCTTCAAAACACTCCAGATCCTTGTAATAAATTTGTTTTGTTAAAAATTATTAACTTGTTTGAAGTATCTCTAAAAGATTATGTGATAAACCTTCTGCAAAGTGAATGTTTCCCACTGTTTCCAATTCCATCAACAAGAATTATACTACCAAATTAAAACTCTTCTTCATTTCCACTTGGAAATCTTGTAAAATTCTGCCTGGAACAACACAACAGGACAAATTAACATAACTTTGATTTTTTTAAAAACAAGAAATTTACATGAAGTATTACAGAAAGACTTTTTTTTTTTAATCTGAAAGCCTGTAACTGTGGATATATTGATCCTAATATGTGGATATATACTGGTCCTATACTAACCCATAACACCAAGCTTCATCCACTTCACCCTCACTGTTGCTCTATAATCATTAACTTAAGGGAATCACCCCCTCAAATAGGAGAAGGTCTTAGTTTGCTATTTAGTATTCATAATGATGTCAGTCCAAACTGCAGCACTAACAAAACCATGCTGGACTTGAGAGCAGTGTGAGGCACTGGCATGAAATCAGTGGCAAGTAACAGCAACACTCCCACACCTCCATCAGTTGTTTCTTCCTTGAGATGATCAACAGTCTTTCCCTCTCTTTATTAACAAGTTTTAACACAGTACTACTTCAGTATACTATTTCTACTCAAATGCAAAATCTAAATTATTTGATTCTTTTGGGACCTGATGCACTACACTCTTTGTACTACATTTGTAGCTAGGGACAGTGTTCATTGGTCTAAGACCCAAAACTAAAGCAAGAACTGGCAAGATAAATGGCATGCCTTAGCTGTCCTGCAGAACATCAGAGAGAGAACAGACAGCATTCTACTCATCAATTCTGATGAGAGCCATCTAATACTCCCTTCATAAAAATTCTATAGAATGAGCTTTGGATCCATGCTGGCATCCAACACTAGGTCTATGGCATTCTCATATCCTCTGCATGCTCTATTACGAAGGATTCTTTATGTGTAGACTTTGTGCTGGCCATTGACTTTAGAATGAATTTGACTCATGAAGTCCTAAGCCAGAATCAAGAATGACAAGAAAAAGAAGCTATTAAAATCACATTGGAATTATAGGAGGAAAAACCCCCAACAAACGGAAACAAAAAACCCCCAGAGCACTTTGCTGGATCTCTACTGTTTAAAAGGCCCAGAAAACTTTTCCAAGCACTGGTACAATATAACTGCTCATCCCATATATTTTTGTTCAATCCTTTTTCCTATTTACTAGATCAATAATGGGAATGCCAGCATCTGCCTGCTAGAAGCTGGCCTGGTTCCAATAATTCAGACCACACAAGAGCTGAGAGCTGCCACTTTAATATTTGCAATACTCCTAGTCTGGACCTTATAAAAAATGTATGTGAGACAGGCTTCAATTCCTGTCATTAATCTCCTAACCACCAGCCACCATCATACCCTGAAAATATCAGAATACTGTTCTTCTGCCATTCACTAATACTAATTCAGTTTTCTGTTCTGGAGTGTTATTCTTTCCTCCAGTACATTTATTTTTTTGTAAGAATGCCAAGACACATCTTTTCTGTATCTTCATTATTATGAACTGAATTTTCAGTTCCCAGATTCTTACTCTTTAGAGATTTATTAATTGATGTTTTACCCAACATTTGCAGCTTGGCCAATTCACGTTCCAGCTGATAAAAAGACCCCATTAGGATTCAGAAGCAAGAGGTTATGTTAAACTATGGCAGGAAAGTTATCTTATTTATGTCTCCTCAAAAGAGAAGCCCTCTAGATGTGTACTGAAAAGTATACATGAAAACATCAAACCAGAAAATTATTTTAATAAATTCAAACTCTTGATTGTCAATAGAAAAAGCTGAATTACTTGGCCAAAGGGACAGCTCTGCTCTGAGCAACTGCACATACTCTTCTGTTGTATACTGGCTTATATCCCAGTCCTATTCATATCATTTAGACCACTGTTTCACTCAGGCAGAACCAACACCTCAGTATGACTTCATTACGATGCAAGTCTCAGCAAATGAAAAGAGAGTTAGAGGATACAATTAAAATGGAAATGAAGAGTTTCTTCAGACACCTAAGGGTAGGGAACATTTCTCTCCCCATGTGTGATCACTGTGTGGCATAATTATTCTCTGCTATGTGGAAGCAAAACTCTTTTTTCATTCTTTTTTAAGAGGTAAATCTTTAGGATCGATGAAGCCACTATACAGCTGAGATTAGGTAAAGCAAGAGAATAAACTACTCATTCCTTTTGAATAACAAGCAAGGATTTGGCTCCCAAGTATAAAACTTCCATAAAACTCTTCTTGAAGAAAGCAACTTAGCTCACTGCCTACACACGCCAATGTGAATATTATTTAGAATATTCATATATGCACTAATTATAGGCACTTCTGACAAAGAGATGAGGTGACTGAAGCACATGTCTCCTTCCTGATCTACATATGGCAAGCAAAAGAGGAAGATACGACCATAAAGGCATGAGCCCGCATTGGCAGAGTCCTTGGTGTGTGCACTCTTGACCAAAAGAATCTGTTGACTCTTGATCAAAGTACTTTTAAAGGGTCCTATTTACATAATCAGCAATATTTTTTCAGTTATATTTGTACAGATGTATGTGCAAAGAGCTCACTCAAAGTGCACTGAAGACCTACTAGGAATGATTACAAACTGCTGTACAGAAAATCTGTGACACAGGTCTTTTCACTATTGAATAACTGCAGTTGCACTGATGCAACTACAGTCCGATTCTAATCCATTATGTTGCTTATACTGTTCTTAAAGGAAGGGCAACAGACCAATCAGTTGGAAATCAGAAAAAAACCAAAACAGTAACTTGAGGGCTGGGTGAGAAAGAGCTTTCTAATCTGCAAAACAGACACCTTTCAGAAATGTTTATATAGTATCAACTAGAATAGGCCATAACCATAATAATCTGGGAGCTCAGCAGGAAGGTCCTCTGCAAACACCTGTACTGGATGAATAAAAGAAGCAACTTGAAATGCAGTTTACCGCATTAGGTCAGTATCTTATGTAGTCCACAGTTCTGGACTATATCTCTAAGGCTTCCTTCTTGGTGCAGTTCCATTTAAGAGCCCATTGGTCAAAATGCTTACCTAAGGCTTGAGACACCAAATTCAAATAATTATGACCTGGCAGAACTGAAAACTGGAAATGGATCCCCTGTAACACATTAAGTGTCCTAAAAACTTTGCTGTTGATTATTCTGAAGAATAATTAACACAAACAGTGACATCATACTTGTAATATATTATTTTCTATTTCCACCCAAAAGTGCAGGGATAGCACGTGGAAGGTCTTTTTGTAACAGAAAAAGATAACCCAAGAAAAATTAATGGACTCTCTAGCATCTATTCAGATATGCAGGCATAGTTTACATCTCCATTTATAATCAAACAGGCTTGATTTAGATTTAAACTAAATGCCCTTTATACTAAGGGCAGTGAAAAAGAAAAATAAATATGTGCACAAATCCCACTGATACCAATTTTCTGTCATCTTTGACATGGCTACAGCAACAGAAAGGAGTTTGGAGTAAACAAAGATGAGCTCTAGGGAGTTTTGACACAGACCTTGGGTTGATCAGGGCTGTGTATATTGGATATGACTCTAAACCACACAAGTTGGTAGGAAATTTTTATTAGAATGAGAGAAAGATTAAACCATGTACATAAATCCTTGGTAGTAATCAGAATGCTCATGCTAGAAATGCCAGACTGGTATCATCTTCCTATTTTTTCTATTAAGTTTCCAGCAAGGTTGACCTCCTGCAAATTCTGCAGAGCATGTAAGCCCTGTGAATATTTTAAACAATACAGTTTTAATCTAATATAGCACTGCAAATGATGAAGAGCCTGTAGGCTAAGAGGCAGATCATTCAAATGTAAAAACAAATTTGACTGGAGTCTAAACAATGTTAGCTTCTGTTGTAAACTATAGCTTTCTTTTGACATGGAAAGAGAGAATGCATTTTGCCGAAAGGGAATTAGCTTGGAAAGCCTTTGTAAATGATACTGCAATGAAAATAAACTTAGTCCCCCAGCCTTAGCTTCACAGCTGTGCACAAGAAACCTAACAGATCATGCCCCATGTCATGAGTACTCATTAGCTTTTGGCTGCAGCCCATGTCTTGGCCTTGGGATATCACGAGAGCTAAATCACTGATGTCAATCATTTCTTTCCACGATGACACTGCAGTTATTTGCAGAGAGATGCCACTAGTGTTTGTAGTGTCCTTGCTAATAATAATTTCTGGAAACACTCCCCTGCCTTTACGTTTGTACTTTGTCAGCTGTAATTTCTCAGTCTTCCTTTTCCTTCCCTATCATCATGCCCAGCTTTGATTTCTTTCTCCTCTCTTTTACAGCTTTGAAGGTTCACAGTGTTTCTGGTCTCATTCATGCCTATCAGCATCTCCTTCTGCTCTAACTACTTTTATCTTGGTATTGTTATCTCCCTCTGCCTGTTTTTTCATGTACTCTCGCAAGGGAAGGTGGACTGAGCTGCGGCACTTCTGTCTCCCTGTTAGGGCACGATGACTCAGGTAATTCAGAAAGCTAGAAATGGACATCTACAAATTTCTTCCTCCTTTACATGCCAAACTGTTAGTCACAGAGTTCTTGCTGTTTCTGGACTAGCCTCCAATTCAAACGTTAACAGGAACAGTACTAATTTGGGGGGGAAAGGGGAGCAATACTTTGATATATGACAGCATGAGAAAAAGCCAGGATAAAACTTCTCCTGAACAGGATTTAATCTCTCCAAGTTATAAAAAAATTAAAAAATCCTAACACTAAAATAAAAATTAAATGGCAAGCCTTTTACATAATACTGAAGTGTAGACAAAAATCTGCAGTTATAAGATAACTAAAAAAGTTTTCCTTATCAAGAATCTCTGAGGTCTTAAAAAATGAGTGATTTAAAAACTCATATGCAGAAAACCCTGACAGCTAATCAGTTCTAAATAATATTTTAGCCTTACTTCTTATAAATTGAAGTTTTAAATTGTCCTTTCTGTTGTTCAATAATTCTAAAAGTTAGCCCTACTTATTAGACATATTTATATACCATACTATTAAAATACAATACATTAGACAAATTAGAATAAAAGAAATCCTAACAAGGACACCAGACTCACCTCTATATTCTTGATCAGGTTATTATTCAACCAAAGTAAAATCAGCTTTGTTAGGGCTTCCCAGTTTTCAGTTCTGGAAATTTCATTGCAATAAACATAAAGCTTTTGCAAATTTACACATTTTTGTAGACCATCTATTTTCTGCAATAGGAGGTATTACTTTGTGGTACTGAACAACAAAATGTCACTCTTTTTTTGTCAAGATGCCATTAACTTTTACAGAAAATTGTTAGGTTGTTCCAAATAATTTGAGACCACACTCTCTGTGCAGAATTCTGCTGATTTAGAAAGCTTTTCAATTAAGTCAACAAAGAAAAAATAGTAGCAGCTACAACAGTTCATGACAAATGATTATGTGGTTTTAAATACAGTATTATTTTCATTAAAATGCTTTCATTCTAACCAGTTTTCTGGAAAAGGTTTCAGTGTAATTATTTTAGTTTTAAAAAATAGTGTTTCGAATGAGACAGAAAAAAATCCAACAATAGGTTCTAAATTACAAAAATCTGTAATATGTAACAGATGTAATTTGATCCATATCTAAAATGGGTGTTTTAGATACTTAAGTAAAGAAGTGCCAGATCATGACTCCTTTGAATGGTGCCTTCTTCCTTGAACAGATGAATCTAGTGTTTGTGAAAGAATATGATAATCATTGTAAGGGACTGGAAATTGGCTACACTTGGCTAGAAAGAAAACTCATAGTTAACCTACCACTGAACAGCATTCAGCAATCCGCAGCGCTCTGAGCAACAGGCAGTACTCTAGGTCTGAAATCTTTTGAATACTTTGTCCAATGAGAATGAGAGTAAGTTACATTTGGGAAATATTGCATGCCTACAGTTATGGGATAACCTGTGAAAAACATCTCCAGTGCTGTTGTTTTTATCCCTCTTGATCAATGTTCTTATAAGACAATCCATTACATGTGTACTGGAAATGAAATGCAACTATTAGTTGCTTTATGTCCATTTTGTAAAAAATATATTACATAATTTTCAATTCTGCTAATTCTAATGAATATCAAAACCTGGAAATTTTTAACTTTATCTATAAGCTAGTATATATATATTTATATGTATATACACATACATATATATATATATATGAACACAGATGGTGTGCTTTAATCAGTTTTGTAGTTTTCCACTTCTGGAGTGGTTGTATCAAGTAAATGTAATAATAAAAGCGTATGGCCAGGAAAAATATCTTAGTTAATCACCCAGTTCTACTCACAACTATCCATTGTCTACAAAAATGCAGGAGACCTGGTCAAAACTACAAGATTTATTTTGATCAAATTTGTATGACAAGCTTATTTCTGTTTTTACATAAGAATAATTCTGTAGGGCACTTCACAAGAAAAAAAGTAGGGAATTGTGCCTTAAAAGTAGTTTACTCTGAAGATACTCTCTGAGAGGTTCACATTTCTGCATCCTAACTACTAACATTGTTTCCCACAGTTCTGAAATAGTGAGATCACCACAAACTGTTATTAATGCATGCCCTGTATCACCTTTGGGACATTCCAGAATGGAGAAAACCCTACAGATGGTATCTCTAGAGGAGCAAAAATAATTGTATATTCTAGTAAGGAGATTGATATTTATAGAAGTACTGAGAGGAGAAAAAAAAAAAGATTAAAACCAAAACCAAATTAGTAAGTTCTCAGTGACGTAATTATTTCCACAAGATTCTGGTTTGGGTTATCACTTGCATCATCTCTTGAGTTCTCTGCAGTGACTATTATTTCTTAGTATCTTCTTAGAAAAAGTACAGTAATGTTATCAGCTGTGTAGCCACCCACATAATTTATAAGTCACAGGAAGTGACTTCATAAGAAGTTTGGATAGAAGATCTAAATTCCTAATGGACTGAGTTCCAGAATCCGTATTTCTAGTGGAATCACAATGGAGATCACAACAGAATAAAGCTGAAATTGGCTGGAATACTTTGATTTATTACTTTTTTAATTACCTCTTTTAAAAAGATTCTGAAGGCCCAGAAAGTAGTATAGTATAAGCTATTCTGACCATCTTCATAAGGAAGGAGGAGGAATTGCACCCACTTACCCTTGTATAGGACTCATAAATTGTATTTGCATTAAGAGACAGTAAAAAAGAACCAGACAGAGCTCGTAATTCACCAAAAACCTCAATAAAAGCCCCTCTCCATGTATGTAAAAATGTATCACAATATAATGGAGAGTATAAAACCTCTGCTACATTTTTTTAAGTAATAACACAGCTGCTATAATTCTTCTTTAGAATTATCAAACACTTATTAGTAATGAGTATGATTGTTGCAGTAGCTTTTTTTTTTTTCCTTTTGAAAGCACTTTTCACGGTACATTAACCACAGTATGCACAAACTACACCCTTAATATACCATATCCCCACTGCTTTTGAATTTCTGCCACAGTATTTAATGACACACAGCCCCTCTAGCGAGTAATTTAGGACAGGAAACGAAAAATACATTTTTCCATTTGCAACAGCTAAGGAAATTACATTAGACCTGAATTAGATTTGGGTGGATGCCTGCTCCTCTGGGCTCTGTAGGGGAGCTCAGGGAATTGTTCTACCTCGCCTAGAAGGGGCATGGCTTTGCCAGCATCTCTTCTGGATCACTGCCTCCACAGAGAGCTTCCATATAATGCATTCCCACAGAGTAATGCAACGGATTTGCCCGCTGTGGCCTAGTCAAGGCCTCAGCCTGAAGCTGGGCTGAACTCTCAGGATGGGCTAAGACCCCGGCTGTGCATGGGAGACCGCCTCGCCCTGCCCACCGGCGGGCTGAGAGCCAATCAGAGGCGAGTGCGTGATGCACTGCCCGGCCCCACAGGCCACGTGGGGCAGAGCAGCAACCAATCAGAAGCATGTGAATGAGGGGATGGACGGATCTCGTGCTGCAGGGACTGCCACCATGGCGGTTACCTCAGTGAGAGGCATCTGCAAGGGCAGGGGGCATTGACATGTGCCAAAGGGCTCAGCACCAGTAAGCCCAGTGAAATAGGCCAGTGCAAACTGGGTCCTTGCTGTCCTTGGCCGCGCTAGGCCAATGGTCTGACAGCAACATGCTGGAGATCTTCCCCATCCCTTTTCTGGGCACCTGGCCCAGTGCTGGTGATTAATTTGAGCTGCAGTGACATCTTCTCTTGTCCTGTCAGTGTGGGGGGTTGTGGAGTGTAGCTGATAAGCTGGTTTGTGAAATGTCAAAAAAAGAGGGTTAGGGAGTTTTTATTCTGGCTTGTGTCTCTCGGTCAGGGAGGGTGTCATGTCTGTGCCGCAGTTTATCTTCAAGCGGCAATGTAAACTGTGCCAAACTGCAGCACAGAAGCTTACTGTGGCTTAGTTTAAATCAATTAGAAATGTGAGTGTGAGATAGAATAGGCTATTCTTAAACCAAAAGGACAGTGTTCATTGAGCCATTTGCACTGTATTAATTTTATCAATTTAAGAACAATTATAATTAAATCACCATGTTTGGTTTTTTTTTGCATGTGGCGAGAACCAGCCAACCATTTTCCAGTGGTAGGATTGCTCAGCAGAAAATAGGATTGTCACTGAAACAAATGTCACCACAGATGCCTGATTTGTGAGTAAGGAGGTTACATTTATTGAAAATTACAAAGATTTCTGTTAAAGTCTTTGTATTAATGTTTTCTAACATTTTAATGGAAAAGGAGGAAATTGCTCAAGCAGCTTCTGCAGCTCTACCAAAGCGGATCACTCTGTCTGTAGCTCATTACTTGCACTGCTTTTTCTTGTCACCAGATGTCACTCCAAGTCCACATAAGGCAGACAGATTCTGTTTATATCTACATTTTAAAAGATATTCTGGCTTGGTCTTAGACGTCCTTAACCGTAGATGCTACATTTCACTTACCAAAGTCAAAAATACGTATATACCACTTCTTTTAGCAGAAGTCTGTAACAAAGTAAGTCTGTGATTCCAAATATGCTCTCCTGAATTAACATATCATAACAAGTACATAATGAAACAATTTGAAATAAAAAAGGGGATGTTAATGCTCTGAAAACTGTGCACACTTTCTAATTCAAGGAAAAAACCAAAACAATCATCTGCTCTGACCCTTCTCCAGGGAAATTTTGATGGAATTTTGCTTAAGGGGAGCGTATTCTGTTCCCTTTACACCAGATCCTGCAAGAAAGAGGGTCATCTTTAGAAAATTACTCCTTTCCTTTCTCATTGACAAAGAATCTTAGGACTAACCTTAGTAAATTAGTTTGGGCAGCTAGGCCAACTGATACCATTTTGTGATCTGTCTAATATTTTTTTAAACAGTAATTGAATGAATAAGCATTAAAACTGGACATTGCATCTAAATTCAGTTATTCATCGGTACTATCCATAGCAAAATGCAACTGCTTTTGTTTCTGGGTGTGTAATGGAATGACTCATTATTGGCAGTGAGGAAAGCCAAATGATCTAATTTGGGTATAGGGATTTCTGTTTGACTGGAAAGCACTCCTCTTTTACCAGAAGGGAATTATTGTAAAAATCAACATTATTGTGCACCACTTTCAGTCCTTTCTAGGTGACTGAATCATCTCAGAGTGACCTGCTCTGGCAGCCTAAAATCTGTGTGCTTAATATTCCTAATCTCTTCAATTGCAGCAAATATGCAGGGCAGCATTACAATGTTAATCATTAACTCAGCTCATTAGGAGCTAACTAATGTTACTGCTAGATAATCTTGTGGTGGTTTATAAAGCAGTTAAAATGTATATTTGCATGTACAGTATTTTAAAAATGTCGGGCAGTAGTTGCTATGTTTCTTTTAACGTAAAGGATTTTCAAACCTCACTCTCAATTAATCATTTCAGGTGTGTTATCTCTCACCTTCTGCTGTGGCACATTCTGCTCTAATTCTGCTAAAGCCTTTTACTATAATTTGAAATCATTCCATAGCATAGTCAAAGCAACTGTTTAAGTGCTGATGGTGCTTTGCTGCTGTATATTTACATTTGAAATTGTCCTTGTAGCTTTGCTGACTACTGTAGAAACTTCTTGAAACTGATGTTCATCAGATTCTCATGCATCAGTGTGCCTCACAGGCATGTGTTTCTGCCTATGCCTTCTACTGGAGTTGATATTTTTATAGGATAGTAGACAATTTGGTTTCACTGGCATTGCTAAACAGTCATCATTGTATTTGTTTGTAGAAGGGTCTTCATCCTTAAAAAAATATTATTTGTAATCTATGTGAAGGTTTTTGTCTGCTTCTGCTTTGTATCACTGGAATATTTCTGACTTCTACTGTGTCATTTATTAATCCAAGTGTTTCTGGTATCATCTCTGCAAGCGAGCACATATTTAGATGAAATGTCAGATTAAATGGCAAGAAGCAGTCATGATAGACCTCATGTAAATGTGTAAGAGAGATCATATTTTAGAACCTAGGCTCTCTATGCCTTAATGTTAATAAAACTGTGAGCACTTTAGCTAGCTTTTAGTATCAGGTAAGATATATGAGATAGTTTTGGCATTGTTTTTTTTAATAATTTTAGCAGTATAAATATTTTTATATGTGAGACACGTCTATGTCTTTTGAAGTATTTAAAATAATAGATTTCCCATTAAGCACCTGGGAAATATCACCCCTTCAGCTGTGATTGGAAGCAGTTAGGTTAGCAGGGTAAGCACAAACAGTAGTTGGAAGCATGATCTAGTTGTATTGATGTCTCCACTTAATAATACAGAGTCCTCACTCCCACTGAGGTCAAGAAAAATACTGCTGAGACAAGACTGAGGAAGGCTTCCAGGGTTTGGCCCAGCGGTGATGATGCATTAAGTATGTTCACAAGAGTCCCATGACCGATGAGCACAAATGTGGGGAGAAGAGCACTTGCTTGCTTTTGGCACTGCCAAAAAATAGGTGTTATTTGGGGACCATTCTGGCACATATCCCAAGCTAGTTATAGCTTGACCAGCAGGATCAAATGGAATAAAAGTGTGTTGTCTCAAGTATGTCACTAGCAAAAACATTTGTCACAGACAATCCAGAATCATGACTTTAAATACATATGCATTAGTGTTTTATCTAAAGTAACTCCTGACTGAGCTCTGGGTGGAAAAGGCCGTTTTCCAGTGGCTCTGGCTGCATCCTCATGCCACAGAGTGTATGATGCAGAATGAATGTCAGTGCTGTGGGGTCTGCTTTCTCTGCAGCTCACCTGATTTTACAGACAACTGTTCACCATTTTTCTGAAGTAAATGAACTAGACAGAAGTATATAGGTTAATATTTATGTCTGTGCTTTGTATTCTGCATGGTTTTAGATCATCTGAATTGCTGTATTTTCTTGTTGCTTTGGATGACAGGCCATAAAAACTGAGGACTGAACTCAGATGGGCACTGGGCATCTATATGAAATTCCCTGTGGAACAAGGCAAGCTGCATCTTATATATCTATCAGTAGCAGGTAGGAAGGAAGACAGACTTGTCTCAGATGACTTGGTCTTGGGGATAGCTGTTGAAAGTCTGCTGGAAGGCAATGAAAAAGCCAAAATCAAACCAATAAAACTTCATTAGTGCTTCTAAAAACAATAGGTAAGATATTACTTACAGAATGTTTTATTATTGCAGTAACTTCTTCAGCCAGCCCTGGACCGGATGTCATGCTATCAGACAGAAATGAGCTCAGCATTGATCTATAAATTAGCAGTTGCCTAGTGACTCATGATCTTGGCACACTCTCTTTATGCAAACAAAAAATAGCACTATGCAGTAATGGATACATGCCAATTTTTTGCTAGGGTCACTGTCCCAGAGCTGATAGCAATTTTTGACATAAATTTTGACAGGGAGAGTAACTTGAAAATGGAAAATGTCAATGAAAGCAGGGAACTGTTCAGAAGCCATCAGCTAGATACCTACAAAGGAATATTACTATAAACACACTGCAAGGAAAACAAAACCACACACAAAAAATATGTCCTGAAATATATGAAAATAAGCAATGTAGCATAAAATAGAATTTGCAGGGCATATATTAAATATGTTATAAATTCACTTAAAGGCAGATCTCAAAATGGGAAAAAATAATTTTATTATTAATCAATTTAATGAAGCTATCTAATAATTTATTGGCCATCCAAATGGTAACATAGGTCTCTGCCAGTTAAATCTGCAGATGGCACAGGCTTGTTGAATAGTAAGTAATGATGTTACACATATAAAATTATTTGAATCACCTAATTAAATGGTGGCAGTCAAGCAATATGCACTTCAATACAGCTAAAAGCAAGCTGATACACTGAGGGTATATGGACTACAGCTACAGGATGAAAAACCTCATCTTGAAATGCTTTGACTCAGGTAAAGGATAGAGGCTCATCCACAGCAAACTACTTCAGCCTGAGCTCCCACTGTAGTGCTCTAGTTGAACTGACCAACAGGATCTATGGGTTTTTCAAGTAGATGAACACAAAAAGTAAGACAAAGAAGGGATTTTTTCTTTTGTATGCAGTACTGATAAACCAGCTCCTGTAATGGTGTATTCATTTAATGTGTCTTCACTCCAGAGAAGGAGGCCACAAACATAGCCATGGACTAGGAACCAAACCTGATGATACACTGCTAACAGACCCTCACTGATGAAAGGAAGGTTGAGACTGAACCGAATGGTAGTGTATAGATAGATATGGAAAATTACAGCTGATAGCAGAAGGCTTTTGAGTCTGACAGGGAAAGGCGCAACAATATCCAGCCACTGAAATTTTAAGTTGAACAATGTATTGTAGCATGCACATAATGTATTGTCAGCATTAGTGAGGATAGCATTGTGTCAATTCTGAATTCTTGTGTACCATTAATCTCAGTGGGATCTGGGTTAGGTTAGAAATCAGCACCTATGAAACTTCATCCTGATAGTTTCAGGGACAATCTTGAAAAAGAAGTTGCAAGATTGTCTTTTTATTAATCTCAACTTTATCTTTCCTTTTAATCTATCAATAATGTACAAACTGTTAAGCTCTTTAAAGTTTACAATCTATATTTTTCAATGCTTATGAATAGCAAAATAAATGATTTCCCCAAGAAGGGGATCAAGTTCATGATTTCTAAAGAGGTTCTGCAGATACAGGAATGTGAGTGTACTTCTTGTCTTAGTGGTGAATATTGCTGATTTTTATAAGAGAACAAACTCTGCTTGCACCAGTACTTTGCAAAACATCACCTTTTCCTGTCTCCATCCTTTTTGTCTTTCTTTTCTCTCTATGCATCATGAGGCTCGACAAGCTCCATTGAAACAAAGGTAAATCTTCCATTGGACATGGTGTCATTACAGGCTCATGAAGTCACAAGGAAAGAAATTCTGGCTCTAATCTGCAGTCCATGTGTAATCTTATAACTCCGCTGAATCCCATGGAATGATGCTATTTTTGTGCCTGCTGAAGGCCAAAACTGTTTTATGGTCATATTCTTGCCTGCTGTTGGCTTTATTCTACGCACTGGGCATTAAACCCAACGACCAGGGTAGGTGTGGAAGAATCATTTCAGTCTTATGAAGCATCCCTATGAATCATCTTTTTCCAGAGCTTGGTTACACTGAGATCAAGACCACTAGTTACAAAGTGGTAGGGAGAAGCAAACAAAAATGTTCAAGAGAGTTCTTGAGCATATGCTGCTGTTATACTGTAATGTCAGTTACCAGAGGTCTCTAGGAAATATGAACCTCAAAAAGCACCACAGAAGAAGCGTTGGAACATTTTGTCTAATATCTGGGGCAAAAGAATTGCACTTGAAAGCAACAATAAAATGCAGTGAGGAATTTTCACCTGCTTTTCTTTTTCTTGCATTTTTCCATGGTGACTAGCCTATCTCTTTGTCTCTGAGGCACAATGGACATTGAAAACCTGCCGGACTGGAAAAAGTGCAGTCAGCTTTCCAGGATGAAATAATACCTTAATTGGTCTGTCTGCATGGTTGAAAAAGGGCCAAGCTCTATCATCCCAGTCTGAGACATATGATGAGAAAAGCATCCTAGATCTGATATCAGCAAATCTTCCTTGAGCTATTTGTATCTTTTGACAAAGAGATGTGGTAACATAATTCACAGAACAAGGATACTGTAAGACTTATGTATCACAACATTGTTTTGAGCATATAATGGACTTCCTACATAACCAGCTGAAGGAAATCTTAAAAAATATTTTTCTTTCTCTTGCATTTCTTCTTTTCCATCAAACTTTTTTTTCCCTGACACACAGAAACAAGACTAGCAAGGACCTTGAGAAGTCACCTAATTTACCCCTTTGCTCCAAGGCAGAATTGACTTCTTCCAAACCTTCCCTGTGTACTGTTTCTGTAACCTGTTTTTAAAAGTCTCTGCTAATGGAAATTCCAAACCCCAAGACTAATGGCAAATGTTAATCCCAGTGAGCAGAGAAAGTTACTGAGTGCAAGAGAAAATAGTGGTATGCTCAATGGCACTTTGATATTACATTACCTTTTAGATTTTGCTGTAGGAGAGCAAGAACCTGGAAGTTTCAAAGGCTCAGCTGACTACGTCAGGAGTTTCTGTCATGTCTCTGAACTATTTGTACAAGTTTATATACCTTTATGTTGCATAAGGAATACATTTCTTGCTCAAATTCCTGAACGGAAGATTGATAGCAGGAAATGGAATGAGTATGCTTTTGACTTATTAATGTGATAGAGGAGAAAACCCCCAGTTTATAGTTTTGAACAGCTTAATGCATCAAAAACCTCCAAAACATAAAGCTATTTTTAAGATTATCTAACAGGGAATCATATTTAGCTGTCACTAGGTTCCCACTGTAAAAAAAGTTATAACACAGTCTAAAAGACTCAAAATTACTAAAAATATAAAATTAATATTCCAAGTTAATCTTCTGAATAAAGAAGTTAATGAAACATCCTAAAGACTGCTAAACATTGTTATACTTTGGGCAAAGGAAGACTGAGAAATGATCAACTGGTATTACTATAGAACAGTTCTACTTTTCAGAGAAGGACTTAAGGCTCTCTGTGTTATAGTTAATAAAATAAAAAAAGTGAAGAGTTCCTGCCCAGTTCCAAGAACCACAATTTATGTATTTCTTTTGAAAAGATGCAGCAAAAATGTGCCTTTAATTCTTCTTCTTGTATTGCTGTAAGTAATAATGTTCTAGGGCAAAAAGATTATGTATGAGTTTCTGTTATGGAAGTGACTGTGTTCTGACAGGTTGAGTTACTGATATTGCCAAAGCAAAGGAGAATTTTGAGAAGCCCAAGTGACTGAATGCATCTGAAATGTAGAATGACTTCATCAATAGACATGCCAGGCTTGTGGAGCCCCTGAGTATCCAGAGTCCTGACAACTGCCTTCAATTGCTCTGGGAGAGGGATTATGATTTCAGAAGTGCAGCTGAAAGGCTGCACTCACATTTCCAGAAAATTATTTTAGCAATATAATACACCAGTCATTCTGAGCATAATATAGAAACTAGATACTAGGGTTCAGGACACTCTATTGTTTCATTTTTGGAGTGAAGAATCTGTCTTTCTCTGATGCTTCTATTGGTTCTGTGATACCTGATGTTGAAAATATCATGTAAACAACAATTCCAGACCTTCATCTTACCACCTCTGTAACGATTTGTAAGAGTCACACCTGGACCTGCATCTCCTTGCTCTTTTACATGCAACTGGAATAAGAACAGGAAGTAAACACCACCACCATCCCAACAAAAAGCAAAACAAAGCAAAAAAAAAAAAAACCATAGAAAAGGCAAAAACTACACATAAGGGCCCCATGGCCTAGTGCCAGTCAACATTCACTCCCAGAGTGGGGTAAATCATAGGTGTGTGTCTCAGTAGAGAATTTCCAGCCAGTAAAACCGAGAAGAGAATGTCTCCATTAGGAGAAGAAACATAAACCCTGATAGCATCAGATGCTTTGCTTCTTGCAGAAAAGAGGAAATGTGGCTCCCCAGAACGTTGATTGTAGTACTGCATCATATTCTTGATCACATCTTGGGCCAGCTGTGATTCAAATAATTTCTTTCACTCAACTAACTCCTTATAAGAAGCCCACTAAAGCAACAGTAGCAAAGGCTGGTTTGCTATCTACAGTGACATACACGTGCGAGCAGAAAAAGTGCCTTCTAGGGTTAAGAGGGAGAGCAGACATAATGAAGACAGCTGATGAGACTTGTTTCTTGATTGTGCTTCCCACAGACCAAATTAATTCCAACAGATGAGTAAAAGATGGAAAGACATGCTAATTAGTAGCTTTTTTTTATGAACGAGTTCTGTACTTCAGGATCTAAATAGCCTTCTAGATAAGGCTTATGTTGTCTGTGCTTTCAGAGGCAAAGGTGGCCAAGTTTCTATTTCTCCAATACAAGGGTTATGTTCATGTATTTCCAATGCTTGAAGAGAACTGCTTCAGATTGATGAATATTTACTTGTTTAGTCCATATATACCCTCTAGATGATGGGAGCCCTCTTTCACTACTGCTCTGGGGAATTACACAGCACAATATATTCTCCAAAGACAGGGAAGGTAAAGGGAACACAAAGGTTTGAAAGTCATAGGTAAGACCATTATACCAGTGTGATGGAGAATAGTCATGGTTGTGAGACAATAAACAGAGGGAGAACAGAACAGGAGGAGTCGGGGGGGGAACAACAGTAATAGGAGAAAAGACGAGAGAAATAGCCAAGATCTAACTGCTTTCCCTACAGTTTATATGTTGAAGGAAGAAAACAGAAAATATTTAATGGAAACCAAGGATGGAAGGAAAAGAGAAATCTAGAGAAAAATATAAAAAAGAACGTAGCTAGTTAGATTAAACTTGCTATGAGGATAAGACAATTTCCTGGGAAATATATGTGAGTAGTTGTTTGTATCACATCTCTGTAAATTTTGGGGAAAAAGATATGTATAATAAATCATTGTGCTGGAAGAAATTGAGACCTAACACTCTCCTGTTCGCAGTCTACCACACTGGATTTACTATCATGACACATGTACTTTTAAAAATTCAAAGCCATGCTGCAAGTAATTTCTTACCAATTTTTATGCTGCAATTTGTGATCAATTAAGATGTTTGAAAACAATTACGAAAACCATGAAGGAGGCTGAAATACTAGTTCAGGGCCAAACTTGTACTAAAATTTGCATCGTGTGACTTCAGAAATACTCAGATATTTAAAGATAATGGGATGCTACAATGGTTGCTGACTTATGACGTCAATGAATAAAGCCGCAGAGGAGGTGTATGGTACTGTACTATAATGGTGTTAGCATGTAGTAAATAAAACCTTAAGGACTGTCTTAGCATGTTTGGAAGGCAAGCTCTGAGCCCCAAGACCACAAAAGTAGAGGACAGAGGTTAATCAATTTGTTACTATTACTTGGCTTTGGTACTGGTCAACCACAAAGGATGCATTAAAAAGGCCACCCAACGCTCTAGCAGCTTCCTGTAGTGTGACAGATCTAGGACTGTGCTGCCACAGGAGTAATAAAGACAGGCTCAGGCAGCAGCTTTTCTCTTCCAAAACTAGCTCACATTTCTAGGGAAATACTGAACAAAATAGAGAAAAAAGAATGGGGCAGATGTAAAATTTAGCAATCATAATGAAACTCTGTATATTGAACTAGCATCAGGGTAGACTGATTCTCTCTTGCCAGGCAGATTTGATTGCTTTCTAAATAGAATTATAAAATGTAATGGAAAGAGTGAATCCAAAATCTGCCTTGCATTTGACAGAATGTGTATTTGAAACAGATACCTCTCAAAACTTTCAAGGGGATTTAGGTGGGGGACTCTCGCTGGCAGAGTGGTAACACCTGTATGCGATCTTACAGTGAAACTGGCCATTGATCAAGTGAAGTCCTCAGCTTTCCAGTAAAACAAAGAAATCTCATTTTACTGTTTTGACAGATATTACTGAAAGTATAATATAGTGCTGCCTCAATCAAATCAGTTAGAGAGCACAGGAGTATGCAGGTGAATGCTGCTTCTGCTGCAGGGGAAGGAATGGCCATGCTGATTTTCCTGCCCAGATACATCCTGGGAGAGGAAACATCAAACACAGTCCACACTGTCTTGATCTGTTCCACTTAAAGTTATGGCAAAATTAATCTGCCTGCATGACGTGTCTCCGAGGATTATTTGTGATATTATAGTGTGAGAGACAAATCAGAAATTGGTGATGTGTGTTTGGGGAAAGAGCAAACAGTATGCAACATGCTCCTAAATTCTGGTTCAATGGTTAAAACATTTCACAGCTCACTGACTGCAGTGAGATTGGCATTGGCAGTACTCTTGGCAAAACCAATTTCTTCTTTCTGCCCCTTTCAAATGCCTCTAGACTTTCTGTCACCAAAGGAGGTTTCAGAGGTCCAAGTTGGGTGGAAGCCAGGCAGAAAGCAACAGCTTCTTTTAGCATTAGTTTACACACCATTCTTAGTCTCTAGTCTTCTGGGGTTACAGCTGGATTCAAAAGATGGTTATGTGGATTAGATCCTGTTGCCCCTCTGCCTACTGTTCCATCAGAAGAGGAGATGGGCCAAACTTCTGTTAAGACAGTTGTACAAGTCCAGGCAGCCTCTCCAGCTGTTGGGACCTGCCTGCAAAGCTGCAAACTCTGTTCTCCAGTCTCTCCCATAGGACCAAAGTATCACTAGACAGAATCAGTGAGATGTGGTCTTCACCCTTTTGTGCAAAAGGAGTTCTGTCACTCACCATCCCAACAGAGAAAGATGAGTGCAGCAGGGGTCAGCTTCGCAGACATGGAGCTGCCTCATGCATGCCCGGGTTTAGCGTTCATGTGTTGTGTATCCTTGTTTGCTGTGCGGTGTGGTGTCTCTACACATTATGCAGTCCAGCTATGATATGCCATTCCTTACTGTGCAGTATCATTGGCTGCGGCATATCCAGAGTGATATTTGTGTTGCTGGGAAGTCAGGGTGTGAAGTAGACTGATACCACTGTGCTCTCTAAAGGGCAGAGTCTCCAAAACCAGAGGACACAAATGGCTAAAATTATCTCTGTCACAGCAAAATGATGGAGCATAGATTTAGTACTGTGAGAAGAATTAGCAAGCTGGGCATGAGGGGGGGAAATGGGGGGGGAGACTTAGTGAGCTGAGGGGCAGGAGAGTGGGAAATGATGGCTGAAAAGAGGAGGCACAGGGGACCCTGGTTCAGGGGGGAACATGTGCTGGATATGCGCTGCTCGCCATACTCATAAATGATGTGGAAAACGGAGAACAGTGATGTGACAGGGATTACAAACGATGTGGAATTAGTCAGGTTAGTAAAAACAAAAGCTGTCTGCAAAGAGTTGCAAAAGGGACCTCATAAAATTTGAGTAACTGGATGGTGAAACAGTAGATGAAACTCCATGGCAATAACTGCAAACTGCTGCACACGAGGAGAAACAGCTGTGACTACAGATATGCACTGATGAGCTCTAAATTAGCTATCACATCTCAGGAAAAAAGATCTCAGAGTCACTGTGGATAATTCAATGAAAATATCAGTATCATGTTTGGGAGCAATGAAAAAAGCAGATGGAAAGTTAGAAACCACTGAAGGGGGAGACAACAAAACATCACAGTGTAGCAGCAAATCCCCAGTGTACTCATACCTTACATCACGCAAGCAGTTTGGCCTCTTCCCTGTTCCTTCGTCACAAAATTTTTTAAAAATATATCTAGAAAATGCTCAGGGAAGAGTACTTAACATGACTGGCAGTATGGAATAATTTCCATATGAGGAGAGCCGAAATAGATGTGCTGCCCTTGGAAAGCAGATGACTAAATCACAGAGGTATATAGAATATATAAATATATATATTTATATTAAAAATACATAAAATATGCCACCCAAGTGGCTTGAAGTTGTAAATAGGGAACAATAGCCATTATTCCATTCAATACAAGCACATCATGAAATTGTCAGGCAGGTTCAGAACAAACAGAAGGATGTATTTCTTCAGGCAGCCTATAATTAAATTATGGACCTCGTTGCTACAGGATATCATGGAAGCTGAAAGCATAAATGAATTAAAAATGTGATTGGACAAATTTATGGCTATACCTCTATCAAAAGCTGTTACACAGAAGGATGCGGTTTCAATATCTGACTTGGGAAATCTTTCAGCAAAGATTGCAGGAAATCTGCAAGGATATATTGAGGAAGGAGGGCAAAGGATTTTCACTCCCTGTGAAAGGGAATGATTTTTGCTCTTGGTTTCCCCCTCTGTGTGTACTTTCTCTAATCAGCTGCAACTGGACCCTCTCAGAGACAGGATCCTGAGCAATCCATTGGCTTGACTCATTATGGCTCTTCATAATTCTTACTCTATTTCCTTTATCCTTTCCCTTTGTCTGTCTTCAGGTTTTATAACCAAACCATTAGATTCGCTAAGACTCTCAGTAGCATAACTTCTGGCTGACCAGACTTTACAACCCTTTTTGACTCCTGGGAGTGTAGGACAGTTTACCCATGTGTTGTCTTAATGCTCAGCACCTGGCAAAATGGGGAGGATTTTTAATTAGCTCCTGGGTACATGAGCCATAGAGTTTGTTTTCCTTGATGCCTTCTGGAAAAGTTTTTGAAGGCAGTGCTAGGCAAGTATGGGCAGTTGTCTGAGGCACGCAACAGACCAGAGTTACAGTTCTGATTACTGATGACTGTGCTCCTGGATTGACTGTGATAGAGGACAATGACAATAGTTAGTGAGTTGAGCTAGGTTGAAAAAAAATCTGTATAAGAGCTACTTTTCATGAATGAATTTCCGTTATCTAAAAGGCCCCTTAAATGCACAATTAAAAAATGTGTAAACGATCCAGCTCTGGAACAGGATGCAAACACCAATTGGGGGAAAAAAAGAACAACTAAGAAATGGAATCTGGAAATTAGTTTTAAAAAATGACCTCTTGTAAACATACATCTGGGAATTACTCTACCCTTCCTCCTTCCCATATTCCTGTTCTCAGTGGGAGGTAGAAATGTTGGTCGGTACATAGAAAAGCAGAGGTTAAATGAACACCAACAGGAAAATGAAATGACAGTGGTATATTGAAATGGAAATGGGGATGGTCAATTTGATCTGTATATACAGAGGCATTATGTCATGAAGTCTCTTTTGATTTAACTGTAGTAAAAGCATGTCTATGATGCTGCAGCTAGTTTCAGAAGACTGTTAATAATTAAACCAGAATAAATTACACAAAGTTTAAAACCTGCAGCAAAATGAAAATAGGGAGTGACTTTTGGGAAGCTATGAATACATCAGCAAAGAAAACACCAGGGAGGGGGAAAAGTTGTTTAAGCTAAAGTACACTGTTGGCACAAGAACAAATGGCTGTAAAATGGCCATGAATAAATTTAGGCTGGAAATTAGAAGAATTTGTCTAGCCCTAAGAGGAGTGAATTTTTGGAACAGCTTTCCAGTAGACACAAGAGGGACAGAACACTCTACCTTATTTTAAAATGACAGTGAACAGTTTATGATATTGTTGCCTAAAATAGAAGAGGACTGTGCCTGGCAAGCCACGAAGTCCCTCATATTTTTGTATTTTAAGATATTCTGTATTATATAAGATGAAGGTAGATTTGAGAACATAAACATTTGAAGGGCAGAGGGAGAAGTAATTTCTTGAGAAACTTCCTGAGAGTGGTTATGCAGTATTTACTCAAAGGAACTCATGGATGACTCATCACTTGGGTTGTCTAAAATAAGACTGAATAAAGCAGTAATCCAGGTACTTTCAAAATGTGCCCTGCAGTGGCCAGTGTAATGAGCAAGGCAATTTTAATTGGTCCATCTTCATCACGAGTCATGTTACAGAGCCTGGAAGCCTTACATGACACACAGGGAGATGGATCCTCTGAAAGTTGCTGAAAAGGAGGAAATTGTGACTAAAAGTCATGGCTGTTGGGCTGGGGACTCCTGCCTGCTTGCCTCAGCTTGCAGGCAAGTGGTGTCAGGTTTCCACATTGTTGGTATGAGCAGGGTCTGCATCCTAGAGAGAAGCCTGCAGGGAGATACACATTTCAAGAGGAGCTTCAGGGCCAGCATTTCCAGATACATGATTCAAAAGATCATGAAAGAACCTCAGATTCTGAGACCAGGTGGCTTCAGGAAAGTTCCCATAACTAAGGCTGTAACCATGGAAGTCAGTATCTAAAAGATCAGACCTCAGGTATAAGGATTGGCCAGTGCAGACTACAAAATTATCTTCTAATTTTAGTTTTATCTTTAAACAACTTCTCTCTGAAGATGACTTTTTTTGAAAATTAAGCTACCATCTAATCTTCTGTTTCATTTTGGTAAAATAAGATGTTGGAAATGCTCAATGATCCCCTCTCCTCTTTCTCAGGCACACGGGAGGGTCACCCTTCAGTTGTCTGAATGACAAACATAGCAGTGGGTTTACTGTTTAGAGCTGCTGGAATGTTGTTTTCCAGATCAATGGTGAAAGTGATGTTATGGAGACTGGAACACATGGAAGATACAGCAGGTTGGAAGAACAGGTCAAAATATTTTTCTCTTACAAGAACAGTCACTGGTGCTTAGCTTTACTACATCTTTGAAATAATAGACCGGATCCTTGTGAGGGTATCACTGTGGCACTAGGAACAAGGCATGTTTTAGAGTATTGTTACACCAACAGGTAATGGCTTCTCAGTGGTGTTTTCAGTGAACTAGAACAGATCTTTAACGGTGGATGAAGATATGAATTCTATCTTCATTGATTGTCTGTTTAGATCAACAATAAGCCACAGTAAAAGCAGACATATTTGGGAAGTTAAGCTATCTGAATGAGTTTTCTGATTTTAATTCAGACTAAAGTTTTTATTCTTTACAGTTTAAGACTTGTTCCCATGCATATCAGCAGAAGGCCATTTCATTGTCCTCAGAGAGATCTTTTTTCTACCCCCTTGACATTTGCATTCCTGGATTAAATAAATATGCACTCGGAGCATTTATTATGTGACCAAGCCCACTTACACAACAGATGTCAAGCAGTTATCCTTTATTCTTAATATACAATCAAATTGCTAAAAGCATTGAAATTTTGGGCTCTGTCCAAGACCAATATATGAATAATTGAAGTAAAAAAGACTTCCAGTTCTCACATTTCTTTTTCATGAACTCATTTGATGTAACTTTCAATACTGAGAATACCAGAGCTGGACAAAACCCTGTCAGCAATACATTCACTAAAAATACAGGTTCAGAATCATGAATTATCTCCTACTGTTTCTGCTGAACTACTTCAGCTAGGAGGTGGAAATGCAAATCCAGAACCCAAACCACTATTTTGAGATAGTGTAATTTAAAATGTTTAACTTTCACAGAAGTTATCATAATAACCAAAACCAATTCAAAACGTACTTTATATAAAATAGTGAAAATGTAAAGATGCAGGAAAACCCCCATGTATCTACCATTAATGAGCACAAAGGCAATTAAGCTAGTAGCTTAATACAGCTGCAAGTAGGAGATGCTAAGAAGCATTCTCTTTTCTGAGAAGTCAGAAAAAAAGAGAATCACAAATGATTCCTCCCTGTTTCCACAAGGCAAACCTCAAGCAGCCTCTTCACAGCTTTGAAGTTTTCAACTCTGTATTGAATCTATATCTATATTGAATCATGTGGTCACTTGTTATGAGTTCATCTTATTTTGATTTCTCTCCCCTAGCTGGAGAGTCAGAGTTGCCAAGATTCCCCTTTTTCAGAAGCCTCTTTAGGGATGTCACAAGAATTGTGTACATGATAGGGAGGAAGGAATCAATCCTGTCTTCCAGGTTAATTTTGTCCAGAATGGCCTCGTGAAACCTGTTCTACTAGCAGCTGAACAGAGACACTGCTGACCTGAAATGCTTTCTATCTGTATCACAATCGGCCTTCCATCTGGAGTTAGCATTTCTCACGCTGTCCTGGGAGCCCAGTTATCTAACTTTTTTTTCCCCCAGCGCCTATCCCCAGTTTGCTTTGTTGATTGAGGTCCTAGAACTCACAAAGCTCCTGCTGCCCCAGGGTAGATGGCAAGATTATGCAAGTATGTGGTCTTTCCACCACTTGAAGGCAGGGCAATCTTTAGAAGAGTTGATAAGACTTTCTAGTGTAAAGCACAGAGAATATTCAACTCCTTTCACTTGCTTGAATTTTTCTCCCAAACTCCCCAAGCTTTATGAAGGGCAAAAGCTCATTTCCTTATACACATCTTTCACTGGCTCTTATCTATTTCTGTTTTCTTATCTATTTTTTTACCATGTTCAGTTGTAATGAGTTGATAAGAATTCAGATAAGGAAACTACAATGAATGGGACCTTGTTTTTTTCTTCTTGGGCACAATAAGGACAGATTCTTTATGCTTTACTTTAGGAAACCTTCCCTGTAATGTTGCTTGTGAGTGGCAAAACCCACTTCGTTGTCACAGAGATGGGTCGTAACCCGTAGTTCTGTTTTCATAAACATAATGTTGATGGCCAAAAGTTGTATGTTGATGCATACTATGAACTTTCCGAGGCAGCAGTTCATCTCGGGATTTTGAGAAAGGTAACATTCTCTTCACTGTCCAGCAGAGGGCCCTGAATCTGATATCACTTTTTTTTTTGGCAGAAGATTACTTTAATTACACAATGGGGCTGTTCACAAGAAACCAGCAAAGCCCTGCTTTCAGTTCAGGTTTTGATTTTTGCAAAAGTTAAGTTACATTAAGAAAAGAACATGCCACATGTTATAAAAACAAGTAATCAGACTTATTCACTTACCTACTCACTCCACTGCAAAATGCAGAGAATAAAAATGATGATTTTAGGGGTTAGTTATATCAGGGATTAATCCTGCCTGGTTTTTGCTTTTTCAGCACTGACATCAGCTAGAGTTTGGGGAATGTAGGCTTGTGTTCATTGCAGACAATTAATTCACAAAATAAAGCCACAGATAAGTAGAGCTGGTAAGAATTTGCAGGTTGTTCTCTTCAATTTGAATAATGTGATATACAGAATGCACTACAAAGTGATTTTGAAATGTAAAGCAATAATGTTCCCTTTGAAGAGCTGATATCAAGTGCTAAATGATATATCAATTAAATGCAAAAACAAATCCCAACCCTGCAAATATTATACAAAACCAGCTTCTTTGAAGTCAATGGGACTAATTACAAATATAAAATAGAGCCTGGTTCTACAGAAGTTCTGTTAACTGGAGTTTAATTTAATGAATTTAATAAAAAATAGATTAAAGGTCTCAGAACAACTCTAGCTTGGCTTCAAACTGGCAAAATGCAATTGCTGCCTGACTCTGCCATCTGTGGGTCTCTAGCACCCAAGCAGCTCAGAATTGTGTTTAACTTTGCACTGCAGAGCATTACAGTTCTCATATCATAGATGAAGTGTGTGGGCACCAACTGGCAAAGAGTTATATTCAGTATTACAGCCTAACTATTCAGTATTATAACACCCAACCTTTAGGCAGGTAGAATGTATTGGGTTTGTTTGGCAAGGTTTTGGTAGCGGGGGGGAGGGGGTGTTACAGAGGTGGCTTCTGTGAGAAGTTGCTGGAAGCTTCCCCTGTGTCCAACAGAGCCAATACCAGCTGGCTCTAAGATGGACCTGCTGCTGGACAAGGCCGAGCCAATTAGCGATAGTGGTAGCGCCTCTGTGATTAACATATTTAAGAACGAAAAAAAGTTGCGGGGCACACAGAAATGGCTGCCGGAGAAAGAAGTGAGAACATGTAAGAGAAACAACCCTGCAGACCCCCAGGTCAGTGCAGAAGGAGGGGGAGGACATGCTCCAGGCACTGGTGCAGAGATTCCCCTGCAGCCTGTGGGGAAGACCATGGTGAGGCAGGCTGTCCCCCTGCAGCCCAGGGAGGTCCATAGGGGAGCAGATCTCCACCTGCAGCCCAGGGAGGACCCCACGCTGGAGCAGGCGGGTACCCGAAGGAGGCTGTGACCCTGTGGGAAGCCCACGCTGGAGCAGGTTCCTGGTAGGACCTGTGGATCTGTGGAGAGAGGAGTCCACAGAGCAGGTTTTCTGGTAGGACTTGTGACCCCATGGGGGACCCACGCTGGAGCACTGTGCTCCTGAAGGACTGCATGCCATGGAAGGGACCCATGTTGGAGCAGTTTGTGAAGAACTGCAGCCCATGGGAAGGACCTGTGTCGGAGAAGTTTGTGGAGGACTGTCTCCCGTGGGAGGGACCCCACACTGGAGCAGGGGAAGAGTGTGATGAGTCCTGCCCCTGAGGAGGATGAAGCGGCAGAGACAATGTGTGATGAACTGATCATAAACCCCATTCCCTGTCTCCCTGCACTGCTGGAGGGGGTAGTTAGAGAATCCAGGAGTGAAGTTGTGCCTGGGAAGAAGGGAGGGGTGGAGGGAAGCTTTTTTTGAGATTTGGTTTTATTTTTCATTACCCTACTCTGGTTGATTGGTAATAAATTGAGTTAATTTTCCCCAAGTTGAGTCAGTTTTGCCAATGATGGTAATTGGTGAGTGATCTTTCCTGTCCTTATCTTGACCTATGAGCCCTTAGTTATATTTTCTCTCTCCTGTCTGGGGGTGGGAGGGAGTGATAGAATGCCTTTGGTGGGCACCTGGCATACAGCCTGGGTCAACCCACCACACAGAGCCAGCTCAAAAGAGCAACTAGACACATCTGGTTTTTGCTGTCTATTTTGTTGTGAGATGGAGTTGCCATGCTCAGGGTTGACTGGGCAACAGGCAATGGCCTCTTACTTAGATAACTTATTGTCATAAGAAATATTTAAACGAATAATTAGAAATGAGGAGTTCTGAGCCTGATTTTGTTTTATGGATTGGCCCCAGTGGCTTCTGTAAAGATGTTCTTTGTTCTCATTTGTATACAAAGCAAGAAAATTAGGTCTGTGCTATAAAAAATGGAAGAAAAGACTATGTTGCTCATTAGGGGAATATAAGTCCCAGCTATCAAGGTTACACTGAGGCAGCTATTGCAATGTTCAGTTTTATCATATGCAGACTTACCTGTCTTCAGACCTCTTACATTAAACTTGATCTCTCAGGTTACCTATTGGCACCGTATCTTTAGATGAGCCAACAGCATGCATGTAGATATCTTCATAACAACTATTAGAAGCATTGCTGGTTACCTCCAGGTGACAATTGCTTAGAGGTATCTCTGCGCACAAAGCATTGTGTCTATCAAGAATGTGTTGCCTTTCACTGCAGTTTTGTCAATATTGGCATATTGCAGCAGTTCTGGATCTTAGGGATGGTGGATGTGCCTCTCAGTTACACTAAAAGATGTAATCTCTTGTGTGTTTTAGAAGTGACTGCAGGTCTTATCTCCATAGGCTGAATCTCTGATACCCTCTGATGCCATGCCAAATCCTAAATGAAAGCATATCAGGCCATTTCTGTTTCCTCCAGCATGGAAGCTGTAATCTTTAGCATCTATGAGTTTCCAAGATGTGCAAACAGTACATAATCAACACTCAGAGTCTGATAAATGCATGTACTGTATCAGCATAAATCACGACTCAAATGCTAACCTCTAATGGACTTGCTGCAGAGCTGTGTAAGTGCACAGAGCACTCTGTGCATAAATACCTTCTGATGTAATGCAAGGGTATAAGAATTCATTAAAAAAACCCTGTTTCTGCTTCTCTGGCAGCTGGCTGTACCTTTTGGGTACAAACCTAACTATCCTATGATGGAAACAATTCTGGTTAGACCTTTGTCTCACTTTCTTCAGCTTCTCTCAAAAGCAGATTTGTGGATGTTTTTATTGTAGTTTTTTTGTTTTACTTTTTCTGTTTTGCCAGTATCAAAACGTTACCCATATAAACTTCTGGCCACTGTATGATCTGTTCAGAGCTCACATAGACTGTCTTGTCTGACACTTTCTTTTCAGCTGGGTCATTAACAGTGAAATTAAATAGCACCAGACCTATTGGTGTCAGTCTGAACATTTTTCTCAGTGATGACTGGCCTCTGAAACTGCTCTGCCAGGGCTTAAAGAAGGAAGTCCTGTTCCATGCAGCTGGGAATTTCTAACAGGACAAATTCTAATGCTGCTTCTTTTAATAACCCTGGGCTGGGCTCCCAGGATGAGCACTGTAAAAAGAGAAAAAGATTACTGTTCTAAAGATGCTCATGAACAACACTTGCAATAGCATGCAGAGATCCCGCTGATGCATAGAGTATGTACTTGCAAATAATATCACCAGCTAAGATCAGGGATTCAGATTCAGATTCCTGGTCCAGTGTCCTCCAGGACATGGAGTCATTTCAATAGACATATATTCTAGAGGTGAGTGCAGAGCTTTTCAGACATAGCACTTTGATGGCAATTCACCTACCAAGCACTGCTGAAACTAGGCCACTACTGAACGTATCTTGCATATGCAGAGCTCCCACCTACTGACCTGCCTACTCTGCTCAGCTCTCCTTCTCTACAAAGAGGTTGAAGCTGGGAAGAAGGGGGAAACTGGCTGTGTTCATCAGAGGCCCAGTAGGTTTTCTCCTCTCTGACACCTGATACACACACATCCCATGACTGTGCCTGCTCATGTGGTCAACAGTTTTGCTGTTCAAGTTCCTGTCACTGGATTTCCTTGCAAAACTCCCTTTTCAGAGAAACAGAGGTAATCCTCACTGCTCTTAGAGCAGCTGTTGATGTGGAGGGGATGAAGGACAGAGCAGTCAGTCAGGCTTACTCGGGGAAGGCACCACCTTTAATCACATTGCATTACAACTGGAGGGCTAGAGATGCTGAAAGCTCTAGCATGATGTGGGAATTAAAGGGCCAGGCAGGGACTTTATATACTGCTGTGGTACAGCTATAGACAGGCAGACCTCAGAGCAATGAACTGTCTGCTAAAGACGGTGGCTGTGAGCTTTGAAAGTGAAGGAAGGTTAAATTACACAATATGTAGTAAAAATGCTACTATTTAGACTCTGGTATTTTTGAAATTGCACTTACTAGGGGCCCCAGTTGAACCAATCTTTCCATTTTACAGCATGTGGTCAGAGATGGGCCTTTCCAGGAGATCATTTTCAGAGCTGCAGTTCTGGCCTGAGTACCTGTCTCATCTCTGCAGCCATTCATTACAAAGGGGAGCACACCCTAGACAGCTGTTTGTCTGGGAAGGCTGTTATTACACCCAGACTCAAACTTGTGTCTTTCCTGGGCTTAACCAGTTTTGCTGTTGCTTTCCTGGCACTGGGATGCTTGTGCTTTCAGCACCAAGATTGGGTCTAAGACACACTGGCTGGTGCAGAAACTTACTCCAGGTTACAAAGCAGTGCTGGGATAGGAGCCTGTGTGGTGGGTCCCAGGGGTGCTGTGAGGGAAGCGGTGAGGTGGATGATGCCTTGGAGCTCTGTAGAAGATTGGGGTACCTATTTCCAGAGAGGCCTGAAGCATTGGCAGTGGGAGGAGTAGATGAAAAGGACCTTGCAGAGGCTGCCTGGCCCTGCTTCATTGCCAGAGCTTGTGAAGATGGAGAGGGAGAAGGCGTGAAGACCAAAGGTCCAAGGGCCTCTCTCGGAAGGACAAATGTGCGAGAGCTGCTTGGTGTACCTTTGCTATGGGGAGAGCCACCACCATGGGTCAGCTTTTCTCTCAAGCCATTTGACTCTCTGTATCAATAGTGTTGAGCAGTTTGGCTTGTCCAGGAGGAGTCTTTATTCTCACCAGGTTTCCAGCCTTGCTTTGGGAGTCCCAACAGCTCTCTGTGCCTTGTAGGGCAGGCTTGTGCCTGATTTACCCCACAGCATGGCTCCTGGGGTTTCTATGTGTCTGTATCCAAATGAGATCTGATTGCATGCTGTGGAAGGAAGTTCATGCATGCTGGCCAGGCCAGTGCTGTCACACACTCCCAGAGGTTCGCCTGCTTGGGAGAGAGGATGAGAAACACATGTGGAAACCAGGTGGTCTGCAGTGCAGATGTGGTGAATTGAAAACCAGACTGTAGCTGCTACAGTGCTGGAGTCTTCTGTGGGGTAGGGGGAGGTTGTTTTACTTATCTTCATTTTCCTGTTTATGTCAGAAGCCTCTTTTCTTTTTTTTTTTTTTTTGCTTTGCTTTTTCCTACTGCAGTTCATTTATTCTAAAACCTCAAGAATAAATCCTCAAGGAAGAGAAGATGATTTTTTTTTCTATTGCTGAATCAGTTGATATACCCTCCCAGGTCCTATGCTCTTTGCTGGTAATGTTACATTTGAGACCAAAAATCCCCTCGAGGTTCAAAGTCACTTTGGCCCAGCAGCATACATCAGCCCCAGAACACAAAGGGAAAGAGAAGCAATTTGTGTGTATGTTTTCAGACTTCATACATTCAGAGACTTATAATGTCCAAAGGGAAGAGTGAGAGAATTAAATACCAATGAGCAGAGATAGACGAGACCTGCGCAAGTCAGTTTTCAACACAATATAATACAAACTACCGTGAGCTTTTGTAAATTCATTGAAAAGAGAAATAAATCATCTTTGTTCCTTTGTACTGAGTATTACCTAAACTCACACCTCTCTTAAGCACATATTTGATTAAATCTTCATCCAGCCTGATCCTCCTGCGAGGATCTTAAAAAAGCCTGTAAAATCTCTAGTGACTTAACTTTATACATGACAGCCCAGGTTATGCCAAGTTCAAAGTTTTCTGTACAAGCACGCAAAATGGGTCAGTCAAGCTTTCTGGGTATTTTTCCTGTTGTTCCTGTTGATTTTTTTTTTAATTCATCCTGGCAAACCAGAGCTTTGCTATCAGAAATGTATCCACCACACCTGTGACGGTCCGTAGGAGCCCAGGATTTGCATCCACGGTTTGAAATTGCATCTCTAGTTTCCCACCCAATACTATGTGGTGATGAGCAGGGCTGATTGTATTGTATGAGACTGTTCCAGGTCACCTGGGGACTGTACAGGAACTGGTGAAATAAAGCCCTGGGTTGCACTACCATTGGAATCCCTGAAGCAAAAAACTACTTTTCTGCTTTATTTATGTTCTTATCCCTGCTTGTCCCCATTTCTCTTCAATAAGCTGAGCCCACAGTCCACACTCTTTCCTCTAAGTCTTTTACTATAGTAACACTGTCTGTGTTCATGCCAGCAGCCCTCAGATCATGATAACCTTTTTGGTCTGTAGAAATGAATCATTCCTAGTGTGTGTGCACACATTCTGATGATGCTGCATTATCAGAAGACCTTTGTGATCGCATATTGCTCACACAGCAGAGCTGTCAGGGGCTCAGTGCTCTTACAGGCCTTCTCCTGAGCCCTCCAGTCCATTACTGATGCACACAAATAGTATCATAAGGCCGCCCCAGAGAGTGATGGACACAAAAGAAAACTGGGGAGTCTGAACAAGGACATGTATTAAGATCTATGGGAAGGCATAGTTTTGAAAACATACTGTCTATCATTAACATCATTAATAATAAGTCAGCAGAATCTTGCAAGAATCATAGTCAGACAAAATATGGTACTTGACATGGTATATGTCAAAGGGGGAACTATGAATTAGGTAAATTCATCTCCTTTGCTCATGAGGTGAGCTTTAGGTGTGGGATTTGGTGATACAAACATGATGACTAAAATCATATGCTACTGAACTGCAGCAAACACCATCCTATCTTGACATAAACAAATAAAGAAAACCCAATGAGCTTGTGTATATAAGGCAGGTTGAGCACACTGGAGGGGCTTATTTTCACCATTGTTCTGTGAAGATGTTAAATAATGCTTAACTGATAAATGCTTTATGTGTGAGTTACAAGAGAGTCAGAATTCACAATGAAGGGTTCAGTGCAGCTGCAGGGTTCAGGCAGCTTTTTCCATAGTGGTACCTTCAGTCAAAAACCTTGACACTAATATCAAAGATATGTTTTCTGTCTATCTCATGTGTCTTTTGGAGTATGGATTACCTGGAAGTAACTCACACGTAAAGCTGAATTTGATAGACTGTGTTGTGTGACACCTCTTGTAATTGTTATAACAGAGCAGTGGCTAAATAGAAGATTCCCTGGTAGTCTTTACCCTCTGGATAACCATATTTCAGCCAAGTGGTTTGGAGTAGTTTTTTTGTTCTAGCTCAGATGGTCTTGCATGCTGTGTTAAAGCATATGTTGCCCTGAAAGTAAAATGACCTATATAACAATGCTGATCTTGAAATAATGTGCAAAGCATAGAAAAGGGAGAAGTGGATTTGATGTCACTGTTTTTCAGTAATTAATCACACTAGGAAGCTCAGAACAAGAAGTTATTGGTGGTTAGGTCCACACTGTCTGTTGAGATCTGCCTCAAGTACTAGCTTACTGACCTATACCGTGAGTTTTCAAGCATGGCTATCAGGGCAGACAGAGCCTCAAGGGTCCATTGGACCTTGTTCATACAAATGCAGTTCGTGATAGTATGTCATGAATCATGTTTGCAGAAGCTATCCTGCAAGACATCAGAACTTACAGGGCAGACAGAAGATGGTATACTTGGTTTATAGCTACTTCTGAAGTGTTTTTTCATGACAATATAGAAACAGTCATGTGATTTCCATTTTTTAAAGCCAAATCTTGCTGGTCTTAGTCTACAGTATCTCCGCAATAGAACTGTACCATGCAACCCCAATCAGAATAATGTCTTATTCTTTAAAATCACCCTTGCTACTTAGAGCTTGAGACAGCAGACTTTATCTGCATTCACATCAGTGACTTCGCTTCCAGTGTGATTTGGCTAATCTGAAGCATGTTGCTCACACTGGCACCTTTGGCTGCAGACCTCCAAAAGGACACCCCCATCCCTGATCCACCCTGCTGCGCTGAGGAACCCATCTTTGAAGGGCCATGGGGAGCTGGGACTGAACAGCATGGACTCAGGCACCAGCAGAACCGCTCCCAGAAATAGAACTTGGACTGGAATGAGGATAAGGGTGGCAGTTCCCTGGGAAGATAACACAGATGGAAATGCTGGAGGCTACTTCTGAGGCTTTTCAACTTGCACTGTGGGCTTACCCTGAACTTCCCCCCCCCCTTGCCTGGAGAGAGTAGAAGCGTGTTAAGTTTTCAAACCCAAGCATAAGCATGCCGGAGCTGGAGAGGGTCTGAAGCATGCATAGGGATGCTGTGACATAAAGATCACAGCTGGAGATCTGTTGCTGCAACAGACAAGGAGCCAGCTGGGGGTGAAGTCTTCTGGCTGTGGCAATTACTCTCCACTTTGTAGCTTGACTCATCATGTCATGAGAGAGAGGTCCTTCTGCAGGACAGTAAATTCCTTACTTTGACCTGTCAGTACCAGAGCTCCATGCAATGCAGGAATGATCCCATACCATTTACCTGACTCCCTTTCCTCATCTGTAAAAGGATGGCAAGGATACTGGTTCCCAGTGCACCTGAGAACTGTCACAGATCCTGTCCTGTACTTTCACCTTTGCTATATCTCATGCCACCGCTGCTCTCCCTAACAGCAAGGATTCCTGAGAGTTCACACCACCTCTGTAAGCAAGCAAATAAAATGGCACACAAAAAGAAGGAAAGAAAAAAAAAAAGGGGCATGCAGACACCTGCTGTGAGTTTATTTTGACAAGTGTCATAAGCTGTGATCTCTCCAGTGTGGCTGCAAACAGAAGGGAGCCAACTGGGAAAACAAACCCAGGTGCTCCGGAGCCGAGCGTGGCTTCTTCCGCTGGGTTGGGGGGCTGCCGAGGGAGGGGGGGATCGGGGAGCTTTTAGACAGCGCTTCGCCGTGGGCTGTCTTTCCCCTCTCCGCCAAGCCTGGAGGTGCGGGAGGAACGAGCAGCGTTCCCAAGGCGGGCGCCTTGCTGAGCCCGGCCGTGGGGCTCGGTGGGATGCTCCAAGAGGAGGGGATGCAGAAGAGGGGGATGCGCGCTGTGTGGGGGGCTGCAGGAGAGGAGAGGGAGGCGTGTGCCTGCCTGGAAGGGGGCATTTCTTCCCTTATACACACAAACCGATGCCTATCCTGCTGAAGCAGTTAAACGGGGGAGAGCAGCAGCCAGGCTGGCAGATTCCTGCCCTGTGATATGCCAGCCACAGGGTGACGCAAGGGCTGGAAGGCTCCAACTAACAAGCCATTTTCACCTGCGTAATAAGCGCTAGTGGAGATACAGCAACAGCAGCAGCGGCTCCGAGTCCCCGCAGCCGGCCAGACTCCAGCGCGGCCGCAGCACCATCCAGCCCCCGGCGGCCACCGCAGCTTTTTCGGTGGCTTCCCGCTGCAGCCTGACAGCCGGAGACGAGCGGCCGCCTTGCAGGCAGCATGTCAGCCCCGCCGGACCCCCAGGACCTGCTACTGTCGGGCACTGGGATGCACTGGGCTGCGGACGGGGCGGACCAGTATGCAGCTGGGGCGCCGCTGCGGGATGGAGATGGGGCTCATCAGCGGGAACAGCTGGTTTTCGGCTCAGCCAGGGAACACCCGCCCGTTGCCATGGCGACTGCATCCCCAGGTAAAAGGCGAGGGGTACCCAGGGATGCTCAACAAAGGGGCCCTGGCAGCAGCATCTTCTGGTTGTCTTGTTTCCGTCCCTTCCCCGGTTCTTCTCCCAGCCTGGCTGCTTGGAAATATTGCTAATGAGTTAGTGAGCACATGTAGGAAAACAGAAAATAATGAGCAATTGCGGCCTTTGCAAATAATAATTTTTGCTGATGGGGGGTGGGGAACGCAGAACCTGGCCAAGTTCCCTAAAGCTGTTTGCCGTTTCCTAGGCACAGGACATCCAGATTTCAGTCAAATGTTGGAGGGCATTTGATTTCACCTGACTTGATGAGGCTCTGTCCTTGTTTGTCGTACACCTGTACGCATCTGGAGTGACAGATCTCAAAGGAGTTACTTCAGCTATTCCCCGTGTACCTGGAATTCCTGCACAGCCCCTTATGTTATTTAAACATGTAGCTTTTAATGGAGTGCCTATTCTGAAGTGTTTGTGTATTTTCTGCATGCTTTTGAGACACATCCATTTAATTATGAACTTTTTGGTTGCTGTGTTTTCCTCCTTTTGCTTTTTTAGGTGTACTTGACTTAAGAGGCATTTAGTTTAGCTAGGGACTGCAGGTTCATGGATTTTCACTTTACTTTGTGGGTTTATTTGATTTCCATTGGTTTAGGGTTCCTTTCTTTAGTGGGTGTATTAATAGCAGGTGTGTTATCTATTAATGAACCCCAGAAGGCTTCAGCTTCCAGTAGCTCCTGGTAGAAATGTTTGGGGAAAAAATGACTCTATTTCCTTCTTGGTGACACTTTCCTACTTTCTTTCCTACTGCCGTGCATCAGAGAACCCAAATAACCCAGCCTTGGGGAGGCTGGTGGATCCCATCTAGATTCCTCTTCACTGGGAAGTAGATTTTTCCATTATACAGCCTGACTTGTCTTGAGTAAGTTGAGGGTCAGGGCTTGGGACGGGAATTGGTCTCCATTATGCAATAGCTGCAGAAGCATTAGGAACTGCGTTTTTGGGCTGAGTCCTTTCTAATCCCCTCCAGTCAATCAGCACAGAGAATAGCTGGCCAGAAACAACACAGTCTGCATGACTATGTGTGTTATTAGTCCACTGATATCCATCTGTATGTTTTTTTCAGGGACTGAGTGTGCATCTGTGCATGTTGTGTGCTCTCAACATGGATGTTTCCCTGATGCTTTTTGTTTGCTTGATGCTACCGAGTTCAGTAGTAAAATGGGATCTAACGCCCATCGGCTGATGTGGGAAATGTTTTGCTGTTTTGTAGCTTTGGGCAGGCAGCTAATCTGCTGATGTGCTTCTCATTCGGTGATCTGCATGGTAGGTTGTGAAACGTGACTTTTTATTGGAGATAGAGGCAGATGGCTTGTAATGTAAGGCTGTTCTAGGTGCAGGGTGTGTGTGTGTGAAGAGAAGCAGGATTGAGGTTTCCAGGTAGGGTTGCCTCAACAGTATCATGACATGAAGAAGGGGGAAAAGATCTTGTAAGCTTTTGTTATTCACTGATGGATAAAAACATGGCCATGCTGAATCTCAGTGTACAGAACAAAGAGGGGTGGTTTTTTAAATTGTGGAAATCCCCATTAAGTTGAATGAGTGTGATACTGCTTACATTTAATGAAGGCTTCTTCAGGCTTAACCTGATCTGTAAATTCAGGCTAATAGTGTGCAGGATAGACAGAATGAAAGGAAGAAAAGGAAAAGGAAGAAAAGGAAAAGGAAGAAAAGGAAAAGGAAGAAAAGGAAAAAGAGAAGAAAAAATTTTTTTGGCTTTTGGAATCCTCTGCAAAAGGGCTTTAGACATGTTTGTTTGCATGTGTCAAACTGTAGCAAGGTGGAGATAAAGTGAGTAATACAGACCTTTTTGGTGTTTGCTAGCTGTGGATTGACAGACTGTCAAATTAGCAATATCATAAGAGCAGTAATGTGTTTTAAACATTTCTATTTTGTTCTCCCTGTTTAATAAAGTAACTGTTATGTGGTTGTGTGTGTGTCTAGCCAACCATGACAGACGGAGCAGCATCCCAACCAGTGCAGTCCTGCGCACGCAGTCTCCTTTTCTGTTTGTGGCTGCTGCACCTGGATTTCTGTTTCACATTACCTAGTCAGCTACAGCTCCTGCTCCCTTCACTGGGGAAAGTAAATAATTTCCCTGTTCACTCTGTGACTAAATATTCTTAAGTGGCTGAATACCTAAAACTGTCAAGTATTTCAGAAAACTCCCTAATTCTCCTACTCAGAGGGGGATTGCTGTGTGTTCCTAAGCTGTAGGAATGGACCCAGTGGGAGATAGCTAGCTCCAGCAACTTACAATGCCATAAACTGCTGTAAACTTACAACACTCCCTATACTGTGGGGCACCTGGGGACTCTTTAGACAAGGAGCAATGCATCCAAACAAGAGTGAACTGGACAGTATGTTTTCCAGGTAGTTTCCCAACAAATCCTGTATCTTCCTCCATACCTCTCAGACCAGTCTTTTTTTGTGAGAAATATGGTTATGCTCTTTGAGGCAAGAGCAGGGTTTGGAGACTGACAGATTTTCCCAGCATGAAAATAACTGAAAAATGATGGGAATTTATCACAAGTTGAAAAGAAATTTTCTTATACAACCTAAAACTTTGCAAACTTTCCCCAATCTTGGCCTTTGTTTTAAGTTTGAAAACCAGCCAGGGATTGTTGAAAGGTTCAGGAATATTTTCAAGCTGGCCGTGGGCCCAGCTTTGAGCCAAACTGGCTTTGTGTCAAAACCTTGTGAGTGGTTTCTGAATGATGGAAAGTAATGGATTTCACTCCTTGTTCTTCAGACCAACCAAAATCGGCAATGATTGGGACTGCAGAAAAAAATTCCCACGAGGAGTGGAAAGCTCAGAGATTTCTCAAGCAAAGTCAGAGCAGTAAGGAGCTGCAGATCCCACATCTGCTTCTCCTCCTGCAGAGCTACAATGAAGATTGACTCCAGTAGCTTCTGGGCAGGGACAAAGCAGTTTCTCTTGCTTACTTGGCTCCTGGATTTTGCTGAAAATGTTTCTCTCCCTCAAATGGAGAGTTTCTGTCCTTCCCAAAGATGAATTTGGTTCAGCGTGAGAGTTGCTTGCAGGCAGATCTTTCAGCATGAGAGTTGCTTGCAGGCAGACCTTTCATGGACTGGAGACTGAAGTAGTCCTGAAAGGCTGATGAGCAGTTGCATGTTGGTGAAAAGAGCGCCATGCCATCCAACACACCATCTGGTCACAGATTCTGTTATTTAGTTTTCTACATCAACAGTGATTAAAATTCCTTGAAAAGAATTATTTACAAAAATACTACACAGGCTACCAGGCATTCCCCAGGATAAATACATATGGTTTCCTTCAGAGAAATGGCAAAATGTAAGAATGGACTGTACCTCCACGATGCAGGTGTGCTTAGGGGGAAAAAGGGCAGGAACTCATTCATACAAATGGTGATTCGTGTGCCAGGATCTGGGAAGCTGTAAGCAGCCTTGTGCTTTTTGTTGGTGTCTGTAGGGTGATTTACAGGCAGCAGTGGTACACCCCTGTGTCTATGTAACTGAGACTGAGAAAGCTGCCAGTGAGCCCTGCATGCTGATACTTAGGCCAGGATGCTCTTTGCCTTCAGACTGGCCGCAGCAGCCAGGACATCCCTGGCAATCCTGGCCCATTTCCAGCTGCCTCCAAAGACAGTTTGCAGGTGGGGTCCAGCTGCCCAAAGGAGAGGTGGCCAGTGCCACAGGAGATGGCGTTAATAACTGGGACATGCCTGTGGGAATGCGAGGGGATGGTGAATATGGCCTATGGGAACCCTTCTGAAACAGCAGCTACCAGCTGATTGGGACCCCCCAAGGCGCCTCAGAGGCATGGAAGTCCTGTGATTATGGGACTGCATGGCACGCATATGGTATGTGCCAGTGAGGCGAGGAGGGAAAGAGGGACTAGAAGCTGCTTGGATGAAGCAGATGAGTGGAGGAACAGCTTCTGCCTGCTGAGGAGCAGTGAGATACCAAATCCCAGGAGTGTTTCATGCTCTGATGGGTGTAGATGTAGCACACAAGACCATGAGTGGTCCTGGCTTCTACTGCTCTGTGACAAGGACAGACTCTCTAGGCTCAGTGCTTTAAGTAAAGATATTTTAAAAAAACTTTCTAATTCACATGATTTGTAGAGGTTGAGTTTGAAACTGTGTGCAGCGTAACTCACATGCTCTCACCATGAACTAACCCACCAATCTCCTGCCAGCAAGGGACTGCAGTGAGGTGCTCCTAGCATAAGCTTGTGTTTGTACTGATAACGCTTCACCTGTGAATCTCAGTTTATTGTTTCTCTCCAGTTGCTAGAGAGTTACTGGCAGTTTTACACCTCAACATGAAAGAGGTTTTTGATGGTTTTCAGCCAGCTTGAGAGCCCTGTGGTTCACCTGTGTGGAGAGAATTGGGTATGAACATGAACATCTGCACCATTTGGGTTTGGCACTGATGCTTTTTGGAGATGTCACAGTACAACCACATGCAGCAGGTTCCCCAAGGCAACTGGCTCAGTTGCCCTTTGGGGCCTTCTCACCCCTTTCCAAGTATTGCTTTAGCAAGAACTTTCCCTCCCTAAGTGTTCATGGCAATGTACTGCTCAAGGCCATGTGCACTGTAAAGACCAAGATCCAAAACCTGATTTTTCAAGTTGCTGTAGAGAAAGTCTTGATAGAATGGATTCATTGGCCTAAGCATATGCCCTAGGGGAGGCTAAGCAGCTGTTTGGAAATATGTCCTCAACTGCCAGACAATCTTGCTCAGATTTAGCCAACTAAGGCGAAATTTAGTCTCACTTTGGAAGAGTATATATTCATGCCAATTCTATTATTGACATTTTAGTCCTTCCTGATTTAGAGAATTGAATTTATTTTTTCTCTGCTCCCTGGATTAGTCCCTCAAAATCTCTGACATACTGGTGTGAGTGAAGGTGATTGAGATAATTTAGTGAAGGCTCTCCCCATTCTCTGGGTTTTTGTGAGAGCAAGCAGATTTTGCAGAGAGGGACAGAAACACAGCGGATCCTTCTGTTCCTGTAATTCTGATGAAGCTTGACAAAGTGGCCATTTCCTCACAGCTCACAATCAGTCATCTAAAAAAATTCCTATTGAAATACCATCCTTCATTCCCACTTGGGTAAAGTAGGAGCAGCAGCTCCTGTTGGGCTCCTCCAGCAAGTGCTCTGCTTGCTTCTGGGGGTGAAAAGCACTATTGGAGGTCCATAAAATCTCCTAGTTTAAAATCTGTGCAGCATTGTAGTTCTCAACTCCATACAGATCAAAATGCAGCTTTGTCCTGCTCCCCACAGGGATGCAGATAGCTCCATTCCTGCTTTGACTTCCATGCTGATGAATTTTCTTCAGCCTTCAGGGCTGCAAATAGGCTGAGGAAGAGGATGAGGCAGATGAAAGAGCAGAGTGGTACCAGGGAGGGTGACTCACCTGCCTTATTTTCATCTTTATCACTCAGTAATGAAATGTTTTATTTATAAGCGAGGAGCTGAGGAGGAGAGGTTGGGGAGGAGGAGGACAGCATGGAGGGGAGAGGCTTTGGATGTCCCAGTTGCAGCAAGCATTGAGTTTTGCATGTTGCAGTATTTCCTGGGCTGTAAGCCTCCCCTAGGCTGGGTCGTTCAATGTATCTTGCTGGTGTAAGGGTTCTGGGAGGCACACCTGCTTCCTCTTTTCTGCAGCTCTGGAATTATTTTTCCCCAAAAAACCTGTAGTGTGCAGTACATTCACACTCAGCTTGTGCTTTCAGTCTGCCTGGGGATGGTGACCCCAGCAAATGCCTGGGTGCTGCCTCTGGCTCAGTCTTCCTGGAAAAGTTTGGGCTGATCCCATAGGTCTGTTTAGCATGTCTTCACAGACTGTCCCACGAAAGAGTGCCAGCCCAAGTGCATGGCCTAGATTGACCCACGATGCTCATGACTAGCATTTGGCTCTGCTTTAGGCCCTGAGACCTGATTTAGCCCCAAGACCTAATTATTTTGTCCACGTGTGATTTAGCTCAAAATTCCTGAAATACCCAAGGAGTTGTGCTGCAGGTCCACATCATCAACAGGGCATGGAGGTTTTTAAATAGCTGATTTCTTAGGAATTTGCCTTACTTTCCCTCTTGAGTAGTCAGTACCTCTAAAATGGGCCAAGTACACACTAATCCTTTTTCATTTTTGTAGCATTTCATAATGTGTAGCATTTATGTCCTTGTGTCTGTTTTTCATGTTGTATTCTCTTACTGCCAGATCAGGGCTGCTTAGAAAATTCTGGGGATTCTTTTTTTCTTGGGTTGGTTGGTGATTTTTTTCAAAAGAAAAGAAGGCCATCACATAGCAAACAATGTTTCAAGTAATGAAGCATCATTTGTAATTAGTTTTCTAATTTAGGGAAAGTAAATATATGTGCTGCTGTAGACTTGGCATGATTCAGCACTCAGGAACACACTCCACATTTAGTATTCTTGTTTTTTAAGACACTTCTGATTTATGGTCAGCCAATTCCTCTAAGAAACCCCATACCTTCAACAGTGAGAATAAATTCTTGGCACTCACCTGCAAGGCAAGACTTGATATAGAAGGAACCTTAATCATCTATTTCAGTCCTCCTTGTTTCAATAAAGTATTTAAGATTCTAATTATATGGAACATAAGTGCATTCTTAACAGCTTTAAAAAATTGGGATGGTCTTAAGCATAAAGGTGAGCATGTGTTTTGCCGAATTTAGGGATAAATGAAGTCGAAGATAGATCATGGATATATGGGCTTTATTACCCATTAGATCAGACTGCTTCAGGTCACTTGTGTATAAAACAGAGATACCAGCTCTTACCTATCTCATTACAGCACTGTGAAAATTAACATTTAAAGACATTGAAAACTTGGAATGAAAATTATTACATTGTTGTGTTGTTTCTTTTGATCTATTGTGTGTGTCCAGGTGAGAGTAAAAATTGTTGGAAATGACTACAGCCTTTATAAGCCTGTGTCTTTCAAATATTAAGGTGTTATCTCATAAGCATTGGGTTTATACTTTAATATTCCTTAAAAGTGGGCTTTTCCATCTTTATTTAAATAACAGCTGCTAAAAGAGTTCTTTGAATATTTCTTTCACTGCTGTAATGAGATGCTTGCCCTTGATACAGCCTCCAATTATCATGAGATCTCATATCAGAAAAGGTAGCCAGTTCTTCAGAGATTATTTTGACACAATTGCTGTTAACAGCTGTGGCATTCCCAACATCTCCTTTGTGTAGCCATGACTCCTGTCCCAGATTCCCAGATGTGGTGCTGCAGTGGGGTGTTTGCTTGGGTACAGGTGAGGACAGAGCGCAGGAGGATGCCTGCCAAAGGATGCTTTCTGCACTGGGGTGACTGCAGACTCGCAGACTTATGTCAGCTTGAGGCTTTACTGTGCCATTCAGGACATGAATTACATCTTAGTTTTCATGAGTGCTGAATTTATTAACTGCAGCTGATTTATTGTTGGTAGATTTAAAGACACTGAAGGGCTTATTAACTGCGGCCAGTAAAAAGCAAATGTATGGGGCGGCCTTGTCAGGTGGGAAACCTTCCTGCTCCCAGACCCTGGGGATCCTCTGCGTCTCTTGTCTCTGAGGTTTTTTTCTATGCAAATATCAGACCATGTCTCGGATGTATATGTGGATGCCCCTGGGTGAGCCCCATGGCTGAGGAGTAGGAACCACAGCACCAGGACACGGCCTCTGGCCATGGGGCTGGGCAGGAGCCTCTGCCTGCCAGTGCTGGCAGTTTTGTCTCCCAAACACAGCCCAGGGTGGCTGTCCCTCACCGCGTTGAAGCACCCTTCATATGCACATTGCAAAGCCGCAGATGCAGAAGTTCTAGATCTGAACGACATCCCCAAACTTTCCCCACCTGCACCGTGTTAGTCACTGGCTGTACAACCAAACAGCCTAAAAGTCCTCCCCCTGGGCAGCCTCTGCAGCACAGCCGTGCCGAGGGGGGCTGCAGACAGCCTGAGCCATCAGAGTTTTTACTGATTTTCTTCTGCTGAGCCTGGCCCCTTACACACTGCTCCCAAAAGCACTCGGGAGCACCTGTAAAGAATTGCTGGAGAGACAGGCTGTATTTATGACTTGCAATCGGCAAGGGAGTTTTGCCATTTACAGGCCTAATCCTGCCACCCAACTTGGAGGTAGCAAGGCTGATGCAGGGAGGATGCCTACACCCACCAAAGACAGCATTCTGCATGCCAGGGAGGTGGGGAGTCCCTCACCCCATATAGGTCTTGACAAGCACATAGCCAGCAGAGCAGCTCTGCTTGGAAATGCTTTTAATCCCAAGCTTATTAGCAGGCCAAAGGTCTAGATCCTGAGCAAAGCCTAAAAGTTGCTGTAAGTCTGCCACCACTGCGCAACTGTTCACCCGTATTCGGGTCAGCTGTGTCCCCCTCCCTGTGCGAGGAACATGCACCGAGACCGTGGCTGGGGCGGGAGGTGAAAAGGCGCAGCAGGCAGACCTGGAGAACACAGTGTCTCATCTCTGCTCCGATCTACTGAGCAGCATCGCCATGTGTTTTGTGGGAGAGTGCAATGAGGTTTCACAGGTACCATCTCTCCACTGACTACTGATGTACAGCGGGGTCTGAATTCTAATAAGTCTTAATTAGGTCTTTCCCTTGATGTCCTTAATTTAGAGGCAAAAGAGATACACTTGCTGCTCGTGTGCATAGGAAATGTTTTGCATTTCAGGATATTTTCATTCCTGTTGACTTCAGCAATGAAGCAGAATGCAACACGCTGGAAATTAAATGTGCACTTCATCTGAACTGGAGGCTTAACTCCTCTGTGTGCAGGTGTAGCTGTATGATATGAAAAGTAATCATATTTATAGTAAAAAGGGAAATGCCTTCTCCCGCCCCTTATAAAAGTTATAAAAATGTGTATCCCTAATTTGCTCACCATTTTTTCATCTTCTGGTTAGTGCTCATCTCCGTCTTAGGATGTACTATGTTTGCCAGTTTGCTGGGTTTTTTTTTCCTTTTTATTACAAAGGTTTATATCTTTAGTAAACATCATTGACCAAATAGATGCTCTAAACTGCAATATTGCTGCGCACTAAACTTTAATTGAAAACAGTTGCTTTTGATAGGGAGCTGACCTAAAGCTGGGGCTGATTCTTCTCTTTTGCAGCTTTTGCAGTTCTTTAAAAAAGTCATAATGCAGCATTCATGTTGTTGCTGTTTTGTCTACTGCTCTAGCAAAAGTATCACTGTGGTTGAATTGATTTCTCGGAACCTCCTGGTTATCCTGAAAGTCTGTGTGTATATTCTGTGATTCTCAGACCATAATTAGTTTGTAGGAAAGGTGTTTGGCCCAAAGGCAAAGCTCCAAGATGATGTGTGAGAGTCAGGAGAAGTCCCAGAGGATTCATCATCCTCGGAACACATTGTTTATGAAAGAAAATAGGGTTTGGGATCCTCTATGCAGTAGCTCTCTTTTTACCGCTTCCGCTAAGCAGAAATCCTTATATCAAAATGGCTGGTACGTGGCATCTTGGTTACAGGCAAGAAGGATTTTTACATCACTGAACAATTTGTAGTAGATCTTTAGTAGGCGGTATCTAATTCTCTACTTAAAAAGTTTCATGTGTGTTTAATGTGGGTACGTTGCATACAGGATTGAAAAGTCAAGCAAGCAAATAATTGGTTACATGCACAAATGTGGAGTCACTGAGTAAAAACTGGGTTACTTTTAAATGGGTGAAATAGGAACTCTGCCTTTGAAAATGCATACCTATCTCTGCTAATGCCAGGAACAAGGACTGAATTTCCTGAAATTTAAATTTTTTTCAAAAACTTGCCATCAGACAGAAAAATCTTTCCACAAGAAATACATGGATTAAAATAATACTAAAAAAATAGTAAAATATTACAAATCAGTGTATATATTTTCAAATTATTCCCAAATCAATTCATATGTTTCACCTGATTTGGCTGGCAACAGTGTTTAGAAATATATCTTGTCTACATTTGGTTTTATAGTAGGACATTTATTCTAAATACACATAAATTCCATTTAAAAGCACTAATTCTGTTCTGCAAAGTTCTCTAATTTAGAATTGCCATGTCACACATTTTTTCTGGTTTTTTTTTTCCTGCCCTAAAAATTACTGCTGGAGATCATGGTGGATCATCTGAGCAGCTATCATAGTAAAAGCCAGTTGCCATTTTGGGAATTTTTTTCCTTCAAAGTCTTTCTGACATTAGCCTTCATAATGCAGTTGCAGTGTAGTAGAAGTTCAGGTCAGAGCTAAGGAGACAGGCTTGGGGATTTATGCTGTGTGAAATACAGTCAATCTCTTCTCACTTCAGACATGGCAAACAGACCATATATAATCCCTTGAATATTTGGTAGATCTGCCAGGCCATGAAGATGGCATTTGTAATATTCATCTAGCTACATGTATTTTTACATGGTTGTCCATCCGTGTGCCATCCAAACTCTATTCAAAAGCAACCTGAGGAGAGAGGGCTGAACAAAGAATGAGAATATGTAATTCCCAGTAGGAGATTTCAGAGTTTGGGCTTCTTCCCCACCCCCTGCTCTCTGCTCTTGCTTTTTAATGAATCGTTCTTCTAACCTACTTTAAATCAAGCATCTAGCATGCTAGATGTTTTGCAGATGAATCATACTGTGCAATGCACTTATGCATATCTGCTGTGCAAGTACATTGTCAGCTTTTATTTGCTAACCTACCAGCAAACAAGATTTTTTTTCTGGAAGCTTGGGATACTAGCACCGTTCTCCAAGTGAGAATAATGCATCCACTGTTAATAAATCAACCTGGATCTGAGGATTTTTCACCAGTTTCAGTGCCTCCTTGATTAGCATTATCCTCAGAGGTATAAATTAAAGAGGAAAATATATAATCTGGGAAGCTTTCCAGCATCATCTTTGAAAATGTGAGCTCAAAGCTTTGCTGAATTTCTTTGGTGGAGGAATGCTAATAGCAGTGCTGAAGATGTGCTCTGATTGCACCCTAAAGAGTAGGAAGATGCACAGAATAGCTTCATTTCTTTTTCCTTTGTCATCAAGATAATTTCTAATGTGATCAGCACAGGATGAATCTTGAACTGTTTCTACACAGTTCTGTGAAATGGTCCCAGAAGCGCAGCTTCAGTTGCTCCCTTTTCTACTACTTGTTCTCTTAGTCTGACATCTGCATAAAATACGTTACATATTTTCCCACCTCAGCCTGCAGATAATTGTCTGCAGCTGTTAGCAGCGAGTGGACATGGTCCCTCTGCTATATTGGTCAAAGCCTCAGCTTCAGCAATAAGGATTTCAGGAATTTCTTCTGACTGTTCCTATGAGGTGTCATCACAGCCGGGTGGTAACTCCTGACGCCTCCCTCCCCGCCAAGGAAAGAAAAATGTGCTGCAGAATGTGCTGATTTGCAAAAAATATTTCACTGGGAGGGTTTGATTTAGCAAAGTTCCAGCTGTGCTAAATGAGCAGAAAAGGGATTTTTCAGCATATCAGCAACATCTTGGAAATGGAAATGCCACATCCTCCAGCGCTTTCTTAGCAGTCAGTTGTCCCCTTCCCCTGCCCATAACCCACTTGGGTCTTTGGTATTTACTGGAACTAGGAGTTTAGCAAGACTTGGAGCCTTGCTTTATAATGTCTCTGTGTTTCTATTTGCTTTTTCTTGGCCAGCTCTCTGCCAACATCATCCTTTGCTTTTCAAGAGACAATGAAAAGCGCAGAATGGAAGACTAAGCTGGTGTTCCTCAGGGTGCATTTTTGGGAGGCGTAAGGAAGTAGATACCTTTATTACTATTTTGTTGATGGGACAACTGATGCACAGTGAACTGAACGGTCTTACAAACAGTCCCCAGCAGCTGCATTTGAACTAATTCTGGGTCTGCTGAGCCCCAGGCAGTGCCAGGCTGCTCCAAAGGGCTCTCAGCTTCATCATAGGTGACTGAGTTTGTGGGGCCTCTCAGACTGAGACTCCAAAAAGTCACTCTTCTCTCCTGAAAAATGTAGGGCAGCTATTTTTACTTAGGTGCATGAAGATAGGTTTTTTGTTTGGTTGGTTTTATGGTTTTTTTTCTGCCTGTTTTTCACTTTTAAATTCATATTAAGGATCCTTAGTTATGTTTTGCAAATGAATTCACTCTTGCAGCTGAACAACATAGAGGGAATACCATGTATTATTTGCCATCACTACTGACATTGCTAAATTTGCTGAAGCAATGTGTTTCAACATTTCCAAACATTTTTCCTGTGGAGCTTTCTCTTCCATAGAAAGGTTTTCTGTTTCCCCTTGATTTGAGATGAAAAGAAAATTGAAAATAATATGAAATTTTCCCACAGGACAGAATTTCTTTTGCAATAATAGCTCTACTTCCAGCTAATGTCAAGAAAAACACAAACAACTGCAGTCAGTATGCTTAAATCCAACCCTGCGTTTACGACTTATTCTTTGCTGTTGCTGTCTGAAGAGCAATGACATCAACACACTTTACTCTCAGCTTGAAAATACCCATTGAAACTGAGAGCTAGTGCACTAGCAAGTAGGATTTGTTAGCACCTACTTAATGCACTCAACAGGAGTGTGACCTTGGTTCTCTGTCACTGGTGAAAATGAAGTTGCCTCCTGGTCCAGCTCATCTAATTGCTGCTGAACTATAATACCAAGCAGGTTGTTCTCTCTTTAAGGCAGATGACTTTGCTACCACTGTGGTGAAGGTGGCATGAATCCAACAGCGTTCCCCAACCTAGCAGTTGCCAAGTGTCCTTGGATTCAAATAATTATATAGTGCTCTCTCCCTTACTCACTTAAAAATGTAACTTGCCTATTGGTGCTGAGCAAGGGAAGGAAAGCCAGTGAAGACAGCAAATCTGACTCTTTCTTCTTAGGCTCTATACATGACAATTTCTTTTTTAAAAGCTCACACTTTGTGTGAGCAGGAAAGCAAGGCAGGCTCCTCCCTGAACAGCAAAGTGAAATCTTTAGAAACTATCAGGTCCCTTTCCTGACCCTGCACTTGGAGCTGCAATGACAACTGCTTCTTCAGCCTTGCTGTGCTGTGTGTTTTAACCACCATTTTAGGAAAAAAAAAAAGCTGTTCTAGAAGTTTTCAACCAATTTCAGATCCATTTAGCTGGATGGTGATGACTGCCAGAGCAGGTTAAGATCTAAGGCTTCCCAGGAGTCCTCTGCTCCTGCCTGCACCTAGCACCAGGTGCCCCAGGCTTTTGTAGCCTTTAGAAATGGAAAAGCCAGATGTAAGCAAAGCACCATGTTGCCTGCAGTGTTGCTCGCTCAGGTTTCTGGTCACAACTGCTCTGCTGTGCCAGGTACAAAACAATTTCTGAGAAGATGGGTTAGAGGAGCTGTTTTCTAAACTTGTTGAGCAGAAAGTTGAGAGGAAAAGGGGTGTTTGCTCCTGGAGCTTGGGGCAAACAGTCAGGAGAAATGAGCTACACTAAAAGTCAGTGTAAGCACAAGAATAAAGTTGTATAAATTGGACAGGAGCATTCAGGCTGGGGAGGAGAGGAAGTCAGGATGGAGAGAAACATGAATAGCAAGAAAAAGAAATCCAAACTACTCTCAAGAGTGGATTTCTCAAGTGATGGATTTCTCATCAGTTATGCAGGGAATTAGGTAATGCAATGCTTGTAGTGGTAGGGGGCTAAGCTTAGAAACTCAGGCGGTCCAATTCTGTGTTCATGAGCTCTGGAAGCAGACTTTCCTAGCAAAACCATCTCTCCCCACCCTTTGTTTAGTTCGAGCTATTAACATAATTTCTCTTAAAAAAAGCTTTTCAATGTGTTTTACTTTTTCAATTATTTCTTTTACTCAAGTGGAAGGGCATAAAATCCCCAGTCTTCAAGGCAGAGACAAATTTGTTCAATCTTTCATCACACAAGTACTACCTGGAGGACTGCTGTGCCACAGTAGGACCTGATGTGCTGGCTTTGCTCTCCAGAGCCTTGGAGACTGGCCGACCTCTCCCAGCTGCTACAGCTTGCCCTAGGAAACTACAAGGAAGACCATGAAAACTCAGGATTATCGTGTCCATCCGTTTAAATGGTCTCCATAAATAGGAGGGTGCTCAGCAGAGACTGGGCATCTCAGCAGGAAGAGCCAACTTCATAAACACAGGATGGGAGACCACAGATGAGTCCATCAGAGAAGGATTGGGATGTTGAGGGTCACAAGCCAAATGCAAGCCACCACAGTCTGCAAAGCTTGTGCTGTTTTGCTGTTGCTAAACAGCAGATGCCACACTGAGTTATGGTGATATGGGTTTTGTGTGCATGATGCAGCAAATGGCCTGGGGAGGAGAGCGGTGTCCCGTCTGGAGCACAACACTTCAGGAGCAATGCAGAAAGTATGGAGGAGAGCAACAAGGGTGACCAGACAGCTGGGAAACATGATCTAGGAGGGAAGATTGAAAGAACTAGGTTTGTTTAAGCTAAAGGAGAGAATCACCAGGGGACAGAACAAGAACAGTCTTCTAAGTACATGAAAGCCCAAGCAAAGATCCTGAGTTAACCTGAACTCCATGTCCATGGTGGGCGGGAATGGATGTAGCTTCAGTTGCAACATAAGAGATTCACATTAATCATTTGAAAAAAGCTTTTGGAGAATGTAGACATGTAGGATAGAGAAACACAGGTAACTGGAGGGAGTGGCTGCAGCTCCATTGCTGGAGGGCTGTAGAGGCAGTGCAAGGGACATCATCCAGATGATGTAGGAAGTGGTACTGCTGGCTAGGGCCAGAAACGGGGCTAGGTGATATCTTTCAGGCCCTTCTGACCCTATTTTTGGGGAGTCTATAAGCTGAGCTGAGGGATGGCAGCAGGAAATACACTGATTTCTTCTTTTCCCATCTTAGTTTGGTCCCTGTCCTGTTCAAACCAGCAGCTTCTTCTGTTACCCTTTGAAAGTGTGCACCAACCATGAGTCACAGAAAAGTAGGAATGGCTGATGTTTTTGTGTTTCAGTGTCTTTTGATGGTAATTATTTATTTTTTTAAAGAAAAATAGCTTTCTGTTTGTTTTTTAGGAGAAGCCCTTTTTTCCTTGGGGGGTGAATTGACTCCTGCAGACAAACCTAAATATAGTGTTCAATGGCTTAAGTTGGACAAACAGAGCACAGAAGAGTAGTAATGGGGATTTTTAATAAATGCAGGCTTGGCAGGGAGAAATTATAGAAGATGAAGTGTGCAGTGATAGTTGGAGATTAACAGCATAATGCCTGCATCCAGGGAAGTAGGAAAGGGAAAAAGATACAGCAAGTGCAAGCTTTTTAATTTGATCTAATTAGTATTGTTAAGAACATTAAGGTAAAAGGAAATTGGAAAAATGCATCATTAATTTATAAAAGTGGACTGTGAAGACAAACCTGATAGTTTACTTCAGTAAAAAAACAATTATTTTCTGACTGGGTTTCACTGAAGTGTAAAACCCAGTCCTACATGGAAAATTACTGGCTGAGCTGGACAAGGTGGAAGGCAATACAGCCATGGCATGCTTCAGCTTATGCCTAAAGGAAAACACTCAGGCAGTGTGGGAGTTGCTGGTGGGGCTCCTCAGTCAATCTTGGGGTCCATCTTTTTAAATACCTTTGTAAAATGTTTGGTACCAAAAGCCAGAGCAGACTATGGGAGTATGCTGGGAGTTGGGGTGAGAGGTGGCTGGAGCATCTTACAAGGGAAGCTGGCTGAGCCAGGCAGTCGTGAACTGTTGAAATACATTCCCACACCCTGCAAGGGTGAAAAGAGCTGTGTTTGTTGAGGTGTATCCTCTCTGGAATGAGGGTGTAATGCCTTTGGACAAGTGCTGGTTCAGATTCTGCTTTGACTTTGGCATCAGCACTGTCATTCAGTGCCGTGGATAACTACACTGGTGTTGTGCAGAGTCACTATTGCCCTCTGACAAAATGGTGAAAACAATAAGAATGACATCAGAGAAAAGAAGTTGAAATGTCAAATACTTCACACTTGGTTTCAACATTTTCCAAAACAAAACCACATTTGCTTGGAAACAGTTTAAATTTGGCAAAAAAAAAAAAAAGGAAAAAAGTCCAGTTTTACTGAAATGACTTTTTCCAGCCAATTCTTTTAACTAAAATTTTCCGTCCTCCTCAGAGGATGAGGAAATAATCAATAAAAGTAGTTTTGAGAAATGTAGCACCTCTTCCCAGGTGTGTTAATATCAGTGAGCAAACAGCGCTTCCTCAGACCAGTTCGTGAGCCAAATTTGGAGATGATTCCCTTTATATTTGGGCTTTATGGACTGATCATGAATATTTGAAATGTGAGCTGTATTGCTTAATTGTAGCCTCTTATATGAGTCACATGATTATTTAACGAGGATCCTTGATTGGAGGAATGAGCAAACACATCTTTTATACATACTTGACTGTGCCAATTTCAGTACTTATTTTCGCTTGATGCTGATACATACATGTTTGTTATTGGCCTTGTCAAACATTTCTTTGCCAAAAAGTAATTTCTCAAGCATTGTCAGAAAATGATATATGGATTTAGTTATTATAAAATCATTTAAACATGTAACAGCCAATGAAAAATGTTTGTATCTTCCCCTCTGTACCAAAATTAGAAAATAAGACTGATTCACTTGTGACATACATTTGGGTGGCAGCATTGTATGTTTCCAGCCGTGGAAATTTTATTAGGTGAAGTCAGAACCAGCTTCAGGAAAGGCCAATTCGATTGCTTTCTTAGCTCTGTTTTAAGTTGGAGGCTTGGGGGTTTTTGCATTTTTTGTACATTTAGGTTTCTCCTGGGCGTTAGGGTGGCTGTAATTCTTACCTCAGAACAAGAGTGGGTCTTGCAGCTCCAATATAGCTGCTCCAATGCCACATCTGCTGCTGGTCTGTGGGTCTCATCCTGCATGAAGCATTAATGGGGAACCACAAGGTCCACAAAAGATCATCATGTGAGGAGACCGGTAGTTTTACCATTTGTGGTACACTGCTTGTTGCAGCAATTTTTCATAAAAGTTGGTTTATTAAGTTTGGGGAAAAAAGACTTTATCTTTCCTGAAGATCTCATTAAAGCATTCAGCTACAACAGCAGAGTTCAGAAGAGCCTTCTCTGCAGTACCTTTTCATTGGATTTAATGTAAAATATGACATATGTGATCTTCCTTCTGCTCAGCAGCAAAGGCTGCTGCTGATGTAAGACAGAGTCAGTGAGCTGCCTGCATTGAAAAATAATCTCAATTTTTCACACTGTAAAGGTCAGTACAGCTGCAATGGTCCAGGATACCTGACCTGCTTGATCCCTGAGGTTACAGATTTTTTTTGTATGGTACAAAGGCAAAAGTTTATCCGTTTGGAAGGTGACTCCACAGGTACAACATGCGCATTTTCTGTCCTAGCAGAGATTCCACCAAACATTGATGATTATTTCCCAGTTCAAGTGAATGTTGTAAATTCATCCTAGTGGCATGGATATTTCCAAAATTCCTTGGTCAACATGTTGGCTTAAATTATTAACAAGATGTCCTTTCAAACACCGCTGCCAAGCCAGCCACAACCCTCTGAACCACAAACATAATAAAAATCAAATTCTTTGATGTCTTTCCAAAAACACAATACTGTTGGTTGAATAGATTCCACTTATTGACTGAAGGAATGACAGATTAACTAAGAAAAAAGGGAAATAACAGGCTTGGAAATCTGAAGCTGTGCATGGATAAACAAGAGGGGATCATGGCAGTCCTTTCAGTATGCAGAAAACACATATTTGGGAAGAAAAAAATGGAGAATGTTTAGGAAAACATCTGGAAGGAGCAGTGCCAGATGGTTGTTTCCTTTTTGATCGGACTACTATTTTACTCATAAAATATGAAGACCCAATTTTCATGTTTGTCAATATTTACAGATCTCAGTCTGTATGTAAGAAGGAAAATAAGGTCTCAAATAGAACTCTGTGCATGGTTAAAATAAGCTTGATGTTCTGTGCTTTGCTGACTAAACCAAAATGGCCTGAGATTTTGAAGTGCTGGGAATGCCTAACTCCTTTTCCAGTTGCTGGCATCTGAGAAAGCTACACCCCTATTACAGAAAGGATTTTATTTAGAGAAGCAAACTCCAGGCACCCATGATGAGAAAATTTTAGCTTATGTTCCCACCACAGCAAAATCTTGCTGAGCTGGTACCAGGGTGGCATTGACTGGAATCAGCTTTCTTAGTTTCTGCTTGTTGCTGGTAGTGCAGTTGCTGCTTGAGAGATGTGGGACCCTGCCTAATATTGCAGAGCAGGGAGAAGCTCAAAGAAATAAAAAGGGGCAAAGAAGAGAAAGAGTGTATGAAAATTGGCCTGTGCTGAATATTTCATTATTAAATGTTTTCAGCTGCAAACATACACTTTCCCCCATCAACCACTATGAAAAGCCGAGGACAAAATCAAATTTTCAAATAGCTCCCTAGATTTTTCTTATATGGCTTTGGGGTAACATTGTTTTCCACACTTATAAGGGAACATATCCATTTTATATAAACTTGAATAGCTACAGTAAGCAATGAATACATTTTCTAGCAAATGTTTGGATTTTCTTTCACAAATCAATGGTCTTAAACTTATGTTTATAAGACATGCCATTGAACCAGTGTTGAACTGTGGGTAGTTCTTCATTTCTTTGTACGCAAGATTGAGAAGAAATTCCATACAGTTTGAAATTCAAATGCTGGGGTTTGAGTAGGGCTAATAGTTAATGTCATTACCCCATGAGGCAAAACCACGATTTCTGAAGAATTTGAAGAAGTTCTTCTGCCATTTCCCAGCTGGGGCCTTTCCCTGAGGATCTATGGAGGATATCCTGAGGATGCTCCAATTGAGCATGACCAAGTGATGCTGCCATCCAAATGGACATCACCTTTGCAACACAAGATGCTACCACATTTCAGGGACCTGCAGGTGCAACACCACCTGCTGAGAGCCTCATATGTTCGGGAGCTGGGGAGAGGATGTGGCATGGTTGTGGGTGCATGACACCTGGGAAGGCTCCAGGCTCTGCTGTCCTGTTCCAGCCCTGAGTTGCCCATCACATGCCTTGTGGCATGTCCCTGGTCCCATGTGGATCACTGAAAGAAGGCCAAAAATCTGTTATGGGGCACTGAAAGCAAATCACTTCCTATAAAGGGAGTGAAGAGTATTAGAATTTTTTAGGGTCTATTTTAGGATTTTATTGGACTTTATTCATATAAAATTCATTAGAATTTTGCTAGCATAATCTGAATAATGCATTTATTAATGCAAACATACATGTGTATATTGCAAACACATAGGGCAATTGTTTTGTCAGAATGATGTGCAGAGGTTCTGGTGGTCAGCAAATTGAGCTGGAGTGAGCAGTGTCGGCTGTATTAGCAAGAGCAAAGCTAGCAAGTTGAGAGGAGATTATTCCCTCTATTCAGCCAAGGGCGGATAGAAGGAAAACATTGAAAAACCTGAGCTAGCTTTGGAATAACCCTGCTTTGAGAAGGGGTTGAGCTGGAGACCTCTAGAGGTCCTATCCAGCCTGATTTTTTTCTGTAATTCTATGACTTTTAAGACTCAACTATGTTACCTTTTTTTCTGCTGTGCTTCTACCTACTATTCCTGATCATTTCCACCTATTTTCCCATTATAAATATAAATATAATTAGGGCTATTTTAAAAGTTGGCCCTCGAGGCACTTCTGCACCAACAAAGGGCTTGTGTTGCTTCTCAAGCCCAGCTGGGTGTCTCATTGCTCTGCTGAGTAAGTCCCTTCTCTCTTTCTGGTTCACAGACTGAATTAATGAATTAAAAATATATGTATTTCTGCGGGTCAGCCTGAGACACGGAATTTTCAGTATCCTCAGGAAAACAAAACCCAAAAAGTTATTTTTATTAAATCCCAGGTGTTGCAGATGAGTGGTTTGGACCATTTAAAGAATCACCATCAAGGGTATTAGCAAAACTGATTTAATAGAAATTTATAAAAGTGTGACCTCCCAAAGTTTAATGGCAAGATTCACTCTATTACTTAATACATGGATGAAGCGTACAAAGAAAAATCAAGTTAGAATCAAACTAGAATGATTTATACAGAGACCGAAGATGCAAAAGGGTGAGAAACATATAAAGGAAAATCAAGTTAGAATTTTTCATGATTTGCACAGAGATCAGAGATGTAAAAAAGTAGGGTAGACCCTCCTGTTGAGTCACGAGGTTCAGAGGAGACCCCCTTGCTTTCTAAACTCCTGATGGAGCTTAGGTGCAGCTGGATCCACTCCTAGCCCTAGATTTGGTCAAAAGTTTATGTCTAAAGGGATTATGTGTGTAGCAGGAGTCTGAGGTTCATTCACAGTCTGAGGTGAATCACACGATTTAGCAGAACTTGATCATTTTAACATTTACAGAATGATTCAATACAATTTACTACAAGTCACAACGGTGACTTAATTATAGATTCTAAAGGGCAGTTTTTATACTATACTTGCTATCAGATACCTGAGTCAGTTCACTCAAGCATGCACACAGACACTAAGATATATATATAAACAAAGGTATATGTGTTAAAAATTCCTCTTGAGTTCAGTAAAATATTCATGTCAAATATGTCAGCATTTTCTCAGTGGGTGAAGGGTTGAGCCTCAAAGAGTGAAGGGTATCAGCCCAGCTCCCATCATCAGATTTTGGCAGCGATCCTCCAGTTTTTGCAAACTGGAGAGTTCATGAGCTCTGAGAGGCATCCCCCACAGAGGGAGATGCTGGGTCACAGATCCTGCAGTTCAGGAGAGTTCAAAGGGCCTCTCTTAGGACTGCTGTTTATAGGTTCGCAAGATGATTGGCTTTAATCATCAGCAAATTACTGGAATTCCAGTAACACTGGTACCATTCCAGTCAAGCTCCGATCCAGGTAAGGGATGTTCCAAGGCTATCAGGGGATGACTAATTATTCCTGCTCTTGTTCCCTGCCTTGGCCAGGCAACAGGAGTTCTTGGTACAGTCGGTGCTACTCCCCACCTTAGCCATGCAAGAGTTCCTGGTATGGCCAAGGGACGCTTAACTGCCCAACTCATTACACAAAGGCCAAGGTGAAATGGGAATTCTTGAGACTGTAGAGCAGCCCAGAAAGGGGGGGAATGCAGCACCACACCAGGTACCCAATTTCCTTCACTTCACTTTGGAAACTATTTACTATTTTTATGAAAAGTCAGCTTTGGCAAAAGACAGTGTTTGAACATAAGCAAATTTTAATGCAGTTTGCCACAACCGTTCTGCAGTAAATGCAAGCCTTATCAACAAAATCTTTTTTCTAAGCTAAAATTATTGGCAGAATTTGGCAGAAACTTCCAAACATTGGGGTCAATCAACTCTGAGCTTTTCACCAAATCAGCTATTGAGCCCCAAAATCTCACCCATCTTCATGCTGGCAGTGCAGCAGGGAGATCCTGCATCCCATATTTGTGCTACAAACTACATTTTTTAGCAGGGTGTGTAAGGAAGGGTTAAAAGAAGGAATTTTGGTATGTGGATAAAACACTAGGTAAGAAATGGATAACTGAAAAATGCAGTCAGCGCAAGAAACAGATGGTTTATCATCTATTGTTTGAAATGTTGACCATGAGAGTAAGAAAGTTGAGCAATGTTAGAGGAGGACATGCAGCAATGGAGGAATTCAAGGCCACTAGGCACAGCATACAATTTTGCTTACCTTGTAAAAATCCTCCTATTAGCTAGAGCATGGTTGACGTGACATGGATTATAGTAATATGCTGCGTGGACAAAGCCCATGAACCAATAGACGAGATGGCTACGGGACGTGCAGCATGCCTGGCCAGCGAGTGCATATGCCATAGGTTCCCTATGTTGCAACTCAGGCGTGTTTCGGTTCATTGCCCACAAGTGTTGACACCTGTTCCTCTGCAAATGTATAAAGACTGGGATTTCCCAAAGAGCAATGGGCTGGTGGATGGCGAGGTCACTGTTTCCTCCGTGGGGACGCCCACATAAATCTGGCACCTACCGACTGCTGGGCTGAGCTCGTGGTGTAAGACGGCACAAGAATGTATAGACGGTTTGTCTTCCTCACTGTCCTTGGGTTGGTATGTTAATTGCTTGGCTCGGGTTGGAATGCTTTGCAAAATACCCTTAGTTTAATGCCTGTCTTTAGCTAATAAAATGCTTGCTTTTTTTCCTTGTAGTCAGTGTATGTGTGTTTACCTTTCTCGGGAATCCTTGAAGCCACTCTAAAACACAGGGTAGAGCAGAGATTTGCAGTGGTGAAACTGCTGCTGCTTTCAAGGAGGAATAAGCTGTTATGGAGTATTTTTTCTTGTTTTATAGGAGTGAGAAGCAAGACTGAAGCTAAGAAGAAAGGTGAAGGTGTAGTGATGACGTTTTTGTGAGGCAATTTGACTGGGCTACTGAAATGGGATCAGCTACCCATTGTCCCAAGTGCTAACGCGTTCAAGACCTGAGTGCATGTGTTTTTCCTGTCTTTCTCCCTCTTTTCCCCATCCTCAGAAATGAGTAACGGTTGCTTCTTGGAGCTGGCACTCTTTGCTAGTAGTGTTTTGTGCGGATGGGTAGTGATAATAGAATAAGGGCAAGGTAGTGACAAAAGTGCTGATGTTTGCTCATGTGCTATGTTATCAGCACAGGGGTGGAAAACTCAGTTAACACTTGAGAAATCTTGATTTCTCCAGAGAAAAAAGGTGTTTGGCCATGAATCTGCCCTCCTTGAGTGTTAGTCCAGTTGCAGTGGTGGGACCTAGCTCACAGTGGCTGGTTTGGATCAAGGCAAAGGGAGGAGAGCAAGTCTTTGGGGCTGCCATATCTCTCCTGCTGTGTATTGGCTTGTTTATTTTCTGGTTTAATTTCCATGAGCAATGTGCACTTCTCCTGCTGTTCTGCTCACCATGGGGTCGTTGTTACAACATTTTACCAAGGCAGGAAATTAAAAAGATGCACCATTACTTATCTCAGCTAGTAGCTGTTTGCATGAGGGGAGCTAAGCAGGTGTACTGGTCCCCAAAGGTGCTGTGTGTGAGATGGTGTGATGCAGGCTGTCCTTTCACCATCATGTACTGTTTTCACATTCCTCAGGCCTTGACTAGCTCAGGAGGAACTCCCTCTGGCAAATGCTGTGATATGAGGACAAGGTGCAGAGTGTGATGTGGGGTGGGTATTCCCAGGGACCCTGATCCCAGCAGAAACACTGCAGTGGGGTTGCGAGTGCTGCAGATAATGTGAAGACACCAGCAAGATGTCCAGATAGAGACAGAATGAGAAAGTGGTAAAAGAGATGTTACTGAGATGTAGGGGCAGTTGAGACCAGGCAGTAGCAAGCAGTGCATTATGGATGAGCCATCTGTCTGTCTATCCTGGGCAGCCCCATGCTCTGTGGAGGTGCCATCTTGGCCTTGTGAGTGGAGCTTCTGTAGTGCTCTGCCTGTCTGGAAAAAATAAGCCTCTCAGCAGGACTGAGTAGCTGAGGCTTAATGCTGCACTGCTGTGGTGATGCAACGTGTTCTTGGGTAATGCAGATGTGCCCAAGGACAAGCCAAACATTTTCCACCATCCAGTTTGCAAAGGGTGAGTGGGTTTGAGAAGACAGTTAGCCTCCAGCTTATGATGGTAACTGGTCTACAGAAAATTTGGAAAATAAAGAGGACACTCATCAGGAGGTCCTGGTATGGAGGATTGCATGGAGATTGTAGGTCAAGTGGAGGATGGGAATGGCACACAAAGGTTTGTAGGACAGAGGGATGAAGGTATGCCAGAGACCTCTACCATGCTTTGCTGTTGGTTTATAGAAGCTATGAGATGTGCAGCCCTGCTGTATAACATTCCATTCTTCAGTGCAGTTTTCCAGAAGTCAAGTTGTGCTCCTGAACCTTAATTTCCTAAGTAACTTAATACAGTCTGTCCCAAACATAATCTGCTGTGCCATTTCTCTGCATAAAACTGAGTATTTTCTAATAGCAGAAACTCCAGCAACCCTTAATTGGGTGGAGTGGAAGAAAACATGTATTTGAATCCTGAACAAAATATAAAGTCTATTGTTAAGCCCTAAATGTGTTTTGAAAGGAGGTTTAAATAAAGCAGAAATACTTACCACAGATATTTACCACCTTTTTTTGCACAAGACTGCATCTCTGTTGTTTCCTTTAAAAATCTCTGCTGGACTTCTTCCGTAATACCAATGAAATCCATAACATCTCTGCCACCCCTGCATGGGCTGTGCCTTGCTGTAAGTGCCAAGGGTAATATGTGGGGTGTCAGACCCAGACCCTTAGTCACTGTAAGCAAGGAGAGCTCCACTGAGGTCTTTTCTCTGGAGTTCAGGCAGGTCATGGATTTGCAAAGGCCTGTTCTGAAAACCTTCTCTGCCTCTAGCCTATCCCTGGGAAGGGTAGATCTGATCCTTCACAGTTTGCACGCCGTTGAGTTTTCCGTACTACATTCCTATATCGATTTTTCCAAGAAGATATTTGGCAACTGCTTGGAAGGCTTTTGGTCCCCCCTTTCTGTTTTCTTTGGATTGCAGGCATGGAAAACTGCATACACAATATGCTAAATACTTATATTAATTTCACACTGTTTACGAGTTGCTCTGTCTCCTGACCTGTTGCAGCAGCTGATTAAGCTGGGGTTGACCTTTCTCTAATCTGCAAACTGAGAAATTTGTCAGCTATATCCCTTAGTTATGAAACTGGGATTATTCCAGCAAGGATAAAATCTGAAGGCCATCAACTGCTCTGGCTGAGCTCCTCACCAGCTGGGAGCAGGAATATATTTCCCTCTACTGTAAAATTAGCTGGATGCATTGTGGGAGTGTGTTCACCATCTCTTTTAACTGCTATGCTTAAAGCCAGGATGTTCTTTGTTTATGTTCTGAGTAGGAAAATAAAGACCCTGGCACGAGGCTCTGTTACTGTAGGAGTTAATATGTGGTTTTGTATCCAGGCCATTTCCAAGGAGATGTAATGTTTGCAGGTCATTCCTAGCATCCGAGCTTGCCCTACTTGCAATCAACCTTGCAATTCTGCTTCTGCTGTGGACTGTCACTTCATCAGGCTTGTTTTTTCCTCCCTTTCTCTCCCGAGAATCAGCTGGAGATCCCTTCATATGCTCCTATAACTCCCCGCATAGGAAGCGAGTCACAGGGTCCCCATTCATGCCTTCCTGCCGGCTGGTGAAGCCCCAGTGTCAGACAGCCCTCTTCTCCACCAGCCCGTCACAGCCAGCCCCTTCTGACACCACGACAGTGTGTCTGAGATGCCTCCCTCTTCTCTCTTTTCCATCTGTCTCTTGGGGAAAAGCACAAAGAGCATCGTTATCTGCTGTGACAGGCAGGGTTATGCAGAGGAGAGCTCCTCCTGGAAAGCAGATGGGACAAATAGAGAGTGGACAGGAAGATACGCAAAACAAATCTGGACCAGCCAGTGCATCAGGCAGGTGGTAGGGAGGATGCGTGTGTGAGGAATGGAAAGGTAACCACCACCCACAGGCTTGATTTTTGGCTGTTATAAACTGGTAAAGCTCCCGTGCAGGAGATCTGGGAACTCAGGAACATTGTTGTATACTTCATAATGACTGCTATCTCTACTGAATGATAAGTCCCCCTGGGCATCCTGTAGAATGCTATTTCACTTATGGGAGTGGCTTCAGATGAATACATGTGCTGTTGAGTAGGATGTCAGGATTTCCTTTGCAACTGTGAACACTGTATGTATGGCCTCTCTGGCCCATCTGAGCAGGCACCTGAGGCTCAAGAAACAGTTATATAGATCTGCAAGATAAACTAGGGAAAACAAAAGGCCCTTGAGGCCTGCAAGCAAGTTTCAGAAATATGTCTCCTGCTTTCTTTGATCTGTTCAAAAGAGGAATTTGCTCCTGTTTCTGTGTTTGGAAATAAACTGTGGAAATGTGCTTCCTCCAGGAGATACTGAACTGTGCAAGAGGGCTAACACTGGGATGCTGAAATTGAGGGCAAACCCCTGTTCCAGCAGGCAGAGCTGCACTCCCAGAGAAAGGTGATTTTCCTGACCCTCTCTCCTGTCCCTGATCTTAAGGTAAAGCCAGGGAGAGTCCCAGGTTGGTACATGGCAGTGCATCATAGCATGCACAGGGTCACTGCCCTGGCAATCTCTGTGGGCATCGAAAAACATACCTGTAAATATAGCAAGGAATGTTTTCCCTGTCCATAATGGGGAAAGCTCCTGGAGATGTTTGAAAAACATGTTATATTTGCCATAACTTTGTGTTGACATTTTCCACAACATTTTTCATGTTGCTTGCTCCCAGAAGCCCAAATCTCCAGGTATTTGTTGCTCAGAAAATGGAAGTTCTTTGATCTAGGGCTTTTGGAAAGCACACAGAGACACAGAGTGAGACAGGGAGAAGAAAGGGGGTTAGAAACCCCTGTTGGGAAGGGGGACAGTTTTCCCAGAACAATTTCCATGTCATCAGATTGCAACTTTTTCATGTTTGGAAGGAAAAATAAAAGGTTTTGATCCAATAAAAACTCAAGTCCAGCCTGGAATGGCTTCTTTTATTTTCTATGTTATTAGGTGCTTATCTCCATCCCTGTTAGACTGTGAACACCTGATAACAACCATTATGTGTCTGACTGCACGTTACATGTCTGATTGTCTCTCCATCACTGTGATGCACAAGTAGGATACTGGAACAACCAGACCTCAAAGGTCTGCTGGTGTTCGGCCCCTATTGCCCCAACCTGCTCTGGAGCCAAAGGGTTAGGGCAGCCTACAGAAACCCCTCAGCCTTCTGTTTTGTGTCTCTCTATAAATAGCCAGGCATCTTAAGGCAGACAAGGAAACCCTGCTGGGATGCTGCTATTTTTGCAGTCCTCTGTATTTGAAGCATTTGCTTTGCAGTTCACCTTTTGAAGGACAAAAATGCTGATGAGCCTGAGATAAGGCTGACCCTTGGCCTCCCTCAGGAGCCCTGTCTGGTGTGGATCATGAAAATCTTGCAAGAACAACTAATGTGGTCCAGGGCTGCCGCTCTCTGTGCGAATGGATCTGGTCCCCTTGCAGAGCCCAGATGTGGACATAGGTAGCCTGCCTGTGTAGATGAGCCCACAGTGTTGGCCACTAACATTTCTTCCCTGTGAGCTGCTCCTCTTAAGGTTAATGGGAAGCTGTTCTTAAGGTAATTTTTTTAAATACCTTTCTAAAGGGAGAAAATTTTAGATTACGTGTTTTTCATTGTTTTTTGGGCTGTTTTCCTACCATTCAGTGTAAAGGGGTGTAGATATGAAGGGATTTGTGCCTGTGGGGTTATAATCCTGCTGACTTTAAAACATGTCCACTGTGGATTTTGCTAGGGATGAGTTACATGAGACAAGGACTCCATCAAACACAGTATCAGAACAGTTGATCATGAAACAAAGGGAGGACTTTTTTTCCACTCTTTTCAATTGAAAAAATATATTTTCCAGCAGCAGTTCCACCAGATCCTCTGCAACTTGCAAGGAGCTGAACAACTGCACTAAAAAAGAGAACAGTGGAAATAAGTTGTATACTTTTGTTGTGTTTTTTTTCCTCATGGTGCCTTTTGACCACCATTCTTGTTGTGGTGGAAGTGTCACTGCAGCTCAGGGGACTGCGCAGCAGGGCTGGGCTTTATGGTCCCAGCACTGCTTTCCTCCTCCACCCACTTCATTGCATGCTGCATCCTTGCAGGTGGCAGACCCAGACTGTTGGCTTTGTGTGGGCTGGGGGTTTCCAGAGATGCCTGAGATGTTTAACTAGCAGCTTTTCTAGGCAGCTGAGCAAGCCAGACACTTCGTTCACCTCCCTAGTGGCAAACACCCTCAACGGCTCTCCTGGGGGATGGTAAGGGAAGGCTCGGTGGGTCAAATCTGCCCCCCCATGCCCCAGCCCAGGTTTGAGAGGACAGAAAATTTCCTGAACTCTTCACAGCCAGTGAGTGGGCAGTGGTGGGCATGAGCACAAAGGTTTTGAGGCTGTGTGTGCCACCCAGGGCACTTTCTGCAGTCAAGAGACCATCCTCCATGGGCAGCAGTGTGGGGAAGTGAAGCCTCCATTTACCTGTCCGGACTGATCAGCCCAGCAGGCTTGCCTGCCTCAGTGAGATGCAGGGATGACCTCTGGGTCTGCAGCTTGTGCAATATTTATGCAGCTGATCTGGTAAATGGCATGGTTTTTACTCTTTATTAGGTGGATGAGTGCCCCTCGGTTGTCCCAGCCGGGTTCCTCTAGAGAGCTCTGTGGCTGCCTAAACAGAGATTATGAAGCATCATTTCCACAGCCCCGTGCATATTAAGTAGGTTGCAGAGAGCTCACATGCAAATAAATGCTGGTTTGGGAACACACAGGTTAGCAATGTTGTGGCTTGATAAAACCTGTGGGGGCAAAGAGATAGAAGTGTTAGCTGAAATTGTGCAGCAGGCCTGTTTTAACAACCAAAGGAGGAGAGAACCACGGTGTAGAGCAACAGCCCTTCCCTAAAGCAGAGGAAATACCTGAGAAAAGAGGAAAGTATGGCAATGAGGGCAGAATCTGAGGTCTTTTCCTCCAAGTCATGATCTGCAGCAGCCCAGGGTGGGCTCAGGACTGGGGTGTCCCCTGAGAGCCCACACCACTACAGCCCCTGCCCTGCTGCCTGCCCTGCAGGGAGGAGGAGAAAGAGCAAGAGGAAAAGAAGAAGGAGGAGGAGGAAGAAATCTCCAAGGACTTCCCTGCAATATAGTGGAAGATGTGGGGATGCTCTTCTCCCAGAGGATGTCCCCAAAAGTTCTCCTTTCACCAGTGCCACATGTGCCTTGCTGTTCCCCTTTACCATGCTGTGCTGAAACCTCAGTTACATGCTAATATTCAATTCCAGGCTGCTTTCTGCATCGGTGTCAGCAGGAAATTAATCTTTGCCCTGTGCCAAATGTGGACGCCTGGGAGGGGCCCTGCCTTCCCTCACTGGGCAGGGACTGAACTTCTAATTAGGAGCCCAGGCTGAGGCCGTCAGGACCACCCTGAAGGGGGATTTGGAGACATGCCTTGCATTAATTCTGGTGCTGTTAAAACCAGTGGAAGTAAGTACCTGAGCCTAACACAAGATACCTGTCTGCATCTTAATCTTGGAGCTGGGTGTCTTGGCATTGCCTCTCCACCTCTCCTGAGACTCCCCTCTCTGTCTCTCTAGCATCTTTCAGGCTGCACCAAGCATGTTTAAAGCCAACTATAACCCATGGGGAAACTCTTGAGGTTATTTGGTGGCAAGCAAAGTGACACACAGAGACCATGCCCCTCCAAATGATGCCTTTAATGGGGCACTTTTAAGGAGAGTGTGAGAAAGCGTTCTGGATTTTCATTTCTGTTTATTACTATTCACCCATGGAAAAGAGCAACTACAGGCCGTGAACCAGTTATGGGGGTATGCATTTTTCCATTTTTTGCAACCAGGTTTCACATGACATCTACAGTGCAGATAATGTTGCTGCAATAACACTTTGTTAGAATGTATTTGATTTCAAACCTGCTTTGTAGAGGCTTTCTCTGGCAGATGGAAGAGACCCACAGCAGCAGCACATGGAGAAATGGTTGAGAGTTTCTCTCCAGTGAGCAGAGCCCTCTGAACCGGAACCCTTATGTAATTATGTGGGGGTTTTGACTCCAGATCCTAAGAAACGCTCTCTTGAATAGTATGTTTCTTGCTAGTTTGTTCATCTGTGAATTTCCCTGGCAGGTAGCGTATAAATAGCTCTGAGGCACAAGCGATCCACGAGTTCTTTTCAGAATACAGTATTGAGTCATTTTAAAGCCTCCTACTGTAGCTCTTTTAAAGATGAACTCATTATTTTAAGTGTAATATTTATGCCTGTGAAAGAATGAGAAAACTCTGGCTTAAATTGTCCTTCCAACAAAGTACCTTGTTTAAAAACCAATAAAGAATAAAATCACATGTGAGCTGGCTAGTAAAATGAGCAGGTGACATCTGCCCATCCTTGCTGCAAGTTGTGCTGTTCGTCACCAAGAGGCTATACGGCTTTCTAGAGCCAGGAATAGAAACCAGTGTTCCTTATTCCCAGGAGCCCTTTGCCATGTAGGGCAGAGCAATCCAGCTGGATCCCTCTGGCCATCCTTTCTGCCTAACCTCAGACACCATTCAGCTTTCAGTAATTAGGGCAGAATTAGGGCAAGATCCCTGGGGATGGAGGCTGCCAGAGCAGGGTTTGCACAGAGGGCAGAGCTCATCTATATATTGAGCTGAGCCTCCTTTCCCACCTGGAAATTTTGTCCAAAGATAATTAGGGGATTTAATACACTTGTACGGGCCTGGCATCCCAGCAGGTTACAGCAACAACTCTGTCATTGCCCCTGGCTATCTAGAAATATCAGATGTGTCTACAGTGCATATTCAGATAAACACCTGTTGTCGGGGCACTAGTTATCTAAAGCTTCCACTGTCAGAGGCTTAAAAACTAAAGCAAGTAGGAAAACCAAAAAGAGATCATTTCTCTAGCACTACTGCCCACGGAGTGCAGTGTTAGCTGCCCAAGGAACAATACAACATGGCTATGGTGCTGACTGTATACAAGATGAATAACATACTTCGTTCAAGCAGTAGGAGACCTCTTATACAGGCCAAAATGTAGTGACCTGCTATGGAAACTGCCCTAGATGCTTCTTCCCTTGTGCAAAATACCACCACTACACTGCTTGTGCATAAGCAGTTAAGGACTGTTTCACACATTTGGTTTTTGTGTGTATGTACTCCAGCACAATTTTCAAGGGGTGCATCAGGATTTACTTCCCCATTAAGTCAGACCAACATCCTTTTTGGGGGGTGGGGTGGGGGTCAGGGGCTCTGAGATTGTCTATAATTCTGAAGTGGGATATGTGACCAGATTAAACCTGTGAAGGGAGTTTTAATAGGATACCTGGGTGGAATTTTCCTTTCTTTTGTCATCAAAACATGCCTGACTGTCCTGCCCAGAGCAGCTATCTCCTTTGCTAGATGCATTGTGCACACATATATTGGAATTAGTACTGTGTCTTCAGTCCATCTTCCTGCAATATGGCATCCAAATTCTGCCCTTGGCATGAAGTGCAGCAGTGGCCTGTGCCTCCTGCGGGATCAAAGGAACATGGGCAAATCCTGTAAGCCATAAACATCTGTAACTTCTCTTAAAGCCCAAGGTGAAACTTAAAAATAGCCATTTGATGCCTGAGACTTTTGATGCATCTTTAGCATGTGGTTCTGCTGACATGAGCTGTATGAATCACACATGCCATCAGGACTCTGCAGTTTCCCAGTGCACTTTTGGGGCTCCTTCTTGGGGCACTCCTGTCACTGTTCTTTCACTGCCATATCTGCTGTGAGCCGGGGACTCAGCCAGGGGCCACAAAGTAACAAGATGTAAAGGTGATGTCTGTAGGGACACAGTTTACCTGGGGCTTGTGGGCTGGGATTGACACCATAAGTGGGAATAATCTGCTGAAGATCAGATGCCCTGTGCTGTGTTACAGATGGACAATGACATGCTAAAGTCTGTAGTCTTAATGGCTGCTGATGTTATGATAAAGTAAAATAGCAAAGTAAAAAAATGTTCCTTCTTAAGAACCAAGTGAAGGATTTGAATCCATTATTAAAAAGGCAATAAGCAATATGCTGTGGCAGGTCTCCTACAGAGATACCCTAATGCATCAGTGCATTGCTCCTTGGCTCATGAGATTACACAGCTCAAATTCATGGTTACCTTCCTGGTGAGTTAAGGCATCCAGAATGGCGGAAAATACATTGGGAATTGCCGTGTATGACTCTGAGTACTTGGCATATAGCAGAGTTGAGATGGAGGTGCAGGCAGCTGAGCATGTGGCCTTCTCCACTCAGCACAGCAGCTTAATGTAAAGAGAGAAAAAAAAAGAAAGCAAAGCTAAAGATCAGTTGCATTTTATGGGTGGAGGATTACTGGTGGAAGGAAATGGCCCCTCATGGATTTAAATGAGAAGAAAACATTACTTCATGTAATCTGACATCCTGCAGAACTCATGCTTAAAGATGTCATCTTATGGTGCTATGGCAAGGTCAAACTCACTCTGCAAGTAATTACCTTGGAAGTAAGTGTGTGTTTCTGTCCATGTCCATATTTGAAAAGGATGGGAAATAGAAGAAGCCTTTTCATTTCTTCCTATCATTTGGTATATTGGAAATAAGCAACTCCCCCTAATTTGTACAGTTCTTCAACATTTTCGTATGGATTGTAATTCACACATGCTGCCTCTTCCTGTAGCGGGTGTGGAAGTATCAGGGCCAACTGAACAAACAGATGGAGAAATTAAATAGGGTGCCCAAAGCCACACACCTCTCCCAAAACCAGGCACAGCATGAGAGTTTGCAGCCCTGCGTTGTGTGCAGACTGCCTGACCCCATCCCTCTCTTCTGTACCATGCACAAGAGTGAAAACACATGGAGACTTTTCTTTATCAAGTCCTCTTCTGCTCTGCGGCTCAAAGCTGGAAATGATTTCATAGTGTTTCTTTTAATCTTCTTTGATGACTTGTTTAAAAATAGTTAGGACAGTGGGATAAAGCAGCAGTCACAAGTGTTTGCTTAAGTTCTGATCAAGTGCTAGGTGGATCATCCAGACCCCAGTGCACTAATGTGAAAGCGATGCTTCTCTTCATTTGTACAGGGCTATTCCTTGATAATAGGGATTTTTGTTATTCACAGTCTGCTGCTGGTTATTATCATCATCAGCTGAAGGAGACGACATCATGTGAGTTAATTGTTTAGTTCCACAGTGGCTAATGAGTAGTGTATCTATTCCAAACTAACAATTTGCCATAGCTCCACAGGAGAGAGAGTATTAAGTGTTCAGTGACAACATGCAAATAATGAATGTATTTATAGAAAGCAGAACTGAGGGGCAGTAAAAAGGCCCAGGTTTCTGGATAATTTATTCAGAACTAACAATATGATAGTAAAGGAGATCCAGATTAAAAATGTACATATGCCATTGGGGAGCTCAAATGAAACTCCCAGCTTTTAAAAAGTTCAAGCCTTTCGCAGGTCCTATTGAAAACAGTGGGAGGACATCTGTGAAAGATGTGGCTGTTTGGTGTCTGGTTAAAAGCGATCCTGCCTTTTTGTCTGGCACCAGTGATACAGTTCCCTCCTAAGCAAATTTCTTGCCAAGATGTTTTCAGCAAGGCAGTGCTTGATTCTTACGTCCAGCCCTCAGAAAACCATGGCTCTCAGGTGACCACACTCAGAAAATATCTGTCTATTATTATCATATCTAGCTTATCACATTAATCAAGGTCAAGGCACTATTGAGATTGGTACTCTACAGACATGTAGTAAAAGCTATCCTCCGAGATGCACATAGCTGAAATAGTAAATAGTTGCAGTTACAGTGACATGGCTTCTTTCTGTTTCCCATTTCTCCTTTACTTTCTGCCTCTGTCTTTCAAGACTGTAGCTGTTTGGGGCAAGACTATCTTCTCTGCTCAGCTTTCAGCATTTAGGAGTATAAATCACTATTGGGACACCTAGGGTTTATTGAAATTCAAATAATTAGTAATAACAGGACATGCACGACAGTTAACGGATTGTGGCAGATTACATTTTTTAGAGTGTTTCCTTTGGAAGCTATGGCTTGAACGTCAGGCTTGTCCATTTGACAAAAGCTATTTTGAACTTATTTTGATCACATGTATGCTAAGAACAGTGTCATGTGGAGACATGTGAGGCTCTTAAGTCCTGTTGGCACTGCATGAGACAGCAGACCCACCTGCAATGCACTGTGACCAAGCACAAGTGAGGAGCTACTGGTCCACCTCTCCTTTTAATGAGCACAACAGAGTCCTTGAAGAGCTCTTGAAATTCCCACATTGCTTTTTAGGAGACAGGCAAAGCTTTCCAGGCTGACTTTTTTAAAGGGTATCTCATTGTAATTGTCTGTTAAATCTAGATTATTAGAGGTGAGTTTTATTGACCCCTCAACACAGTGATCAAAGGATGTTAGCCACACTTGATGGGAATGACAGCCATTGACTTAAAGTAGAAGGGTAAATGAATTAGTTGGGTGATTTGTTCCTTTCTTTCTTTTAAACAACCAAGCCAGAATCAATCCTTATAGTGACAAGGTTTAGTGTGCTAAATTCCCTTGGCATTACTAACTCGCTTTTTCTTTTCCTATCCTTAAAAAAAAACCCAAGCAGATATAGCTAATGCTGTGTCGCATCCCACGCACTTGTGTTGCTCCTGCAGTCTGTTGCTTTTTCAGATTCACACACACATTTGCATTTGCAAGCGCCACTATTGCTTTGCAGTAAACACTGCTCATGCCTCTCTCCTAAGAGGATCCAGATGTCTTTCTCTCAGGATGGTGCATTTAATTTTAGATTTTTCTGCCCTTTGCTGCATACGTTGGATGTTCTTTGCTTTTGCATATAATTCTTAGTCCTCATCATGGACATTGCATTTTGTGGTGAGGACAGTAATGGGGAGTGAAAGATATTTGTTTTCCAAAAAAACAAGTTTTATTTTCATTCTCCTGATTCCATTAGGTCCCCACAGACAGGTCTACGCTGTGAGCAGTTTTCCCATACAGCAAACTCTGCCTCTATCAGCCATGTGCTCTTTGATTGCACATGGTATGTGCAGGTATTTGCTAGCCTTTGGGAGCTGAGTAAGAGAAGGATTTTATTTGTTCATTAGCTGAAATAAAAAAAAAAGATTAAGCTTATTTTAGCAGAGGAAGGAACAATCTGGATGAAGAAAGGGGTCAAACTCCTCTTGTTGGGAAAGAAGTGATGAGTGAATCCCAATCACACTGAAGACTGGTGGAGTTCCCAGTAAGTGCAATGATCAGAATATCATCCTGTGACTTTTTACTGCAAGTCCAGTGAGATCTGGAAAAGGGTGCATGGATTAGTTAATGTGTTTACTCTTCCTTCCCCTTCAGCCCAAACCTCATGTCATTATTAACACCTCAAACAGCCGCCAGAGCTGTTTGCCAGTGTCATGACAGTGTTGCAGCTGTGATGGCCTGAGGATACATGAGGCACAGAGATAACGGCTTCTAATGGACCAGCTAATTTTGGTAGGGAAGACAGACACGCTCTCAGGCACACATGCTTCCTCATGTCACCTTCTGTTTGCCAGAGGCCTGTCTCCAGCATTGTGGGCATTGAGAATGAGGTTTTGCATCTTTAGGGCACAAAGTTCCTGCTGACCAGGATAAAGGACCAGCTCTTCAAGTGCATCTAAGGCACAGAGGGATCATTATAAGGGTGCAATTCTGTTGCATTCCTGGGGAGAAACCTTTTTTTTTCCACATGGTTTCTCAAATCAGGACCCTAATCAGGTTCAGATGGCTACTGGGAGCAGACTCACAAGCAGCCTCTTTTTCCCCTGTTTTGCTGTAGTAAAGGAAGGGATAGGATTCTTTAGCAATCAGTAGGCTTTTCCAAATCCCTCTAGGAGAGATGTGTGGGAACTGTATCGTCCTTAGCTCCACTGGTGTGTATCTTCATGGAGGTCTGGAGTTATCACAAAACAGTGGAATGTCAAGCAAAATAGTAAAAACCCCAGCATAATAAAAAAGCCAGCTGAGTGGTAGCATTGTGTGTAGTCTTATGTATACTTGAATACATGTTTATGAATGTACCAGCATAATGGCTGCTAAATGAGAGACATGAGTAAGGAGATCAGGCCAAAAGATGTTTGCATAGTGGAGGCACTCAAGGACATTGGTTTCATGCATGAGACAACTGCAGAAAGGGGGAGAGAGAGAGAAAGATACATCCCTATTACTATGCTGTTTGCTACATGTAACTACATGCAAACTTCCAATGAAAGCTTTGTGGAGCTGTTAGGGTCATATATGATCCAGTCATTGCATGGGAAAAGGCTTTTAAACAACCTGCTATGTGAATGGAAATGCCCCGGGATACACCCTACTATGCCCTGTGTGCTCATTGATCCCAGCAGTATCATAGGGGCATGTCTCACCCCTCCTGTGCTGCTTCTCTTGTTCCTGGTCCCCACAAGTCTCAGCACTGGCCACAGGGTTGGCCATGCCACTAGCACATCTCCTGTGTGACTTGGACCATCTGTCTCCTCTCTCCCTCTCTCCATAACTTCTCGCAAGAGGGAAATAATCTATTGGAGTTTGGTATTCTGCTGTCTTTTTTTAGAGGTAGGTGAAGAAGGGAAGCAAGAAGGTGATTTGATTTTTGATGATCTTTTACCCTTATGTCTACTTTATAACCTTGATCTGCAAGAGAAGAATTCTTGTAGGAGGAGACTGGGATGGCTATGATGTCCAGTACTGGGCCTTTATTAAGGGGAGTTAGATTGACCTGTAATGCAGTGAGTTTTTTTTGGAAAATATTTATTGTCACTTCTGAAGGCCAGTTGTTTTCCATCCTGCACAGGCAGTGTCTCAGCTGGTCTCATACTTTGAACATCAGTGGCTAAATGAGGGTTGGATTTAACATGTCCTGTTGTATCAGCTGTCAGCTGGTACACATGGTTTCCATAAGCTCATAACTTACCAAAATGTGTGCCTGGAGCTGGGCAGAGGATTCATGTCTGATCTGTCACTGGATTGTTAGTTTGCAGATGGGGATGCTGTCAAGGTAGCGTGGCTTTTGGTGAAGATTATAACAGGACCAGTGCCAAAACTACCAAAAATGGGGAGCTGAAGTTTTCAATGCATCACTTGTAGATGGAGCTGCTGACAGTCAAATACTTAAGCAGATACACTGATCCCCTTCACTAAGCCCTGTCAACACTTGCTGAACCAAAGCAGAGTCCCTTTATTGCACATTTATTGCACAGTCCTTTTACTGCACCCGCCCTTATTGCACATTGTACCTTAGTGACATACCTATTCTTAGCATAGACTAACAATTTCATGACTTAAAATATGAAAGGTTTTGCCACTGTATTTGAAATGCCAAAGTCAGGGCTTCATCCACAACCCTACGTTTTCTTTGAACTGGCCCCTGCAGAAGAATTTTCACCATTTCCCTGCACTAGAGCATCAGCCCTCCCTCTTGTACTGCATTTGGAAGGCAGACTCTGGGCCCTGCAGGAAGGACCTGGGGGTTACAAGTAGCAAGGACAGGGCTCTGGGCTGGCCCAAGCCATGCAAAGCCATGCTGCCTTCTTCACTAACGAGGAGAAGCAGCCTCTTTAATGCCTGAAACAACTGACCACAAAACTCACTATTTCCCCCTAACAGTTACAGAGCGTGGAAGTTATGAAGGTAAAATTTGGAAACTAAAAAAAATCTTAGATCTCTTTTTTTCCCCTTTCTTAAGTATTATTGAGAATTACCACATTTGGTTACATAATAATTTCTCCTCAGCCTGAGCTTTTTAGCCGTTAATTAGTCAGGGATTTGAGGGAAGAGATGTCTAAACTGTTGAATATTTGCTTACTGGTCCACAAATGTGCTCTTACTTTGTTGTAGCTGCTGTTCTAAAAGCCTCAAAAAAATTTCTTTTAAAAATTGGAAAAATCCATGGCATGATTTTTGGCTTTCATTTTCTGTATCTTTATTCAGTGACCACAGGTAGGGAGGTATGAGAAGCTAACATGTGGTTAGCAAGGAGAACACCAGTGCTAGTGCCAACAGGTTATGCAAAGCGTCTTCCACCCATTCAAAGGGATTCAGGTACTTATCTTTCTCAAACGCTTTTTCCCTCACTGCACATCTCAGACAAAGCACTTTGTAACCCTCAGTGTGGCTCCAAAGTGGCTCAGAGCTGAGGAGTATGAGAGATCTGCTTCATTCAGTGCCCAAGATCAAAACCATCCAGGTTATTAACACCAGCCTCTGAGCCGTACAACAACCTGCTCCAGCTGGGTCAGCCAGAGCCCTTTAAAGCTGCTGTTTCTTAACAAGCTTTGTAAAACCTTTGACTGTTTTGAGATTCGCAGGTGAAATGTGCAATGTAGAGGCTTGTTTATTTACTAGTGTCTCCCACCAAAACCCTGATCACAAGGAGAGGGAAAATTATGGGGATTCCTCGGCTCAGAGAGGAAACCCAACTGTGAGCTGAAAATAGAGGATGTGCCTTGATGTTACAGGTATCTACAGATGTATCTTTCAAAGCGTAGCTCCATTTTTTCAGCCCAGTGTATATACTTTGTTGAGATGTTCCTTATCCTTTGGAAGATCCTGTCACTTCTTTCTCCATCCCTCTCCTTTCTCTATGCTAAAAAGGGCCATAGAGCATCTTTATCCCTAATACACATATCACTGAAGGAGCACTTCCAACTTTACGGGCTTCCCTTCTTATTTTTGCCTTCAGACACCAGCTCACAGCAGTGTGATGAGTGGGTGCTAATTATGGAGAACTACATTTCAACAACAGAGCCTTACTGCTGGTGAATACAGAAAAATTGCTCATTAGAACAGCATGGTATTTAGTCAGATTGGCTTCCCTAGATATTAACATCCTGGCATTAATGCAGACTGGCAGTGTCGTACTTGAATAAAACCATCTCAAGATAATACACGCAGAAGGACTTGTACAACTGTTGTCCAACCTGAGGGGTTTGCTAGGCTTTTCTGCCAGGGGCTCTCTCCCACATGCTGCTTCTGCAAAAAGCCCCATCCTTGGATTTCAGTAACTTACATCTACAATTTCTTGGGTTTTTTGTTTTTTTTTTTTTAAATAAGATACACCTCACAGGACATGGTACATCATGCATATGATTTATTTCACTGGAATGAAACATATTGTGCTTGATCATTTTCCCAGACATCCAATTTTTAACCACACTGTTTGGTATGGCTGTGCTCTGTCCATGATGCAGGTGGCATGGTGTCCTGGTTTCGGCTGGGATGGAGTTAATTTTCTTTCTAGTAGCTGGTATAGTGTTATGTCTTGGATTCAGTATGGGAAGAATGTTGTTGATGCTCTGATGTTTTCAGTTGTTGCCAAGTAATGTTTATAATAAGTCAAGGATTTTTTGGTTTTTCATGCCCAGCCAGCAAGAAGGCTGGAAGGGCACAAGAAGTTGGGAGGGGACACAGCTGGGACAGCTGACCCAGACTGGCCACAGGGGTATTCCAGACCATGTGACATCATGCCTAGTTTATAAACTGGGGACAGCTGGCCTGAGGGGATTGCTGCACGGGAACTAACTGGGCATCGGTCAGTGAGCAATTGCATTGTGCTTGACTTTTTTTGTATATTCCAGTCCTTTTATTATTATTGTAATTTTATTATTATTATTAGTGTCTTCCTTTCTGTTCTGTTAAACCATTCTTATCTCAACCCATGAGTTTTACCTTTTTCCTTCCGATTCTGTCCCCCACCCCAGTGGGTGGAGGGCACTGAGTGGCTGCCTGGTGCTTAGTTACTGGCTGGGGTTAAACCACGACACATGGCAATCTGCGTAATGGCTCTCTGTGCATAACAAGCTGTGTGCAGTGTTGAAGCCACTTTGAAAAATGCATTGTTTGTACCTGTTGCACAGAATAACATGATGAAGCTCAGCAAAAGCTCTTGTTTGAACACAAAAATACCCTGGAAGCTTTAGGTGCCTTGTTTTACTGCAGGGAGACTGTGGGTTGGCAGAAGACTTTAGCACCAAGGTTTTCCCATGCAGTTTTATAAGGAGCAAACACAGATGCTGTGGTTTGGGTTCACAGTGCTGCAAGCAGAGGTGCCTTTGCTTGGGCATGGCCCCCTCCAGCTTGGCTTTGCAGAGCTGCCCACATCTCTAAAGCTGTGTGGGGAGAGCCAGTGGCTCTGCTGGGTGCAGGGACTGGTGCCTGTGCAGCTGTGTGAGCTGCTGCTGCAGAAGACATAGCCACAGGGAATTCTTCAGTCCCACGTCCTACCCACTTGGACCTATGAGCTTACATCAGGAATAGCTGCTTCAGTGGGCTAATATAAGTGATATAAACATACACAGAAAGGACATAACTGTTCAGCAGACAGCAGTGGTCATCTATCCACACGTATGCCACAGTTTCGTCTCCTGTAACCCTCTAGGCTCCCCTTTGACTTGAACACAAGCTTTTGCTGATTACCTCAGCTTTATCTAATTAGCACCCAAATGGGAGTGCCTCCCTCAGCTCCCTCGGACCTTGCAAAGAGCCCAGAGCTAAGGATTTATGTGGAGGAGCAGAGGACAATTCTGTCTTGAGGTTTGTACTATGTGTTTTCATCTCTATGCTCTGGGAAGACGTGTGAGTGTGTCCTTGTACTGGTGTTACTCTGTTGGTTGATACAGAAGCTGGAAAGTATCTGCACCAAATTGTTACTGTGATCTTAACCTGTTTCTTTCTTGTGAGTTTACTGTGTGTGTATTTTTTTTTTTTTTAATGGTCATGGTATCTTGCCCACAGTTTGCCTTGGGAAATAGAGTGTGTCCTACATCCATATCTATTTTAAGACTGCTCTGTTGCCTGCTACCAGCTGGGGATACGGCTAGAAAGAGCAATGGTTTTGTGTTATAAGAGGAAACATTGGATGTTTCTAGGGAGCCTGTAACTGTGAGGTGCTATATGTGTTTATAACCCAGAATATTATGCTCTTAGGAATAGTACTCATCTCACCTGACTTTAGTATTTTAAGAGTTGGCATTCTGGTTTAGCTTAATTGAATAACATTTATTTGTAGACAGTGGGGGATGAGGCACACCCAGAAAGCAAATTATTGTTTCCAATATTTGTATTAAGAAAAAATATCTTTTCCTTTATGTTAGTTCTGCTCAGGCTTGTGTTTTGGGAGGCTAGTGGAGATTATGTTATCTTAATGATAAGAAAAATTCTGTTTACTTAGTGCAGAGCAGTGAAAAGAATTGGGATTTACCCCTCTAGATGGTTTAGGCACTCTTCATGACTCTGTTTCTCTGCAGAAGTCAGCAGAACCCAACAGTGCAGTGATGTTTGGATGTTGCCAGATGCTTACGTTTGTGGGTAGCAAACATTGTCTCAAGCCAAAGTGCATCTGCATGGTTTCCTTTTTCACGATGTTGTGTGAAGGGAAGACTGGAGTGAGCTCCTAGTTAATTGCAGTAGGTGATGAATACCTGTAGTATAGCCACATTAACCTTTATCATATTATAAGAGTCTGTGTGGGGCTCATACTTAGAGCTGGAACTGCTCAAGTACTCCTGATCAGTGTAACCAAAGGAAGTTGTTTAATGGTGGTGTTGCACACCCATGTTGAGCTACGCACTCAGTGAAGGTAGGTGTGAGTAAGAGCTCGATGCAGAGCACATCAGTCCTGCTCCCACTAACAAAGTGTTTGCAGGACCCAGTCCTTTACTGATGGAAACCTATTAATTTCTGTTGTCTGTCCAGATTAAAGTAGCTGAGGGTTACATGTATTTTCCCCAAAATTAAAACAGCCAGACAGAACCACTGCTTGTCAGAAAAGCATGAGGATGAATTTCAGCTGGGTGGAAGCAAAGGAGATTTGGGAGTAGGAATACTTACAGATGCCTTTCTTAATGCTGTACCTCTTGTGTTTGTGCCTGTGAGGGTATCTTAGCCCACATCTGTCCAACTCAAACACCAGATTGTTGCCATCTGCCCACACATGTTCCCACATGTGTGTTTCTTTGGGTGGGCTAATTAACATGGTTTTAGATAAATCCTGGGGTTTGGTTCCACCCTGTGTGTGCATTGGCCCTCAGACTCGGAACCCCTGAGTGCTCTCCTGCCACTGCTCTGGGTAAACAGTCTCAGGTGATGTGTTCACAGATACTGCTCTGCTGCATGGCATGGTGCTTGTGTTCACAGATGCAACCAGGAAAGGTTAAAAAACAAAACAAAACCCCAAACACACACCCCCCGCCCACTGCACCAAACCCAACAAAAGCTTTTTGGCCAGAGGTAGGTCAAGGGGAATCCCAGGGCAAGTGCTGTGTGGTTTCTCTGGATTGGGGGGTGGGGGGTGTGTTTGTGGTTTTTTTTGTTGTTGTTGTTGTTGTTTGGGTTTTTTTTTTAGTGCTGTGATGTGGATGAAAAGAGGGACAGGAGTACATAAATGTGACTCTAGCTCAAAGATGAGCAGCTACTTGGTAAACCTGGTTTAAGTATAAGCTGTTCCATAGTTTAGGGTGGGTTTTCTCCGAAATACTTGTTGTTTGGTTAAACAGCTCTTTACTTCACAAGAGCTGGATGGTCAGTGGGTCAGACCTGATCGTGAGAAACTGCAGTGTGAGATTGCTGCTCCAGTGCCAGGTCTGAAGGTCAAAAATGGCACCTCCTTCCCTTGTTCCTAGTTCACCTGAATATCTGGTGGCTGAACTGTTCCTCTGCCTGCACTGATGGACAAACCTGTCTTCCTGAATTTAAGCCAATGCACTGGAAAGAGTAGGGAAGGACCATTCTGGTTTTAGTGATCTTGTCCTGGTAAGGAGGATAGAGGCTAGAGAGGAGTGCTACAGGTAGACTTGGACCAGGCAAGGTGACTTGGAGGGGAGGGAGCCAATATTTGTATTGGCATTGTCCTGTGCTGCATCAAGCTGGTTGTGAGTTAAAGTAACATCCCTCTGTCCAGCATGTGCTGTTCATGTATTACCAGGTAACACTTGGTGCTCTGAACAGTCTTTCACTGTGTGCAGTGATTCTTCTGTTTTTCTTCTCTGGGGAGGTCCAAACCCACTTGCAAACCTGAAGCTCACCTCTGAGATTGTAGAGGAGAACTTTCTCAGAGTTTTCCATCCACTTTCATCTACTATTTAAGACACAACATAAAAGTTAACAGTTTATGCAGTAGTACTGGGGAGTGAATTTTGTATTGATTTAAAAATCAGTCATTTTTAGCTTACTATTTTATGTATCAGAAAATAGCCTTAGCTTCGGTAAGAATGCTGTATAGTATTAATATACATCATTAATTTATTCTTGGCATTGGGCTAGTAAAAGCACTTAACTTATTGCCCTATCCTTAAAGTTGGACAAGTGAGATCTTAATAAAATTGTGATGGGGACCAAAGCTATTTCAGAACAGAGCTGTGGTTCCACTCTTGTGTTCCTCAAACACATCTTCCATTGAGGGTCACTTGCATCTTCAACTGGGTCAGCACAACAGCGGTGAGTCCAGAGGTGCTGAAGTTGCTGGCTGGAAGCTACGGGTCTGATCTTGGCACCTGAACCACTTGCACAGAGGCTGGGAAACCAAAATAGTTGACAAAGCAGCTGATTTGGATTGAGGAAAAGGGATGGGGTGGGAATACCCCTGGGACATCAGTGCCTTACCCTCGTGTTCAGGAGGGCTGGGTACAACCTGCACCCCAGCAGGGTAAGTGCATGAGCCTGTGTGCAGCCAATTGGAGATGAAAAGTGCTAGTGCTTCAGGCAGAACTCCAAGGCAAAGGACCTCAATTTCAGTCTGTGTTCATATTCTGGTTTATTTATAAGCTATTAAAGATGTATAAAGTGATTTTTTTGGAGCAGGCAGTGGAGCCTGTGTCCCTCTGCTTCCTAGTGCATGGTCTGACTGACTGGTTACAGACTCTTGCTTGCCTTCCTGTGTCCTTTTTTTGTGCCGAATCCTCCCATGTTGGACACTGTAGTTGTTCCATTGACATAAAAATTGAACCTTTTGTAGGGTATGGTTTAGCTAAAGTGATGAGCAACACAATGTATAGTTTGGGTGTTTGGGTGGCTTTTGTTGTTGTTGTGTTTGTTTGGGTTTTTTTATCTGCAAGGAGATGCATCCTGGTAAATCGCCACCCTTTCTGTGCAGGGTGTTTCACATGACACTTCCCACCAGAATTGCTGCTAGTTGTATTCATGTTGACTGGAGATGGCTGGGTCTCCTCTGCCGGCTTTGTGGGTCTCCTCTGCCGGCTTTGTGGGTCTCCTCTGCCGGCTTTGTGGGTCTCCTCTGCCGGCTTTGTGGGTCTCCTC
>JANZLQ010000041.1:16354054-16371988 GCA_026212715.1 Elanus axillaris
CCCCCCCCCCCCCCCCCCCCCCCCCCCCCCCCCCCCCCCCCCCCCCCCCCCCCCCCCCCCCCCCCCCCCCCCCCGACTCCGGGAAAAAAAACCTGTTACAGCTCAGTTCCAAGCAGAATTATTTCCCTTTAATTTTCTGTTTTGCCAAACTTAATCTGAAGTGCTAATGTACAAGAGGCAAAATTGGGCTGTTGGCAGTCGTGCCAGAAAAAGACATCTGGAACCCCTTCTCAGGGCAGAGTTGGAGTTTATTCCCTGCTAAGGCCCATCCAGATGTGCTGTAATGGGGATACGGTATATGGGCACACCCTGTGCTCCCTATTCCTCTCCTCTGCCCTTTCCCATCAAGAAATACACCTTGACATATAGCCTAATTTTATATCTTAACTTCAAGCCATTGCTCTTTTTCCTCTCATTCTATTATACTGTGACTAATTCCCTCCCTTCACTTATACTGGTACCTTCAGAGTATTTATAGATGGTGATCCTGCCCTCCTCCTCCCTTCCCCTTTCTATACAATGTAAATCTATGCCTGTTATTCCTTCCTCCAGACTGGTCCCAGGTATCCTGCCCTCCAGTGCTTATGCCACCATCATCTTCTGTAGCTTCTCTGCATCTTTCCATGCTTTTCCTAAATGAAGAAAACAAACTGCATACATACCTGGTTCCTGGCTTATCTGTGCCAGAGGACAAGCTACAGATAAATAGTGGGAGTCTATTCTCCCTGCCCTGCCCATCGCTGTATGGGACCTTCTTTGTTTTACATTGCAGAGTTAGTCTATGAGCTCTTATTTCTTTTGCTGTCTGTTCCTGGGCTGCCTCTTGCATCCTTTGATGCCCCGCCTGGGTACTTCGTCATGCTCAGTCTGCAGCACTGCATACACCCTTGCACTCTGGCTTCTGCCCAAGGGAAATACGCTACATCCCTGGGCATAGTGTTATCCACTGATGCATTTACACTACCCTGGCTGAGGTTTTTAACGCAATGGATGATTAGCCAGTATCTGATATTGCATGTGATGAACTCACTCCAGGATATCTTAGTGTCTTAATTCCCCTGTTAACACTTTGTCTGTTTGACTGATTTCCTTTACATACATTATGAGTTGATTACCAGCAAGGACTGAATGCCAAAAATACATGAGAAAGTTAAGTTTCCTACACTCACTACTTTTTCTTGGCTTCCTAACACTAATCTTATAGCCAAGAAGGCTTTTAGTTTTATTTCTTTCTTTTTTTTTTTTTTTTTTTTTAAGCTAATGTTTAATCTTAGGTAGTTGTCATGCTCTTCCAAATGCCCTCTGGCTCACTCACTGTGGTAGACTCTCAAAATGGGTTTTTCCCAGAGGACATACTGCTTTGCTTGCCCTGAAGTTTTCTGGATGTTCCTTTCTGTCTCTTTGAAAACACAGCAGAAAAACTGCTTGCCATATTTGCTTTTTCTCTTTAGAAATGTTTATTGTTTTGGCACAAACCTGTAGGTGAATCAGCAGTATCTGCAGAGATGTCCTGTCCAGAACTTGATCTAGAAGCTGCTTGCTTCTCAGAGGAAGCACTCTACCTGGTGTATCTGCTGGGATGGAAAGGTCCTTGTTCGTGATCACAGTTGCAAGTCGGGCTGTCGTGCAGCTGTCCTCCAAAAGTAGTTCATGCTACAGCCTAAAGCAGGAGAGCTGCTGTGGAGGTCATGTATTTACCCTTTCTCCCCAAGCAGGAGCACCTCTACTGAAAGCATTCAAGAGTTACTTGTGTAACTACTTTTAAAAACCTTCAGTATGTAGGATCTGAAACCTCCCCAGGCTGAATAGGAAACTATTTCAGTGCTTTCTGCCCCTTCTAGGGGTCAGGATGGCAGCGTAATCAGATATTTTCAGGTTTGGAGTCTTGGATGTTTCTCTGGAGGAAGGGACGTTCTTCAGAGGAAAACAGACCTCCCTGTAATTGAAAAGCTAAGTTTTCATTGCAGCTTTTAATAGAAATCTTCCAGCAGGTGTGGGTGAGGCAGTGGTGTGCAATAACTGCTCCACAAGAACTGCTTCAGCAGCACTGTCGGCACACGGATGGGAGGTCAGGCAGAGGAGGAGAGCAAGGGGAGAACTGTCTGCTCCTGCCTTTCACTGCGGCTTCCACAGTTACCTGGCAGCTGACCCTTCCTGGGCGGCAGGGAGTCTAGGAAAGCTGCACGAAGCATCATGATCTGGGTAATTATCCCCAGCTTTTCACTTGTGAAGCCAAATGCCAGGCTGTGCTGCTGAATGCAGAGAGAAGTGCCTGTCAGAGAGGTTGGTCCTGGTACTGCTGTCAAGCTGCTGCCCCCCTCCTGCTTTAATAACACACATTAATTCCGGCAAATGGTTGGTTTGAATCAAGGTTGCTCCACCACAACCTCAAAAGCTTTCTGCAGTGCAGCCTCTGCTGTCTTTAAATCTGTAGAAGACTATGATTTAGCAACCAACTCTGACTGTGGGGAGCTGGATCCCCTTGCAAACAGCAGAGGTATGACTCTCTGGGCTTTCCTCCACTCTTCCAGAAAAGTGGTGATCAGCAGCTGCCTGCCCTAGAGCAAAGCAATTGCCCCTATCCCTGCCCAGCTGGCTGCAGCAGGACAGAAGAGGGCCAGAGCCAAAGATACCCATGTCCTAGGCTTCTTTATCCCAGGAAACGGTGGGTGAGTCTGCAGTGCTGCCCATGGGGTTGCCTGCTTGGTGTGCATGTATACAGGGGAGAGGAGCTGCTCCTTTCCTCACAGCTTGGGGGTATCCAGGAGTGAGGAGCTTGTGGGTGACATCCAAGGTGTCCGTGAAAGGTGCCCAATGACAAGCCAGCCTGTTGACCAGGCCCCAGCTTACCACAGAGGTCCCATGTCACCCTTGCAAGCCTTCAGGCTTTGCAAATGGGAAGAGATGGAGACCTGCTGAGTAAGGAGGGAGCAGGACCTTCTCCTGGGCTTTCAGAGAGGGGGACAGTTTAACTAACCTGTGTTCCTTGAAACCTTAATTATGCCTCTGCTCAAAGGACAGACTTCAGACTTGCTGGCTGGTCTCCTGGGTGGGTGAATATTTTTGATGTCATGTATTCACAGTCAGGAAATGAAGTGGCTTGTAGTTGTATCGGTTCTTCACTCAAGTAGAGTGAAGGGTGGAATAAGTCTCTAAAAACATCCTTCAGAGAAGCAAGATGTCTGGGGAGGATTTTTCCTGTCTCTGGAGTAAACTCATCTTTTGCCGGGGAAGATACATAGTGGCAGGTAAATAAAGGAGAGACCTTGAAGGAAAGGGCATTTATAGTATTAGTTGTAGCACATACAGCCCGATCCTCCTTAAGCAGAAGCTGGAGCCAGCAGGTTGATGCTGATTTATGACTGCAGTGGCTCTGCCCCACATTCTGTGCTACTTTGAGAAGTTTAACTTTTAATACACTTTTGAAAACTTTTTGATTGACTTTCAGATGCACCCTTGGTGCCCCCACCTTCTAGAAATAGAGAGAAATCACTTAACATGCAAGGAAACTGCATTAGCACTTGGATCAGAGCCTGCTGCTTCACCTGCCTCAGCAGAACCTCCCTGTTTCTCTTTTTAAAATTTTTAAAAAATCTTTTCTGATGCTGCTTATATTTCCTTATTCCTCCTTGATGTTATATTCTGTATCCTATTTGATGATATATAGGGTCTTTTCTCCTAATGTTTTTATTGCTGCCTATAAAGGTGGTCACCAGGAGGCAGCATACACTGGTCCTCTGGAGTTTCTGGTACAGGTCATGTTGTGATGGGAAAACCTTGGGTCAAATGAGAGTTAGATGGTGATTTTTGAGCTCTGTCTCTTTGCCTGCGTCAGCCTTGTGCCACCGTGTCCTCTCTGACCTAGATTTCCCTGCTGTCCCTTGGGCACTAGATTTGAGCCTGATTTGTGGCCAGCAATGCCTTGTCTTCAGACTCTATTTGTTGGCTCCCAGGGCCTCGTACTTCCTCCCCTGGTGACAGTTTTATGCAGGTGTAACTCTAGTGCCTTTGATGGAGTCACTCCTGATTTACCCCATCCCTCAGTGCCTGACAGCTGGTTTTCTCCCTGAATTACCTTGCCTGACACATTGCTGTAGGTGTTATGCATTGTCACAAAATTAATTTTCCTCTTGAGAGCCCTCAGTGATTTCAGCTGAACTTCATTGCAATTGTCGCTTAGTCTCCCTGGAAGATTCATGCCACTGGGGTAGCTTCAACCTTGGGGGAGGGGGAACCAAGTGCAAGGAGACCCTTTCTGCCTTTTTGCTCATTTTTTAATAGCTGGATTTCCATGAGGTGTTGTGGTCAGGTGGAATAGAGAAAACTGAGCAGACCCTTCCACATGTGCATCAGACTCGTGCTCAAAGACTTGTATTTCAGCAGAAGCCCTTCTCCAGTGCTGGCTTTTACCTCCCTGCTGCTGAGCCCTCTCTCCCTGAGTGTCGAAGAGCCTGAAGCTGTAGGGCACTGATTTCTGTCCTGGGCTTATCACAGCATCAAGAGCAGCTGGCATTGGCATTTTTCTCTTTTCCAGGCTAAGTTTGAATCTGCAGCTGAGCGGCTGTGGATTGCCTTACAGCAATCATGCGAAGCTCAATTTTTCAAGTAGCTGGGATGCAGCAAAGGTGGGGCTAGATGTGCACGAGGTGCCTGTGGCAGAGCCCTGGGATGGAGGCTGGGCAGGGGAAGAGGGTATTTCTGCAGGGGGTATTGAAAGACAACCTGGTCTGAGTTTGGGGAGTGACAGACTGCTTTGTAGTGGTTTGGGGGTAAAAACAGTGAAGAGCTGAAGTTCCTAAATCATGTTTGAAATGGGATTTAGGTATTTTAGAAATTAAAGGTGAATGAGACTTAGCCAAACACATCCAGATTTTGTGAGATACTTTGGTGTCTCGTGCTCTAAAGGGAGTTGGGCCCCATTTCAAGTCATCGAAAAGCATGATTTAGGTGCTAATTCATTTAGTGCTTGGAGTGGGACTCAGTGGAGTTTGATCATTCTAGGGGAAATGTGACTACAGTGAAATAAGAATGAATTATTCTCATAAGCAGGGTTTAATTATCCTTAGCAAAGTGCATTTGATAGCATTTTAGGCTGTACCTTAGTGTCACTGAACCCTAACGACCAGCCACGTTACTTGTATCACAGGAGTGAAAACCTGCATTTTTCCTGAACCAGACTTCTGTTAAAAATTACTAAATGATATTTGTATCCTTTTCTGATCATTGTGAATATCTGCTGCAGCTGCATTTCTAGCAGGAGCATTTGCAACTTTATGCACATTTTAAACAGTTCTTGTGCTCCTCTCAGGCCTTGTTTTTCAGTATTCCTGATTTTTTCAAGCTGTCTAGTGTTCTGGGGCAGTTGTCATGGACCTTAAACCAGGGTTTTACTGCCAGGTCAAACTGGAGCTCTCTGAGACCATTTATTGAAGCAGAAAGCCTAGAGGGCATGTGGGGATGGGAACTGCTGAATCATTTACTATGGGTTCACTTTGCACACTGGCTGGTTGGCTTTGGGGAACCTGCTGAACATCCCCTGTCAGATGCCATGAGCTTTGTGGATGTCCATGGGAGCTGGGGCTATTCAGTATCACCAAACCAAGCTCCACTCCTTGTTTGACTTGGGTGCACCATGACACCCACAGTGCCTACTGAGCAGCAGCAAAAAGATGGACCCCAGTATCTTTTCAGAGTGGTGCTGGCAGGCAGATGATAGCTGTTGTGGTGCAGAGTCCGTGATAAAAAAAAAAGATGCTGTTCATAGCCTGCTGGGATGATGGTGCCGGCAGCGCAGTGTGTCCTGCATTCCCCAGAGTGGATCTGTCTTAAACTTATTAAAAGCTCATCAGTGTTTCCTACACATCCTCCTGCAGACAGGGCTGTAGCACTCAGCAGCTGAGTCAGGACCTGATCTGTGCCTGTCCAGTTGTTGGAAGAAATCTGAAGTCAGCTGGGGAAACATGAGAACCACCCAGGCAGGGTCTTGAGAAGCCAAATGGAAGAACCACACTGTGGCATAACGTGATTGTGACCTGACCCCAGCTGCTGGGGGGAGTGTCTCAACCAGGCAGCCCCCAAACTGAAACTCCTAAAAGCATTAGGGCATCCAAGGGTTGGATCCTGAAAGATATTTGTCCCCTGCTCCAGCCTCTGTGCTTACCTGGACGTAGTGAGTTGATAAAGAATGCTTGTCCTCAGAAGCCAAGGTTTTTGGGGGGCTGGGATCCCAGCTGACCCCCACCCCCCACATATATTTAGTAAATGGAGGACTGAAATGGGGAAGCCCTGGAACTGGAAGCTGCAATGCCTGCTTATAATAGACAGCTAAAGCTCTGGGAACGGAGGCTGTAGTAACTCATATCCTCTGCATATTTATCTGCAGGAGGGGTTTTACATGCATCAAAACATATCATTAACTTGTTTGAGTTTAGGACTTGCTTTCCATCTCAGGTGCGATGAATCAGAAGTCACTCCAATAAAGTCAATGGAGTAACCAGAGTGTAAAGAGAATTCCAGCACCCACCCACCCTCTTTTGTTCTCCTACCGGTGCAGGAGACAGCACCTGCCTCTCTGCATGGCAGCATTTCCTCTGGCTGCTGTGGGATCTTGAGGGGAAGGATGAATAAATTGCACAGCTGATGCACTGACTCATTCCTGTCCCCAGAAGCTAAGGCGCAGAGCTGTCAGCTGCTCTGAGACAGCGGGAAGCAGCCTTCTTGCTGCTCTGAGTCTCCCCAACGCATTCAGGACCCATGCAGAGAGCCGGGGGGAAATAATAGAGTAGGAGCATGTATCCTATTCAAAATCACTTTCAGAGTATGGCCGCTCATATTTGTGAGTGCTGTGACTTGTGGAGTTATATCTTTCCTGCAGTCAGCAACGTGAGAGTTCTAGAGAGAGAGAAGTTGCTAACCTGTAAAGTAGGTTTGCAAATCCTGAGCTAAAACAAAGAGCACCATCTCCTGGCAGCTGCGAATAGCTGGCACAGCTACCAGGGATGCATGCCTAGTGCAGTTCTCTTGCAAGCGGCTTGCCGCTCTCTCTGCCTCTAACCTATAGCATCTGGAGGTAGTATAGCTCAGGCCTGACAGCTGGCTCTGAGTATTGAGAAAGGCTAATCCCGGGGAGACTGAGAGCTGATTTAGTGGTGTTATCCACACATGGTGATGCCTGCACTTGGTATGAGAGGTCTCAGCTGTTTGGGTTTCAAGCTCTACTTGAGCTGATACACAAGTGCTCAAGTACTTTTGAGGTTTGCATGGATATTGAAATGTCTTAGATTAGAAAATTCATGGAGAAGGGTCTTGCAAAATTGAGAGAATGGCTTCCAAATGGTACACTCAAATATCCCTGAGGGTAGCCAGCCAACTTTGAAGCATTGTGTGATTTGGCATGGGGCTCAGATATGCCTCTGCCACTCATGCAAGCTGCCCTTGCCACTGCTGGGAGTGGTACTAGCAAAGGACATTTGGAAATCTGTGGAGCTTTCCTGAGGTTTGAGTTGGACTTGAAATCAAGCAGAGAGGAAGAAACAGCTTGGTCTGGATCTAAGACAACAGGGTGTGCTTTGAATTTGCAGATAGACTTGGGACTACTGTCCATCTGGGTACTATAAAGAGATGTGGAAAAGTGATAAAACACTGAACATCTGTAAAAAGATGTATATGACTATGATGAGATCATAGTAAGGCAATATAATAGGAGTTCTAAAAAGGAAGGTAACTGAGTTGGGAAACTAACAAGAAACAATGAGACATCATATATCAGGGTCAAAAGAATAGGAGAAGTAAAAAGTCTGTTTTTTAAGGATAAGTGAGGAATAAGAAGCCACCAATGTCAAGGCTTTTTGCTAGTGGCTGATGACAGAATTGTAAATTTGGTACAGAAAAGGCAGGACTGTTTAATAGCTACTTTTGTTGTGTATTTGGAAGCAAGTAGGAAGATGTATCCATCTGATGGTCATGGATGACCGATAAAAACGAAGGAGAGGCTGGAAAGTCAGCTGCTGGTGTGGGGCTGGGAAACATGGTCTGTGCTTGTCATCAGAGGTGACCTCGAGCTGTGGTTTGATTTCCAGATACAGATGTTTAGGTGGTGGCAAGGTCTGGGCAATAGGACTCTCCTGCATCACTGTCAGGTGCAATGGGATGCCATGACAACTCCTTAGGTTTAGACAGTCAGCCTTGCTATGAAATCAGCCTTTCTAGGCAAGAGGGAAATTATGAAATAAAAAGCTTGGCAAAGTGCTCAACCACCTGCTTGAGTCTTTAAGACAATATAGGATATCTTTTTAAGAGCCAGGCTTTAGTTTGAGTGCTGAAAGAAAGTCACTGCATATGCCTGAGCTCTGTGGTGCCTTCAGGAGTCTTGTATCCGAGCAAAGTTGCTGTGCTGGAAAATGCTTATTGCTCAGTTTTGGCCTCTTTGTTACCTGATGTCTCTGGATGACACTTAAAGGGCTGAAGGTACTGGCAGTGTCATGTGGCCTGAGAGACCCTCTAGCATCATTTGGGGCCAGTCAAACAAGAGTACTCCCCTTGTTGATGGGACTTTGTTCATTATTATCTCTAGTCTATAAATTACTGCAAGTCAGGGACTGTCCAAACAGGACAAAGTGGATCTTGTTGCCAGGAAGTTGTGATCTGCGTGGACATTGGAGAGACCTGGCGAGACCCTGCTCCTGGGAGCTACCAGCCCTGCAGAACTAGGGTAGCCAGTAACAGCTCCTAAGGCTCAATATCCAAAGGAAAAGTCAGAGCCAACTATTTAAAAGACTTACAGGAATTTGCTGGAAGCGGCTTGCTCACACTATGCTGCTTTTGTCTGAAAAGGTCGCTGAAACCTTGATTCTTGCAGTTGCAACCAAAGATCCTTCCTCTTCTCAGTGCAGCTCCAGGCTGTAAAAATAGCATCATCTAATTAAAGATTAGTTCTCCCTCTCCTCTTCTGAAAAATTAATAATTCTGACCGAATCACTGACATACAATAAATACTGAACCTCACATTGTGGGCTTGCCAGCTGTTCTGCAGAACTAAAATTTCATGTCCTTCTGTGTCAGTCTGTCTGTGCCATTGAAGGTCACCAGAGTTGCATGTGAAGATTAAGAAAGGCAGATTAATGTGGAAACTGGTTATTTTATTGAAAACTGAACACAATATTCAGAAGTGATCACTTTTAAGAACACTGAGCATACACTAGTTAAGAAAAAAAAAAAGTCAGTTTTATTTAAATTAGCTCTTTTTCTTGTCTATCATCCTCAGCTAACTTTTGATTTCCTCTTCCAGTGTACTGCAGCAGTTCAGCTTGCATTGATCCAAATTGGGCTTCAGCTGCCTTTCTTAAATTAAGAGTTACTCTGCATGGAACCAATGATTTCTAAATTATTTCCTGTGTCAATTGCTAAATAGCTCTAAATCCAGTGCTGTAGGAGAGGATTTCTGGAGCATTCACTTACTTATTCTGAGGAAACAAAACAGTAATTTTCAAATTTTTTTTTCCCTTTACTGCTGATGAAAACACATCTAAGTTGCTGTGCATCTCAGCTGTGCTTGAATTATTGAATCGGACCCATTACTTCTTAGCTGGTCACAGGAAGTGAAATTGTTTCCCGAGGGCTCATATTACAAGAAAGCATGACTGCTGCTCTCAGGTGGTGAATAGTTTTGCTTTACCTGAATTGGCAGGCAAGTTTTTGGGCACATTTGAGGGAAATCCAGATTAAAAAAAACAAGCCTTTGTAACAAGGCTAAATTCAGATCTGATACTGTCATCAGTTACCAGTGCTATTCAAGGCTTCTCCTTCCCACGGATATTGAACTAAATAAACTTAAAGTCAGAGAGAGCATTGCTTAATCACCAGGCTCTGAATACACTATTCTTCAGCAAAAATCTGCTCAGCTATTATAGGTTTCCATGTCTTTAATAGCCAGCCTAATAGCTGATAGATTCACACTTCCCAAATAAGAGGCAGTTTTACCAATGGCTTTAAATCATTCCCTGTGGAAATAAGAGTTGCATTAAATCCTAGTAATTAGGCAATTTCAGCTGTCTTCAGTGCTTTTGACTCTGCAGTTGCCTTGAGATTTGGGATCCCTCTATGTCCTGCTAATATGAACCTTCTCTCTACTCACACATGCACTTGGACATGCTTGCACATCCTTTAACTCTTTGACTTCCTCCTGAACCCCAGTAAGAAATGTATTTTCTGGTTTCATTGTTATTTGCAAAACCACTGCAGAAGGAAGAAAAAAAAAAAGGTTTATGTTCAACAGTAAGTCCATTTTAAATTAGCTCTTTTGTTAACATCTGCTATAGCATTGGTTTTGTACTATTTGAAAATGTGAAGTGATGCTTCTGTCTATGACTATTTCAGGGTTATTTTTTCTTTCTGCTGATGAATAACAAAGAATAGGATGATGTTTTCCCAGGCTCTCTTTACCACAGTAGTTCTCCTGTGAGTTCTCCTGGGTTGCTATAATTCCTGCTATGAAGCACCTGACATAAATGCATTAGAAACCCTTTCACTGCTCTATTGATCAGCACTACTAAGTGCTGCAAATTCATGTGCATCTGGCTCACATATACTGTGGACAAAGCAGAAATGAATGCTTCAAACAGCATCCGTGAATATATTGTTTTGATGGTGACTTCAATTTCGTTTGACTATGTTTGTGCTCCCTCTTTACTAGCAATAGTGGGATGTTTGTACAAATGGATTTTTGCTCACTGATGGTGTTGTGACGGTGTATTTTTCATCAGCACCCAGAGCAGAAAGAACTGCTCAGCCATCTTGAGCTCATCCAAAGCCACTCAGAATCAATGAGACTTTTCTAGTGAATTCAGTGGGCTTTGGATCAGGCCCGGTAGGCACCGAGGAATCATCTAATGAAAGAGCAGCCCTGAAACCCCATGATTTAGACAGTCATTCACCCAGCACAAATAGTAAATTACAAACAGCAGATACTGGCAACAACAGGCATGAATAGTCTGTAGTCAGCAATTCACAGCCCGAAATATGTTGGTATAAACAATGCATCAGATAATTCCAGCTAACCAACACATTTGTGAAAATCCAAGCCTGTTTATTGATAATTTTCAAAAAGGCAAGTTCAGCAAGAAAAATATTTGCAAGAAAAAGAACCTATCCCTTTTTGCTTACTGATCATTTAGAAATGTTTTTTTGGGTATGAGTTTTCTTTGCAAGGAACTGGATGATGTCTGGTAGGACCAGATGTGGGTACTGGGCAGCCCATCTTAGCCCTCTTTCTGCTTCGGTTTCACTGTGGTTTTCTGCTTGGGCTCTGTTCTCATGTACCTTTGCTGATGAGACCGAGTCATTTGGAGCAGTGAGGGCGAGAGCTGCCTGCAGCAAGGTACAAAAGGATCTTGCGGCCCTGAGTGAGCTGGCAGGAAAGTAGAAGGTGAAATTTAGAGTAGGTAAATGTAAAGTTACACAGACAGAGAGGAAAAATATCAGGAAAACTCACATGCGTAGGAAAAATCTCCGCAGTGGGCCCGACCACTCTGAAACAAGATCTTGGCTTCATCATAAATATTTCTATGAAAAGTTCTATGCAGTGCTCCACAGTGGTGAAAAGAGCAAACTAAAACCCAGGAATATCTGGGAACGGTGATTATACTTTTTCACCTGCTAGCTACAACACCCTTGCTCAGTGCTCTCCTAGGCAAAGGCAGCTGCCACGAATCCCTGCCCATGGGCTCTCAGGGGTGTGAGGATGGAGCTGCTGTCAGCATTGTGTGTGCGGTAGCAGATTAGCGGTGAGGGCTGGTAGGCAGCACCTGCAGTCAGTGAGGATGGACACACAGGAGCAGGTAGCATAGGTAGGCCTAAAAGCAAAGTATGGCACTTTTGGGTTGCTTTTTTGTTATGCTACCAAGTTACCCGTGTAAAAGGAGGAGCATGCTGTTCCCACCCTAAAGGTGGCCCAAGGAAGAGAATTTGCTTGCAAGTCATCATAGCACCGAGTGATGCAAAAATTTGATGAGGGAAATGGTCATTCTGCCTTTGTGCAGGACTTGGGTTATGCATGTAAGATCCAGCAAGGTTTTGCAATAAAATAAAGCCTACTGCTACACAGTGAACGGTGTTAAGGGGAAAAGGAATTGCTTCAGGGCTCACTAAATGAGCTGTACATGTCTAATGCATGGAGGGCTGTGGGAAAAAATAGTTTTAATGGTATTTAGAGATGGTATCATTATGTATGTGCAAGGAGAAAGAAAATAACTAAATGCAAGTAGCTCAGGAGCTTTCATGCTGACATTTCCCAGCTTCTGGCTTTGCAGCTGCAGCAACATCCCTTTAATATTACTGCAAAGTTTGCATTGTGCATGGTAGCCCAGGACTGGGCATGTGTGTGGAGTAGGTCAGGAGCCCCACATCCCTTGCAGGGTGATGAGCAGAGGTCAGAGAAAGGTGGCCATCCTCTGCGATGCAGCGTGCACAAGCAGTTAAGAGGCTACTGCCTTCCTATACGTACCAGCTCCTGCAGACATTAGCTTTGTTCCTCTACATACCCATTCCCTCAGCCCTTATAAAAATTTGTCTCGCCACATCCTGCCTCCCTCATGGGGATCTTGCTGTTCCCATCATGGAGCTGTGCTTTATATTAACGCTGCAAATAGAGAGTGGCCATTGTTTGTAATTTAATTAGCGTCATCCACAGGCACTTAAAGCTTGACAGAGGGAATTAGAGGCACTGTATGAAAATGATGCATGGGCGTGGGTGGGTAGAGGTTTAACTGCTTTCATGCCAGCATGCTTTGTAGATGATGCACACAGGATACAGCTTTCTGGGCACATGGAAATCACTAAATGTAGATGTTTAGTCTCTGCCCTAGTGTTTCACAAATTTAGGGTGGCTAATCTTAAAAGAGCAAATGAAATCTAAAACTGCCTACCAAATTTCTATCTCAATTTCTGCCCAGCAGATTTTTTTTCTTAATGAAACGTTTCCTTAGGGTAAAACTCCTCCATTTCTCTGCATTAAATAAATAAATAAATAAATTGTTGCTCAGGATTGTTTTTGTATTGGACATTGGATATTTTTTTTATGGTCATTCGATGGTGAGCCTCTGAGTCAGATTGTTAGAGACATTGTGCTTTTGCCATCACTGGAGATTTTTATGCACAGGCTGGGTAAACATTGGCCGGGGACTCTTAGTAGCTATCAGGACCACTATAGCTATTTTAAGATACAACAGCAGCTGGAAGCCTTGTCTGACAGATGTGTCACTATGTCACCCAAAGGTATAGTAAGAGACAGTCCCAAAGAGCTTGCAAGCAAAGCCAAGTCTGGTGCACAAACTGAATCTAAAACTAGCAGGGGATGAGTATGGCTTTGCAGAAAGATTGGTGCATGCAGGCACTTGTGTCTTCATCACACATCATTTTTTTGTCTTTGCTTTAGGTGTCACAGCCTCATCACACCTCTTTGACTATGGCTCCACTGCCAATGGGGGTGACAGCTCCTTCTACACCTCTCTGATCTCGGACGTCCACTACACCACCCCGCGGGACTCCACCTATTTCACGGGCATTTATCAGCAGGAAAACAGCCCCATTCCCTGCTCGGGCAGCACAGAGGGGTTTAACACGCTGGGGCATCCTGTTCAAGATGTGACTGGGTTTGAGTCCCGTGGCTTGTTTAGCTCAGATTCGGGAATAGAAATGACTCCTGCAGAGTCTACTGAAGTGGATAAAACCTTAGCAGATCCCATGAAAGTAGAAGCTTATAAATACATGGACATAAGTAGATCAGAAGAAATAAAATACCAGGAAAAACATGACCCTGACTCAGAAGATGAGAGCCCAGGCCTTATCAATAAGTACCAGGGAATACCCACTAGGTCCAGCCACACTGCTGAACCACAGCGGACGGCTTTGGAGAGCACAAAGACAGCCAAAGAGCAAGACCCACTTGAAGACACAAGGTGTGGAGATCAGCACAGTGCCTCTGTGGTTACAGCCCCTGTCAAGATCATGCTCACTGAGATAGAAAGTGGCGGGGAAGCTGCCAGCAAAGAGTCGAGCCCGACTCAGCCAGAGACTGGCCTGAAGCCGAGCCATGAGGTGGTACCAACAGTGACAGTGTCAGAACCAGAAGATGACAGCCCGGGGTCTGTCACACCACCGTCGTCTGGCACAGGTAATGCTTGTGCATAGCACCATTTTTTTGTATTCAGAGAGTGGTTGCACTTGTAGCCCTGCATGTTGGAGAATTACTATGGGTTTGTGGGGTGGGTCTAAGGAGGTGCGAACACACATTGATGGGTCTCCATAGCTGAAGGTGTTACTGCTCTGTTTGGGCACAATGCTCTGCAGAACCAAAGGGGGATGCAAACCGTGCTGCCCGTCACTAACACACTCCCTTTCTGTGCGAAAAGAGGGAAAGACAGGGCTGGGGATTCACAGAAATAAGTTGCTGAGAGCTGGTCAGGAGCATGGCTGGGGTCAGATCCAGGCTTGCTAAGCCTGGTCCCCATGGGGATCTTTAGCTGTGAGTTGGCAGGTGTCATTGGGGCTATCGTCAGCCAGCTGACAGTTTGGGCTGAATCCTGGTGATTTTGGGGTCTCTTGGTCACCCTGGCTGGCCATGCTCCCAAGAGGAAATGAGGTGTGTGGGACCAGGGTGCTGCAAGTGTCTGGGTTCATTTTTTAAAAATTTTAATGGCTGTTTTAACACCTTTTTGCTTTTTGAGAGAATAAGGTTAAGTGCTATTTTCAAGTGGAAGTGCTGCTTTTAGAAAGTGCTGAGGAGAGAAATGCCTGTCACCTCATTTACAAAGGGGGCTGCAGGGACAAAGGTCCAGTCTCTTTTAAAGGCTCCTGATTTCTACTGGGGAAGCATGAAAATCCCATGTTTATGTATTTTCTTATTGTCTGTTTACTGCATTAGGACATAATATCTATTCCTCATTTTCCATATTATACACTGCTAAAATATGAAAGTAGTATAGTGTTTTAAAAAGGAATAAAGTTCTGTGACAAGAAACAATTTTTAGACTTGAAATTAAATTTCAACGTCCTGGATCAAATCCCTTTTACAATGGACATTTGACAATGAACATCCCCAAGCCGAAATTTCCTTTGCTTTGATGGCATCTAGAAGCACTTAAAAATCAGCTGGAATTTCCTTAAAATGGCAGTCTGGGATTTCCACTCACACTAATAACTACCCTTAGAGAAATACCTAGTTCCTATGCAAAACTGAGTGTGCATTTGTATACTTTCACACACAAAAAACCACACAGAGTCCACCGCAGCTATGATTTTATCCTGCCTGCATCAGCCAGAAACTTTAGATAATAAATAGACTTTAGAGTCCCATTTTTCTTCTTTTATTTGACTGTGTGACATCACATGCTACTTCTGAGGCGTGCCGTTTTTTATTGATTAACACTTTTTGCACTACAAAGTAATTAAGAACTTCAGGCACTAACTGTTATTTATTCAGTCCTTGCTGACTGTTCAAAGCTGGCTCCATGACACTTGATAACTGTATCCCATTATAACAGCTGAATAGTGCATGGCTGAGCCTCGTGTCTGTTGCCTTACTGGGAGGCACTGGTGTGACCAGCCGGCATGGAAATGTTCCTCTCCCTGGGCTAAGCTGATTGTCGGCACTGCCCAAACAGCCCTGGGAGGTCCCGCTGCCTTGCATCGGGGTGCTGGAAAGCCAGGAGCACTGCTTATCTATTGTGTTAAGGAAAGAAGCAGGTATCTTCTTTTAGGGGCTGGCTCCCACAGGGTGTTTTCTCTGGATTTCCCCCCTTTACTGCAGCTGGGGACACACTGCGCTCAGGCTCCGCGTTCATATGCGAGGAAGAAATGTAAAACCTGCCCTTGCTATTTCTGCTCAGTGACCCAGCAAAGTCGTTGCTCCTAGATACCCCTCAGGCATCCTGGCGAAGCCCCCAGTTCCCCCCTGCTTGGATCAGGACTTTTGAAAACAGTTTGCTTTTAATTACTGGCCATCATCTTTCTGTGGAAAGAAGACATGGTCTGTTCATACACTGCGCTGGCTCTGAAAGGCAGTGGGTATTTATACGCTTCCCTGTGCCAGTGGTAAATGTGACACCCTGCTGCTGGCCACAAAGGACTTTTTTGTTTGCAAGGTAAATGCCGTGGCTGAGAGTTACAAACTGTCAGTGCGGGCAGGAGCAGGATGAAGCCAAGGGCTGGCGATCACATGCCTGTTTGGATGAGTGCCGGATTAAGTCATCGCTCAGGGAGAAAATGCTCACATGCGGTAATGCAGGAGAGTGGTGGAGCTCACATGGGTTTCCTGCAGCCAGAGGAAAAGGGTGCATAGGGTCCTGCTCTGCGTGGCTGATGCAACAGAAACTTCCTAACATCCGGACAGGAGTGTGTCATAACAGTCCCAAACACCTTAATCCTGTCTGCGGCCATACTTTGGGTTGCAGAAGGACTTTCTCATGCAAGAGGGATGTGTTACAAGAGAGCTGTTTTGTCAGAGGAGCTGCAGACATGCCAACAATATATGCGCAAAACTGCTGACGACATGCGTTTTGACAGATGCAGAAACCAAAACTGCTTGGAGGGGTGTGGGCAGGTTCTTTTTCTTACCCATCTCGCAGTAGGACATCATGGCTTGGGTGCTATCATTAAAACCTCCCCCTTTAGGTGATTCATCTTGGGGAAGGCATATGATCAGGAAGAAATCAGCTACATTACTGCCATGAGAAATTAAGTCTGGAAACAGCCAGGAATAGTGGTTTTGTCCCAGGTCACATCTGGTACAATCTCTTTCCCACCCTCTGTTGTAGAGGAGCGTCCAGAGGTGGCCAATGCAGCTGGGTGGGCTCAGGGGGACAATTCCAGTGGCTGCACTCAAAGCAGGGCTAGACTGAAGGCAAATACCCACTGGGAGCAGGAACAGGTCAGCTTGGGGCTCCCCATGCCTGCAACTGAGGGGCTAGAAACCTCCCCACACTCTGCTGTGGTCCCCAGATGTGCAGACACAAGTGGTGTTCTGCCATGGGCCTCTACCAGCATCAGAAGGAGGAAACTCATCTCTTTTCCTGATGGCTTTCTTGAACCCTTGATGCCTGCAATACCACTTAGTGATCCCTATCATGTTAATAATTATATAAAATCAGTGAACAAGCACTCGAGAGTCCAGAGGACAAAATTCCATGTGTGCTTGATGGCTGTTTCAATGTGACTGGGGAATTCAGTGGTTTTTTCCCCCAAAAGGGAGGCTCTTGCATGTGGATGGCAGCAGTTTCTGGGTCAGTGAGGTGCAAAGTGAAAACCAGCGATCAGGAGGCAGTGGTGGCCAGGTGCTGGCAGGGGATCGGGTGCAAACTGCCACTGTGGTCCCTCTTGGCACAGACAGGCTCAGGTGGCCTGGCGGGCCTTGCTGCTGAGGTACCAGGTGCAGTCTGGGCTTGAGGCTGGCTGATGTTCTGTGAATGATCAAGTGAAGGCTATTCCCCATGCAGTAACTCAAGACAGCTGCTGATGCACCTCATGCTGCCTCCATCGCCTCTTATTGTGAACACTCTACATGCAATTTTACTTTCTTTTTTATTTCATTACAAAATCCCATGTGGTAAAGTGATATACAGAGAGGCGGAACAGGTGGGAAGTCTGGTGCTAGGTTCTTTTCTAGTACAGGATGTTGGCTCCTTGCTAATCCTGGGTGACCAGCCAGCCTTTTCAACTGCTCATTTTCACTTTCTGAGTCTATCTGCTTCCAGTGTGAGCCAAAAAATGCAGAGAAATTTTTTGTTTCAAATTTTGGGTGACAAGTTGGTCAGTTATTATTTGGTTAATGTAGTTCTTAATATCATTAAGAACTACAGTTTTAAAAAGAGTTTCATTCTTGGACCCAGCTGAGATAAAAGCAAACAGAGAATTCACCACCCCACCCCACCCCACCCACCCACC
>JANZLQ010000041.1:16387118-16411270 GCA_026212715.1 Elanus axillaris
TTCCAGCAGCTTCTCACAGAAGCCACCCCTGTAACCCCCCCCACTACCAAAACCTTGCCACAGAAACCCAATACAAGCAGGTAGAGCCATGAAGTCTGAAAGATTAATCCTTGTCAGCCACATCTGTCTGGAGAACATGCCATCTCCTGTTATCGCTTCTAAAGGTGTCTTGCTTTCTTCTGTTCCTGCACCCCTGGGTAAAACTCAGTCACAAGTTTTGCAGTGTCTTCCCCCAGTGCTCCTTCTCCAGGTGAGAGGCCCTTTCCCTGGCCAAGTGGGGCAGCTGTCTGCAGGTATCCCCGCCTCTTCCCTCCACTTGAAATCCCATAGGAAGAGGGGAATAATGCCTCATCAAACTGTTCTGCATTACACCACTGTGTTTTGAGGGAAAGGAGGGAACTGAAGCCTCGTCTTTAGTGTAGTTAGGATCTGTCCCTCTTCTCAGGAACAGGCTGAGTGAGCAGAGACATTGCCTTTGCAGTATTCGTTGCACTACAACTCACAGCAGTAGCTAAGAGGAGTATCTGGGATGAGCAGTAGCCATCTAACATGTTTGATGCTACATGGGGGGCGGTGAAAAGATCAATGTGGTAATCATGGACTCAAAGGCCTGACTATGCTGTGGTTTGAGTTCTGCCTGGGGAGCAGAATCATTTCCTGGCACCTCTCCGTCTGCTAGGACTAGAAATGTTGCCTCAAACACCATGTAAATGGCCCTGCTACATACAGCTGAGCTCTCCTGGGTATTCTGGAAGAAAATATTCAGAGCACTTCGCTTCAGCTCCTGTTGTTGTTGCTCTGATTCGGAGATGCTGGCAGCTGAGATTTTCAGGATTTATTCAGATGCAAGCTTTGCTTTTGCCCTGTGGGCAACGGTGGAGTTCAGATCTGCAGTTTCTATTCATGGATTTGAGTCAGGCATAGATATGTATCATACCTATATGTATAATTCTATACCTAAGCCTTCCCATCTTCTCCTGCCTGCGCTGTGCTTCCTCAGTAGAGAGAGTTCCCAGTGCTGCTAAATGGAGGTTTTGCAGAGAAAGCATGGGGACAATCATGCAGCAGAAACACATACAGCAGGAACTGTCTGGGCCTTTGCAAAGCCAACATCAGCATGTCCAGCTGTGCTCAGCTGCATGCAAATACCACGTCCTTGGTTTCTTTGGGCTCCTGCAGAGTGCAATGTACCTTCTTGTTGCCAGAGCCGAAAGCAAAGTAAGCCCCTATGCCATCCCTACCAGACCTGAGCCCCACTCACACCCAGGGTAAGACCATCCCATCCACTTCCAGCAAATGCCACAAAACAAGTGTGACAGTTGGGGTTCGCAGCTGACCTTTCTCTGAAGATGTCCCTGCTGGGATGTGCTGTGGTGAGCCCTGAGGTCCTGGTCCCCATCACTCAGGACAGGGACTTGTTGGAAGGACCTACAGCCCCCACCCAGCCTGTGCTCGGGTTTCCTTGGGATCTCACATCCAGGTCAAGCCAGGTGTGTCTAGGCATGTGAGCCAAGTTATCATCTCATCCCTATCAGCACTGGCTTGGGAAGATGAGGTACAAACAAGGATGCATGCACAAAGCATGTACATCCTAAAGCACCAAGGTTTGTGTTTTCTCAGGATCGGTTCTCCCTTCCTCAGTGACAGACCCTAAGAAATGGGGAGAGTCCTTCTCTGTTAATTTAACTTGGGTAATCCCCACTGAAGGGAAAAGATATTTGAAAAATCAAATCACTGAAGAAGGTTGTGCCACACGCTTTGGTTTTGTGCAGTTTTTAAAATAAGATTTAACTGTAGGGGTTTGACTCTTTCCAGAAAGGTGAGAATGCAGTGCATAGTTTCGGCTGTCACTCCTGCAGGATTATGCTCTTGCTGACCAAAGTGAAGAGTCTGTAAAATGCTGAGGCACCCCCTGTGCATCCTTTTAGCATATTTCAGACCAAAATAGGAAGAGAGGGGATGTAAATATTTACTGGAATTGTATATCGGAGAGCACCCAGGGATCCACATTTGGATAATCTGCATTGCAAGAGAAGTCAGGGGAATAGCAGATGACTTTGAAAAGCTGTATTGCTAGACATGTTTCTTAACACGCACAAATTGCTCCCTGATTTCATAAGGAAAAAGAAAGCTCTGCGCTGATTATTGGTTTTAGATCTTATTTTAGTTGTAGTGCCTAGACACCCAGTCAAGATCAGGATCTTTTGTCAGCCAAGATAAGAGCATGCAGTAAGGTCCTCTCTTTGGAGAGTTTTCAGGATGAATTTCAGTCTAAGGAGGATTGTTTAATACATGAAACTAGGAAGTTCCACCATTTTGGGTTGGCTGAGGGTCAGCCCTGCTTAGCCTGTTGCCCACTCCTTTTTTGAGTCCCTCAATCCCCTAACCGTGGTGTTACCATTTGGGTGGAGGGGTGGGTGGGAAGGCGAGGGAGAGGGGAGACAAGTGAGGTGTCTGGGCCTGTGCTGCTTTGTTCCCAAACCCTTTTCCTAATTGGATCCATTTGAAAAGAGAGAATTGGTAAACTCTCATGCTGGTGAGTTACCACATGCCCAGCAATGTCAGTCAGTCCCATGTACCCTGACTGCACCTGCTCCATCACGAAGAGGAAAGATGAGGAAATGTGTTTAATATTTGCTTTGTAAAACAGACAAACAGAAGTCTGCCCACCTCTGTTGAAAGATGAGATGAGTCTCTCCTCCTCTTCAGGAATTGTTTTGGCCCATTACTTTAGGTAACATGAACAGGGGATGTTATCTCCAATCCCTACCCTTGCACATGTTTGCTGCATGGTAAGATGGAGCTGCCTTTACACCCCAGGTCTCTCATCAGTCTGATTTGAAGCTGCTCCCATTCCCATTGTATTTGAACTCGGCTTTAAATACAGCTTATGGAGAAGGATGCAGTGGGTTTGGTAGGAGATAAAGCCCAGCCAGTCTGTGCAAGCGTATGATTCCTCCTGCCACGTACTATAAATTATGCTTCTGCTGTACATTAGAGGAACGGAACTACGTAAGGACTGGAGGACCAAATGGTCTGCTTTAATTATTCATCATTAGCAGTAGCTATTATTATTTAAGAGCTGCCCTTCTTAGCCTGAAATATTAACTGCTAGCCTGTTTCTTTCCTTGATTGCTACCGTCCAATGCCCTGCTATATTTGCTCTTGAAGAGGGCCATGGCAAAGGTCTTCTCCATCAAGCCAGCTCCAACCCATTGCTGTGTCCCAGTAATCCAGGCCTCCTGGACCTCCTTTCAGGGCTCTTGCTTGTAGTAATTCATACTAAGCCAGCCAGTGCTTTTCTCCTTGTATTGGCCCCAAATATGTGTTGGGTTTCCCTTGCTTTGCTCCATCAATGTGCCCCCAAGCCTGACTCAGATGCTGCATATGAAATGTTCAAGGGAAGAGTTCCCACCGGCGGTGCCAGCATGCCTTACTATCATCTCCATTTCTCCCTGAGAGGCACAGGCCTTGTTTACTCTTCTTTTAATAACACAGATGGTTTTAATAGTTCTCTGCCTTCGCCCCCAGTTCTTTCTCCTTGTCTGTATTCTGTTTAATGCTTCCTTCTAAGTGATGGCTTTGTCACTTAATCTCATTAAAACTTCTCTTCATTGAACTCCATGAGCTGCTTATCAGACTGTAAGCCTAATCTCCCATTTGTAATTAATTTGTTCTGTGCCTCCTACAATTTGGCATCATTAGATAATGGCATCACTCTCAAGGTCACTGATACACAGCACGAGGTAAACATCCGTGGCTCCAGCGCTAGCTGCCCTGCTAGCCTCCTCCTTCCTCCTCTCTTTGCCACACTGCTTGAGTTTATTGACAGCTTTCTCCCTTTCCCTCAGCCAATTTCTGATGCAATTTGGATCCTTCCTGTCCAGCATGTGCTGCTATGTGACTCTGCAGATCAATATCCCGCACTATCTAAAGGCAGATGCTTTTCTGCTATCCTCCAGACTCATCTGCACTAGTTTTTTGCTTGCCTTCCAGTTCATTCCTAATTGGTCCAAGAATTTAGGTGCACTGCTCTTCCTTTGCTGAGTTACTTGTTTGTAAAACTTGCAGAGCCTTGTCCTCATAGGCTCAGGGTTGGGAGTGGGATACAGAAGCCTTTCACCTTCAAGCCGTTGGGCCCAGTAGACACTCAATGGCTCGCTCATCAATGGCATAGGTAGAAACAAGCCACAAATCACTATTGTGATTTGATGTCCATATTTTTAAAAAATGAAGAAATCCTGGATTATTCCAGTTCATAGTACCAACCAGTACCACCAGGCAATTCCTGTTGGTGGGATGAAGAAAGAAACCAAGCACTAACCAGAGATGAAAATTAAACCAGTGGTTCCCTACTCCCTGCAGATCCTGCCAGGATGCTGGTGCTCAGCACCACCGCAGACTTTGCCTCCAGCCTGTGCATAAAAGCCTTTGCAGGCCCCTGTCCTGTCTGGGTCTGCTGGCTTGAACCCCCCTTTTAGCAATTAATTTTGCAGGCTAAAAAAGGCAAGAATGATACCTTTAGCAATACTGCCATTTGCTCATTGGGATTTGCTGGTATAGAGTTGTGTGGGACCTTGGCAAGCTCTGGAAATAGGTACAGTTCTGGTCCAAGCTAAATCTCTTCATTTTCCCCAATAGATTTATTTTCATCTCATGTATTTGCCTGCTCAGATGTAGAATCTAACAAACTCAAGTTGATTTGACCTGTGCTTTCAATTTTAGCTATTCTCCCCCTGAAATCTGTCTACTAAACTTAAGTAATAGATGCACACAGAGCTGTCATTAGATCATAGGTATCGGTATTCAATACAGTATTGATCACAGTATTCAGAAATTCAGCGTTCAGGCAGTTATGAAGAGCTGCTCCAAATCCATTACACAGAGCTGTGGGGAGGAAATCTCACAAGCACCAAAAACTCCAGGTTTTTAGCTCACTAGAGTCTGCAACTATATTTTCTAATTGGCAGTTTTTGTAAGTGTGCCTAATTTTTCTTGCCCAGTAGTCAAGAAAGAAAAAACCCAATCTACTGATGAGAAATTCTGCTGCCTTTTGGGAGAAGGCAGGCTGCTGTAAAACAGATATATATTTTTCTGAGAGGGGGTAAATGCAGGAAGAACATTTTGTGTTGGCTCCCATAATGGCTGCACATATATCAGCCCTGCTACCTTGCTGGGAGCTGGCATGAGTTGGCCTTGTAGATCCAGCTCAGTTGCTTGAGAGCAACTGTGTGGAGTGGCTGCGTTCAAGTCACTGAGTGCAACATTTTGGGTAAGAGGCAGCTCTTACCTGAGGATATATGGTAATTACTCCCAGTGAAATGTGCCTGGGTCAGCAGCAAGATGTGTTTGCAACATGCTTGCAAACCGAACTGCATGTTTTGTTTGAATGTGGTTGTGCCTCAAGATCCTAGTTTCAGCCAGGAAAACTTCGTGGTTATAGTAAAAAATAAGTTTCTGCTCAGAGGACATGTTGATAAAAGCAACTGACTGACAGACAGACTGGCTTTGGGAGATTCACTCCTGAGATCAGAACTGGGTTTGGATCAACAGATAAACCTTCCATTTTCCTAAACAATATGTATTTCCTAAACCATCCTTGTTTTGGTCTCTCTCTGCAGTACACTCCTCCAAACCATACTGAAAACATCTTTTTAATCCGTTTATGTAACTCCCTTTGTGTGCTGCGCTGCCATTCTCTGTGCTCACACAATCACTACACCAATGTAATCAACAAAAGAACACAAATCATTTTATTCTGCGCATACTCCGTTTTCTCTGAGAATAAGCCCCAGTTTGGTTTCATTCAGCCGTGATGCTCTTGGACCTTGGTCCCTAAAACCAACATTGCAGCACTAAATATCAGCTATCTATTATCAAAAGAGTTTTTTTTAATTTCAGTTTTGTTTTATTTTTAATGATCCATTTGTCTCTTCAGACTCAGGAGCAGGCAGTGAGATAGCTGTGATTTGCAGCCGCAGGCTGCCCGTTTCCTCCTCTGCTTCCATGGAAACATGTGTTGGATGAGGCAAAACCGGGCATAGACTTAAAGTACATGATTTCCAAAATATTTTCTTTTCCTTGCAAGGAGTCCTTTACCTCCTGTTTGTACAAAACTACAGATGAGGAGGAAATCCCTTTGGGGAGAGGCAACTTTTTGAGGTGCCTGACTGGTGTTGCTGCAGGCGTTGAAAGCATCCTCCCTGAGCACCTGAACATGCTCCTTTGCTGCTGAGAGGTGAAATGCATGAGGCAGGGGAGGCACAGTGGGTTTTGAAGCTGGTGTCATTATGGCCGTGGCATTTGGGGTCAGGAGAGTTCAGCTTTAATGTAATCCCTTTACTATACCTTCATCTCCTCCTCTGCACTCCAGGACCACAAAGATACCCAATTTGCTCATGTAATAGCTCCATGTGTCTGCTGGGCAGCCTCTCTCCTCCTTGGGTTGTGGTAAAAAACAGATTATTTGCAGTCTGAGGGCAAAATGAGGGAGGGCTGGGAAAAGGGCAGTGGCTCACAATGACCTGTGTGGCATAGGCAGGGCTCAGTACAGCTTTTTGAGTGGCTGGCATGTTTTGTATGGGGAACTGAGTCAGAAAGAAAGAACATGCAAGAGAAAAATGGACCTTAAGTGACAGCCACCAGCTCTTCCTGCATCTCCCATGCAGCAGTCTCTCACTAGAAGGACTCTCATCCCTCAGGGACACCAGCTTGCTCTGCCACTGAGATCCAAGGGGGAAAACCCACTGCCACAGGCATGTCTCCACAGGGCCTGATCCTGCTGTGGGAGCCAGGTCCTCCAGTGGTGGTCTGGTTTGCAGCATCTGAAGCTTACCCCTGGCATCTTCTACTTGACCCCTGTTTGTTGGTGAGAGGGGGAAAAAAGCCTCTTAGTAGTGGTGCCTCTAACAAGGCACTGAAGTGAACGAGTTGCTGGGTGCTACTTATGCGGGATGTCTTTCCTGCATGGAAAAGAAGTGTATTTTATCATCCATCACTTGCAAAGGATTCAAATTTTGAAGGCTGCTTCTGTCTGTGGCAGCCTAAGCACAAAGCAGGGCAGAAACCTTCTTTTCCAAAATAAACCCCCAACCCCCTTTCAGCTGCAGGACACCCTCCCATTTTGGTGGCTGGGAAGCTCATCCATCCTTGTCCTCTTAACAAAGCTCTGTCTCAGGCATCAAGAAGTAAAAATAAATGTCACTGCATGCTGTCTGATGATTTCTCAAGATTCACGCTAATCAGAGCCCTTCATTAATTATTTAGCTTCAGGGAAATGTGCTGAAGGGTTCTGATGCTTCAGATGTGCAAAGTAATTGCCACGTTTATTTCCCAGCTAATGGGGAGGCCAAAATAAATTGTACTGGGCTGAGAGGGTATACATGGGTGGGCGAGGGAGGTGGGGCCAGGACCTTCCTGCCTTTACACGTGGTTTCACCATGTCTTGAAGGGCTGAGTGTTGTCCCCATGTGTCAGCGTGGGCTGGGCATGTCACAACGCTCAGCATCGGCCATCTCCATCATTGCCTCCGCGGACCCATATAAGCAGCCTGCCTCTGTGCATCACGCCTCCTTTTGCTTTCTGCCTGCTCCAGGGTTACTCTGGCTCCTCGAGCCAGCACAGGGACTGCTGGTCAGTTTACTCTGAGTTGCCAGAGCAGGATTGAACCCCATGTTGCGAGTGGCGCAGAGCTGCACCCTGTGCCCAGGGCTGTGCTTCTCCCTGGCTGCTGAAGCACATGGTGACAAGCAGCAGCTCTCCCTGCTGCAAAATAAGTAGGTCTCAACTGCAGGTTTGCAACCTGAGGAAAACAAACAAGTGCAGAGCAGCGTGGCTATATTTATCTGAAACTTAGAAGCTGTGGTTCACAGGAAACTTTGATCACTTTAAATGTCAGACAACCTGGGGAAAAAAAAGGAGAAAATAAAAGCACAATTAAAAGGAAGTGTTTTGGAAAAGGTAGGAGCTCCTGTTTCCAAAATGAAGTACTCTCTCTTCTGGTCCCCAGTCCTAGACATCCTAACCCAGAGAGGGCTGATGTCTCTCAGCATCAAGCTGGGGGTACTCAGAGGCTGAGGTTTCCAAAGCCCAGACCCACCCATGCTGAGGACCAGCAGGACTCAGAGACCTGCTTGGCATTCAGCAATGGCTGATCACATCCACCATACCTGTGAAAGATAAGGTTCATCGAAAACAAAACATGGTATTTGAATTTGGGGTTTGGGTTTGTTTTATTTGCATATACAAAGATTATTGTTTCCTTGAACTTATCATAATTTAAAACTAATGTCGTGCAGTTATGTTTTATCTCTGATTTATTTACAAAAAATGAATTTTAAGTATCTGGTGTATGAAATGCAAGAACCTTAGATGGGACACAGGGTTATTGTGCTTTTGTCCCTGGATGTTTTTATTTAGAATGAGGTGTCTGATACAGTACAAAGGGGTATTTGGTGGTACCTGTTCCAGTCAGGGAGTTTCAGCAAAGCTCCATGTACTAAAATGTTTGCAAGGAGTGAAACACTGGGGAAAGCAGCTCAGAAATCCCAGCAGACCTTTTGCAATGCTTGCCCAGACCTATTTTACTATTCTCTTTGGAATTCCTAGTTTCTGCAAAAGCCAAACCTGTTGCAAGGGAATTCACTATTCCTGCAGAAAATGTAGCATGCTATCCTTCCACCTCACATTGTTCATGTGCAGTGCTCTGGGGTAACAGCTAGTTCTGTATCTCTGCAAATCTAAACCATTACTCTGAAATTACTGCTACTTCTAGCATATCCACGTGCTATCCATTAATGAAGCAGAGTGGTTAAATGTACTGTGATATAAGGAAAACATTTTCCCTTGTTCAGTTTTGTTCAGTGAACTTTCATGCTGCTTATTAACTGACAAAGATGGCAAAATAATTCCATTTTAAATATATAGATATTCAAATTCACTCTATACCTCCTATTATATATTCATGCTCATCACAGAATAGAGAGCTATCATTCCTTTGCAGAAGCAATCAGGAAAATGTGGCTTGTGATGTTTAACGATATTGTCAGGGAAATCTGAATTCCTTAGGCTTTTTGGTTTGGTTTTCTAAATGTGAAGTAGTTTTGCTGATCTATCTTTAATCCTTTGGTCTTGAGAATGGGAAATGAAATTGTCTTTTCTCAGATCCTCAATGTCAGCATCCAAATCAGGACTTTCTCATGGTGTGCAGAGAGGGGGAGCGAGAATTCAAGTACTCAGAGATGGAATCTGTTTTTCAGGGAGAAAGCCATTTCCACAAATTCAGTGGGTTTATCCGGGTTCTGCATTTTTTTCTTCTCTTTCTCCTCATTCTGGATCTGTATGTTTAAGATATCTAGTTTTAAGGATGACTGATATTAAGTTCCTAATGAGCTGGCTCCAGGGTGTGGATTTTCATTGCATATTTTGCTGATTTGATGCTGGAAGCTTGCTCATGGTACCTTCCATAAGATATATACATATGATCCATCCTTTCCTCTTCCCTCTGCCCCATGTGAAGGGGTGTGCTGGGGCAGGGCCAGCTACACCAATATTCAAACTGTCACTGCTTTTCTGTGTAGCTTTTCTTCTAGGCAATGTCCTAAAATGCCCCACAAAACCATTTTCCTTGCTCAATTCACCAGCAAACACAACACTGACCACCTTCCAGGCAACACTTCTGGCACATCATTTCCTGATCTAATTCTTCTAATTACCCTAGAGGCCCATAATAACATTTAAAAATCAGAGTGCTGTCCAAAGTGTTTCTCTAGCCAGTGCTCATATTGGCTCTTACCGGGGCCCTGCTCATATTCTCTTTGCTTTTGCCCTAGCCTTGCATTGACATTCCTGTCTTACACACCAGTATTTTATGTCCTTCATTTCACCTTTTGGTTTTTTTTCCCCTTGGATAGTACTAACACATTCCTCGTTCATCAGCCCTTCGAGCCACACAGCACTGTTAGCATTACTGCAATAAGCAGCCACACTCTCTGCCTCCTCCATCACCTTTGCAAGCACTGTAGGGTTGCATTTGCTCAGGACAGGAGGGGCCGCTCACTAACCTGCCTCTGCCCGACCTGTCCCCCCTTCTTCTGCAAACTCAGCCAAGATTTTTCCATATTAGAAGCTGACTTCCCAGCCCAAATATGATCTATAGCTGTGGCTTGGAGAGTGCCATCCCTCCCTTTGCAAAGAGCATTTTGGTACCCAGGTGTCTCGCATCCATGGAGCAGGCGGTTGTGGCTATTGCATCCAGCTGTGTATTAATGATCTGTTGCTGTTTTCCAGGGAAAGCTGGGGTTGCCATGACAATTGTGTGTCTGTTGAGCCAGTGCATGCATAGCCATAGCATCCGCACACCTCCGCCACTAACGCATTTATCCTCCCAGCCTCCTGTGCAGTGGGGTTGGGTCAATGGCGGGGGATGCAAAGATGTCCATGCTGAGATGCTCAAAGCAGCTCTCCAGCATGGTGCATAGGGGTGAGCAGCTCAGGGCATGCTGGGTGATTCCCTTTCCCAAATGAAATTACTTTTTTGGGGGAACAGGGGCTGGGGAAAGGGGCCTGGTCTGTGGTAAGTCTTTCTGCACCTTCTCCCACCCACCTAGTTTGGGCCGGCAGGAGGAGTGCTGGGTACAGGAGCAGAGGAGCTAGCAGAAATCCTGCAAACCACAGCTTATTTGCAAGCACCCCCGGCTGCTTATGAGAATCCCAACCTGAATTAAGGGCTTGTAGAACTGCTGCAAATGAAACCTCAGTCTCCTGAGCCTCTACCTGCAGGCTTTTCAATTTGCAGCCATGTTTGCACAATCTGTAGTTGCATTTTGCACTTGGACAGAGCATCCCAGCCCCTGAATCAGCAGCTGGAGCTTCAAAACTAGAGCCTGATCCTAGCTGGGCAGGAATGAGGGGTGTCCCCTGTAAGCTGGAAGTAAGGCTTTGGACACTTCTGTGGGCATATCTTTCTTTCCTAGGGTTGCACCAGAGCTGCCTCAGGACCTCGACGTGCAGAGGAGCAAAGGGAAGGACTTAACTGGGCAGGACCTGTCTAGTGCTGCTGTGTGGCAGAGCTGCGTTACTGTGGCACTTTGCTTGAGCTCGCAGCAGGGCTGCCTGCCTGGGGCACGGCTCTCTCTGTGCACCACCACGCCACATGCCTGCCTGATTGTACTGGCATCGTCCCTGCTCATGCTCTTATTTCTGCCTCTTACTGCCTCCTCCTCCAAGCAAAGCAGCTCAGAGGGGCTGTGCCTGCCCTGCAGCATGCCAGCAGCACAGGGGGAAAGCCAGTGAGGTGAGCTGCTCTAGGGCCACCTCCTTTGCTCCCAGCACAAGACTTTGCTCAGGCAGGGACAGGGTACCTGGTGGCTTGTGGCACACTCATGTGGTAAAGTCCAGGCCTGTTTTCCCCAGCCCAGGCACTGGCTGCCAGACTTTGCTTTGAGAATTTGCTAAAAGTGTCCTCATCTCTTCTGGGAATGCCTGGCCAGAGAGGAGGTTTCTCTGTCCCCCAGCATCCTTGCACAGCACCAGGCAGGATTTCACCATTTCCAAGAGCAATGCAATCCCAATTCATCTTTAGAATCTTGCTTGATCTCCACTGGTCCAAGAATGACAGTCAGTAAGACCAGCCTCCAAGTTGTACTGCAAAAATGAGTGAGGCTCATTTGCTAGAGCAGCAGATGTTGTGCTGGGTGCTGCAGAAATAAAGCTTAAAAAGCAGAAGATGCCCCAAATTTAAATAGACCAAGCAGACCCAGAGACCTAAGAGAGATGATTCCCAAGGTCACGTAGGAAGCCTGTGGCAGATGCAAGGACTGAACATAGATCTCATGAGGCCCAGCCACATTGTGGTCTCAGGACTGTCTTCTCTTTTGTCTTCCAGACCATTAGAAAGATCAGTTAATGAAATGGAATTAATGATGCCAGCTGCAGCACCAGCAATGCTGTAAGAGAGAAAAATGTAGCAGCACAGGCTTAAAAGTGGCAGGCTTGAAAACGGGGTTAGGCTGCAAGCACCATACGAGCCCACTGTAACGGAGGAATGCAGCAGGTCAGCCAGAGTTTTAGGGTCTCACCAGTTTTACTGATCAAATCTTAAAGGAGGAATGAAGATGTACCAACTACTTCCCCCACAGGAGAGAAACACCCAATTTTAAGGTTCCCAGGAACTGAAAAAAGTAGTCCCACTGGAAAGAATCAAAAGACTTTTCTAGGTCAATGGCAGGAATAGAGCCTTCATTTCTATGATCCTCACAGTTCAAAAATAACATTAAAGAACCAAGCGAAATTATCCACTGCTAAAGAGCCAGGAGTAAATCAAAACTGATTCTTATGTTAGATGTGCTGTTGCCTGCAGTAGTCAGTGAGCTCCAGTGGCACTGCAGAAGTGCCAGCCATCTCCGGGATGGCTGGTGAAGAGGATCTATGCCAAATTTGCTGAGGGACTGCACATCAGTGGTTCAAAAAGCAAAATGGAAAATTGTTTCTCAACAGTAGCGCCAGATCTAAGGACTTCCCCCCAAATGCCTCATTTACTAGGATTCAAGGAAAGGCCACCTCATTCCCAGGGAGGGAAGCAAGTGCAAAGTGTATCTCACCTGATTCTTTCACCCACTCATTTGACTCATGTCACATGGCTGTTGCTGAAGACCTTATGATAATCTCAGACTTTGAGCAAAAATGGGCATGAAGAACAGTTCTGCTGAGCAGAAAGCGAAACAGAGGCAGCAGAGGAGAAGCTTAGCAACATATCTCAGAAGACACTTCTTGTCCTTGTGAACAACCCAAATATTTTGACTGATGATTTAAAAAACCCTGATAAATCCAGGCATTTCAAGGCTTCTAAAAGAAATCACAGGGAAGCTGGAACATAATGTAGCATGCTGAGACATGAGGTTTCTTTTGTTATGAGCATTCAGCTCCAGACTTAAATTGCACCAGTTTAAGACCATATTTTTTACCAGCTTATTCACTGTTTTTGTGGTCTAAAGACCCAAGGAAAAAAAAAGTAATTCATCACTGCCTTACATCTCCTAAGAGAAAATATCAAACATGTGGGGCAAAAGACAGCAAGGACAGAGCTGTTTATGTACCACCTATACTGTGAATAGTAATGGACCTGAAATAGCTGTCAGCATCTCCCAGCTCATGGCCTTTCCACCTGGGCTGCCTCTTGAGCAATTCTGCAGCCCAGAAGATGTGCAAGAGTGAGTGCAAGACAGTGGGAAGGATGAGAGCAGAGCCAGGATCTGGCCCATCCCTCTGCTATTGACAGCCTGCTCATGAAAATGTAATTGCTGGCTGCCCTTGGCTTGGAGTACTCAGGCAAAAATTCCCCGTCGCTCTTTAGAGCTTCAAGACATATTAATGCAACTTTTAAAATAGCATCCCCTCTATTTTTGTTGCTAATGCTAAGAACAAATCAGCTTAGAAGAAAAACCCAATGATCTCCCTTAATGCTATTGTTTTCCTAAAGTGCTAAATGTCATGATCTTACAGCACCACGTTGCAGATCTGGCACTGCCCTCAATGTGTCCCACGATGTGTTGACGCGGAGTGATGCAGAGTGCTGTTCTGAAAAACATAATCAGTCCAAAGTGTCTTCAAAGTCACTGCACTTAGAGCAGAACTGGTGACGGGCTTCAGCTCTATCTTTGAATTTGTTATCATTAGATATTCTTTGAAACCAGCGCTGATTTCCACCCTGCCCTCCAGCAGGATTGTTAAGAGACAGCCCTGAAATTTAGGGCCACGTGTGATCCTTCCTGTGGTAGAACAGTGGGTACTTCTGAGCTCTTATGGACTGTTACATCAATTCAAGTATATTTACCTAAAAAGCCCTAAATGTTGCTAACTCTGACCTCATCAGCAGTGCACAGGCAGGCTGGATCACCATGGAAGTGGGAGGACTTTCAGTGGGAAGCAAGGTAGGGCTGGAGAGTTAGTCCTGACATAGGGCTTCTTGTGTCCCTGTAAGCAGCACAACCCTGGTGACCCACACACCATGGCAGGGTGCCTGTGTCCTTTGCTGAGCTGCAGTCTGCACCTCATCCAGCAAACCCTGCTGGGGTTGGAGGGATGGAAAGAAATGAGGCAGACAGCAATACCCTACTCATGTGTTAACTTGGCCAGAGCTTTCCCTCAGTGGGATGTTAGGATGGGCTGAAAGCAACTAGGTAACTTTATCTTACTGAGTCCTTACCATACACATCCTACATACATGGGTCATTATCTGCAGCAGAGCTGCTTAACAAGCAAATAGTGATGAGCCCACTTGGCTTGTGGCTGTGCCATCAACACTGAGCTTTAGGTGACCTCAGTAAAACATCTTAAGACCTGTAATCATTTCAGTAACATCCTGTGGCAGAATAAGGCTTCCCATGGACAGTGCTCTGAAGGGAAGGGAAGCAAATTCCACTTACTGCTTTTAATCCTGCTTCTATTCATGATCACAGGAAAGCTCTCCTCCAACGCTGCAGTATCCTGTGGTTGATGCCAAGATCTCTGACCTGTGCATGTTTTCAAGATCCCAGCAGTGCTATGCTTATTTGTGCCTTCCAGTCTGCTCAGTAAATGTTTAATTGGTGATCCTGGTTTAGTTCTGTTGCAAAGAAGTAGTTCTCACCCTCAGTCTATTGATAGTCAGCTACTTAGTCCTAATTCTGGCTCACTACTTACTGAATGCATAATTTAAATTCTCATTGTAGAAATGCATTTTTTATTAATTGCCATCTTAGTCCTGGATCCACCCTGTGCCAATCGGGATTTTGTTAAACTTTTCATGCACGTCTGTGTAGACACACATACAGAGTCAATGCCAGGCACTGCCTCTGTCCCTCACCCAACTTGGCTCCTGGGATGAGTGAGTCTATGCTGCAAGACCTCCTTAGGCCATTTGCATTTTCTAAGTATGTTCATCTCACAGTTCCAGTCCAGTTCTGTTTCTGTCACAAATGTATTGTTCTTGTTACTGCTGGTAAAGTGGTGGGTTCTGGTGCCCATGAATTAAAATAGCTCTTGGGAGTAGTATGGGACAGTCCAATCACACGGGCCAGGTCTGAAGAGACACTTTTCCAAAGAGAAGTAAGAATTAAGCAGGAAAAGTTATGGTATGGTTCCTTTTGGAAGCCTGGGGAAGGAGATGGAGACCTGAACTCTGTGGCAAGAAAAATCCCTACCAACAGTGAAGGAAAGGAGAAATCATCACTGTTTCATACAACACTGGGATGTTAAATGGACATGGACCACTCTTCTGTCCAAAGGGCATTTCTCTTTTATTCCTGACTGAGAAGTGTGGGTTACAGTGAGCTTAAGCAGAGATTTTGTGTCTTCTCAGTGCTGTGTTGCTGGTGGTATGTGCCCAATAGCCATGAGTTTCATTGGTGCACTAAGTTTGAGGTCTCTTTGGCTTTTTTTCAGGGACTCTGGGATTTAAGAATTGCATGTGAGTGATGGCTCTGTTTTATATACACTGCTTGAAAATATCTCATATTATGGATTGGTGCTGGGAACCCCATCACAGAGCTGCAAACAGTGTGCGGGGCAAAATTTATCAATAGGGATATTTTCTGCTCTTGCAAATGGTCTAAACCAATCACTCCATGCTGAGAAATCATCCTTTTCTAACCTGTTTATTCCTTTTTTTTTAACAAAGCCCGGAAGAACACAAAATCAAGACTTGTAACATTGTTTGTAGATGATTTAACTTACTATATTTAATGACAGCTGAAGCCAGTTCTGCACCAATTAGTTAATTATTTCCCTGTTAGGGGATTGAAGATGCTGGATTCAAGCCTAAGCAAGTCTTTTGGGGGATTTCAAAGACGGTTTTGAAACATGAACAATAGCTGTTGGCCTCCGTAATCCCAGCAGAGTTTCCTAGGTAAAGGTTAAGATCACACTGTGGTGAATATCTCCTTAAATTTTGGCTTTCTTCTATGAGATGAATTACCTGAGGGAAGGATAAGTGACCTACTACTGCCAGTTGGAGGAGATCTCTGTTAACTCGGGCATTAAAGACTGATTTTGGAGCCAAAAGAGCAGAGAGGTTCAAACTCTGTTCCCCATGCTGGTATGTACGTGACCCACTGTGTCTGTGCTGGTGTCTGTTTCCCTATAAAAAAGCTAAACTCAGTATAACATGGCTAAAGTAAAATTATTTAATAAACTAGCATGACTGAAAAGATTAAATACAGCCTCAGAACCGAGAGGTCCCCAATTGGGATCGTTCTGCCAACAATGACTGGACCAAGTCTGATATGCTATATCTCAGGTCACTTTTCAGTGAATTGGGGTGACTTTTGGGGGAGTTTCTTTGTGATTTATAATCACCCCACTCCCCAAAATCTGAAAAGGCAAATAGGTTGGGTGGATATAAAGCATTTACTGTCTGAGTATTTAACAAGTACTGTGTGGCCATTGCTTAGTTATGACATCTCTGTGAGGTTACTTATAGTAGTTTCTTGATGGGGAAACTGAGGCAAGGGCAGTATCTTACCTGGGGGAGCAGTGTTGAGGCTGGTGTTAAAACTCAGCCATCAGTGGACTCACAGTTACTACTGAGAGCACACGCTTTTTCACAAACTGTCCTGTATACCTGCACTCTTGCACCTCAAATCCTGGTTTATGCAGCATTTTGAGCAGCGAGAGGAGGCAGCGCTCATACCCCCCCCCCCCCAACCTGGGGGCAGCTTGCAGTGCTTGGCATCCTGGTGTAGCAAGGCTTGGCGTGAGGGGCTGGGGGGCCATGCGGGTCACCCCATGCATGCGGGCGCTCATGCCTACAGGGGGAAAAGGGTGATCCCTGGTGGTGTGGGTACTCTGCTATTTTCTTCTGTTTCTGGAATAGTTTTGAAAAACATAGCAAAATGGGGGTTGCTCTGCTGGGGTTGGATCCTGACTTTGGTTTTCTCCTGCCTGCTCCCCAACCTCACCCAGCGAGGCAGAGGAGAGGGGGGGCATCAAAACCTGGAGGGGCTGGGTGAAATTTGGCCCTCACAAAAAAAAATTAAGAAAACACTGGATTTCATCGCTCTCAAGAAATTTCTGGAACATGAATAGTCACAACCATACAGCCAGATAGGAAACACTGTTGTTCCCCCCCCCCCCGCCAGGGGGAGGTCGGGAGGGCGTGCTGGTGGGGACAGCTGCATACTGGCAGGATTTCCAAGGAAGTCCTTGTTTCCTGGTGAGATCTTAAATCGGCCGCCCAGGGGCCCTTCCCCGTGGCCCGTCTATGTTCTGCCGGGGCTGGCCGTGTGGGCCTGCAGCCCTGCGCAGGAGGCTGTGGGCCAGTCTCCTCCCGCCGCCCGCGGTGGCTGCTAGTGGGGTTCCTTGGGTCAGCCAACAACGTTTTGTAACCGAAACGAGCGGTCCGTGTTTCGGGGTGGTTTTAATAAACAGCGTCTGTCGGCGTCCCTCCGTGCTTACGCAGGAACAGAGGAGGGCGGGTGGGTGCAGCTGCCCAAGCGAGCGGAGGCCCGGGCTCAGGCCAGACCGCCGCGGGGCTCGCCTCGCCCCGCCGCCGCTCCGCCATCGCCGGTGTTGGGCCGCCATCTAGCGGGCGGCGGCGGGGCTGTGCCCGGCCGGGCGAGGGCCACCGTGGGTTTCAAGATGTCTGTCGAAAAGCTGGAGGTGGCCTCTGCCTTCCCGGCCGGGAGTCCCCGGAGATGCTGGTGGATTTACAGCGAGAGGCAGGGCGCTGGGACCGTGGGCGGCCTGCTGCTCAAGGAGCACCCCGGGCAGGGCAGGCTCATCTTAGGCCCCCACATGTACCTGGCCCCCAAAAGCTTTGGGTTCTTGTTGGTTACTCTCTTCTTGACTTTGCCTGTCATGTCTAAAGACTTACTACTTTGCAAAATGTCATAGTTAACTTTGGTACCTGAGGTGTGTGGAAAACTAGGCAGTATCAGTATTGCATCCACCATATTCAGTTAGATTTAGCCCAGTATTGTCACTCTGAAACTTTCACAACCTATGCCTTAAAAATCATCATCAAATGGATCTGAAGCTTTAAATTATTAATGCAGATAGCTCTCGAGTTGTTATTTGCCCTGTGAGCCTTGGAGGCTTTTAGAGATGCCTCAAACTCTGAAACCTGATGAGATAACCGGTGGTAATCAGAAGACTTGCAAACCAGTGCGTTAGTGTCAGTCCGTTGTTACAAGCTCTCATAATGTAGTTATTGAGTGCTCACAACATAGAGGGGGAAACTTTCAGCTCCACTGAAATGGAGGGAACAGCAAATGCTCGACACTCACTTCATTGTGCTGTAGTGGAACTGCAGCAGGAGAGAGGGACAAATAAAGGCACTTTTAGGGAAAAAACCCAAGTTCATTACTGTGGTTGCATTTAGTGACCACAAACAGGACCAGGAATGTAGTAGGTGAAGGGAAAGCATTAACAGAGGCAAAGCCCACTCTCTAAGCTATTGCCAGTTCAGGAGCATGGCAGTTCAGGAAAGTATGGAGCTGCAAAGCCTTGCACAGCAAATTATTTCCCTAACTTGTTCTGGTATAGAAATTTCAGTAAACGTGGGTGCTCTGGTGGGCAGGGTTAAGTGTACATAATGGTCTGCTTAACCTAGTACATCCATCATATGGAACTGATGACTGATAAAATAAGCACAGCTAACATAGCATGCTGGGGAAAAGAGCGACAGGTGCTCCTACATTAACTGATTGTTTGAAATAGCAGTTTTGTTTTCATTCCTTCCCTAGGTTAGTGGCTAAACCCACCCCCACACCCCAGTAAAAACAAACTCTGCATAAATCAAGGATAATGGTTTACAAAATGTACTGTGGTCCTTCTGACAAACAGTTTAACTCCCAGCAGATGTACAAGATAGTCTGCCTTTAGGTGGCAGAGCTAGCTGTGGTCATTTAGTGTCTTGGGTACTATCAATAAGTTTGCTTAGACAAAGTCCACTGGAGCAATTCATAAGCAGGAAATACCAATACAGCAACCAGTAGCATTTTATCCAAAGCCACATCTGTGCTCCATCATCTTGGAGCCAAGCTGCTTACTGTAATACTAAACAGTACAAATCTGTTGATTTGATAATGCAATGTCAAATGGTAAATCTGGATCAGTGTTGCATATATCCAAGATTAAGCATTTCTGAGTCAAAGCCTTCAACTCCATTGAGAAAGAAATAGGCCTTAATCCTGATCTTGCTATAGTGGTGTTAGTGAGGAGTTATTTTGCTGATTTCACAGACATTTACATCTTTATTAAGTGGTAACCGAGATGACTGAGGTATGTCAGCCTCAGCTCTAACTTCAACAGCCACAGTTGTCTTCATTTTTCTACCAAGTGAAGTCACCCTTGTAATTGCTTAGGAAAGACTCAGTGTGCACATAATTCATCATGGCACTGTTTCCTTGCAGAGGAAACCTCCTGTAAACTGACTACATGTTTGAAAAACATGTACTCATCTACAAACTAACTAAAAGAGAAATTTTGAACAAAGGCTAGTAAACATCAAGACAAACCAATTACACTTAAATATGAATTTTATTGATAAGGGTATTTTGCTATAAATTAATAAAGAGAATGAGGACATATAGTAAAAGCAACAGTTAAGATAAAAAGTGCACAAGAACATGAAGGATCGAAGGGGACAACATCGGCTGCATGCTACTCTCCATGGCTTACACATATCTTAGTCATATAATGAGGAGGAAAAGCCGCAAACACATCTGAGGAACACAGGTGTGAATTTTCTCCTTTACTCAACTTGCTTAGCTGGTTCCATCGCCTATTGAATCTCCAATGAAGAACAAACGAAATTAAGTCAGTGTTGTGTGACATGTAGGATAGCTCCATGTAGATACAGTTCAGAATGTGCTTCAGCACTAGAAAAGGTGTGTCTTTGCCAAAAGCCAGTGCAGTTGCTCTGTACATAAACAGTTCCCGCTCCCTCTTCTCTAGTTCATAAGCCTTTACCCACTCACCAGAAGAGCCTGGCTCCCTAGCCCCCACATTCAAGCAAAAGAAGCCAATAGCTATGTTTTCACATGTAACTAAGAATTTGGCAGGGAGGGCCTGGTTCACCTCTTTAATGTGGTTAGACTTACAGACAGCTGAGCATTTCTACCCCACTCTCTGGAAGCCTGGCTCTGTCCAGCTGTCCACAACTGAGAATCCAGAACTAACTAGTCATAGATAAACATATAGACTTGTGACTTCTGTAAGCACTGACATTTAATTCTGAATGGACTGTAACTGCTATACAACAGATTTAGTCATTCTTAACTGATAACTGTACACTGCAAAAAACAGTGGCACTGTAGTGGCTGTGGACCTCCCATAGCTTTAGGGAGGTCAAGTATTGGGCCCTGGGTAGGAAAGCATGTGCTTGGACGCTATGCAGGTATAACTAGAATCACAGCATCATGAATAGCACCATTCAGAAATAAATACCTGTTTAGGACTATAATTTCAATCCATTTTGCAAATTATCTTGCCACACCCACTGCCTCTTCCCATCACTATGGTATCACCTATCTGCAGAAACTGGCATGGCAGTCCCTCTAAGCCCTGAAATCCACTCTGGCCCTGCTCCTTCAGCTCATACCAGCATCTACACAAACTGCAGATATGTGAAGTACTGGACTGGGCAGAGAAAGGCTATTGAGTCATGACGATGTATCCAGATGGACATTATTATAGCTATGACCAAATCTCCACTCTGTTCCTGAGCAACAAGAGGTACAGCCATGTCTTCAGGAAGCAAGTCTATGAACTTTAACAACCAGTGAACTCAAGCAGCTTATCCCCATGCCACTTTGTGCACCAAGACATTTCCACTTCTATTTCTGCAGTGACATCAGAAAGCCTACAAGTACCTGCAGTAAGATAACTGCTCCCTTGATTTTATGCTCTAACACAGTTTTGTACATTTGCTTTCTAGCTTCTAAATGTCTATGCTACCAGGATAGAAAAGTACCTCATGATTTTTGTATAAAAGAAGCCTATTGTTACCAAGATGGAACTGGAATCTTCAGCTTCAATTTGTAATTTTTTTTTACTTGAGAAGGGGTAAGGTTATTTTTTTTAACAGAGACTTACTTCAATTTGAACTTTTAAAAAGATAAGTTCTTGCTTTGAATTCAACCCAGGAATGTTCTGCAACCAACAGAGTCTTTATCTTGTATACTTCACTTGAAGCAGAGGACCTAGATACAGTTGTCTCCTGAAAGCGCAAGAGACATGTTCCCCTGCTGTGATCAAAAGCTCTTGCAAAAAAAACCCCAAAAAACACAAAACCACCCACACAATAAAACTCTGAACTTAAAATAAATTACCAGATGATTCACTTTGTGCTATTATTTCATAATGATTGTGAAAGTCAAAAGAAATCACAATGATGTTAAATTGTTTTATTCTCCTCCACCCCCTACAAACTAAATATTACACAGGGAGAAGAGGAGATAGAGGCATTCTACAGAACTAGTTATATTGTAAAGCACAAACTAAACAGCAGTGTAGACTTGTAATCAGCTTCAAGGTCATCTCAAGCCTTAAAAAGGGTAGGAATGTTTGTTTGCTTAAGTTCCAAACAGTCACCATCTCTTTCTGGCCTCAAGGGTACCAGGCCTCTAAGAGAACATCAGTAGTGTATTCCAATTTCTTTTGGTTTGGACTAGCAATAGGAAGCTTTTACTTTAGTCCTCTTTTGAACCTCCAAGAAGTCCTTTCAGTACCTACCACTGGCAGAACACATGCAGCTTGTATTAATCTGTGACAGGACATGCATGCTCATTGGTGTACTGCTCTGAGCCAAAGTTTCTTGAAAGAAGTTTACATTGTTTTGATTAGGCCCATTCTTAGTAATGCAGCCAGGATAACACCTGTCTGTTAACTTTTGATGATTTCAGTTTGTTGGGTTGGTCCTTGGAGTCATGAAAGCTTAGTGTTTCCCCTGGCTACTGCCCAAACTCTTGTCCAAGACCTCTATTGCTTAAATATGTAGGATAGAGCCAAGACTGCTTTAGGATGAAATGAAAAAGGTTGGGGCTCAATCTAAATTTATATGGGTGCAAGTTCTCATCTATTTTCATCTTTGTCGACATACTTGAAACCCTGTGAACCTTAAGGAAATTAACCAACCTACTTCTGAATGAAAGCATAAGAAAGATTTAACGCATTAAAACAGTATGAATACAGGAAGCCGAAAATGGAAGTAAAAAAATAAGTCCTCCTGGATTAAAGAAGTCAACTTAGGCACCCTGCCTCTTTTACCTGAACAAGAAAGCACATGTGTTTCTTCAGAGCTTTCTTTTCCCTGCCAAGCACAGCTCAGCATGGATTATAACAGGATAAGGTAATAGGCCACATAACACACAACAGTTGCACTCCAGGTTACAGTGCATAGCACAGCAGCCTGCAGAAGCACATTGCATAAGGAACCAGGCATACAAGCAAAGCCAGCCAGGTTCCTTGGAGTGTCTTCCTTAAGAAGTCAGGGAGGGAAGAGGAGACCTGCTGAACGTGAGGGGGAAATGTGCATAGAACAAACCCAGACTCAGCTGTGCTCGAAACTAGTTCCTGGTTCAGGAAACCTTGAAGGCAGACATTCTATCCTAGCCACGGCAAGGCAGCTGATATCAAAGTGCCTGTGTGCAAGGTCTACTTGCGGTGTTTGTTTCTCCCCTCTTGACTATTACTGCCTGCAGAGGGGTTCTGGTAGGCCCAACAGGGCAAGGGTTCTTCAAGTTAGTTTTCCTCCTGCAGACTCTGCAGAGTGAGAGCAGTAATGAGCAGAGACACTAGACAACGGCCTCTTCCTCAGCAGTGCAGTTGGTACAGTGTCTGAGGTGACTGTTCCACAGACAAGGAAGACTACTTGCAAAGCTAAAGATCCATTACTTCCATCTGACCAGAGAAGAGTGATTCAAGATAAAGAAGCAGGTGGAACAACAAACATTGGCTTCCTTGCCACACTGGTCATTGACATTTCTGGGAGAATAAAAAAACTGAGGCGTGCTGCTGCTTCTTAGTGGTTTGCTTCTATGTTCTCAAAGACAACTTCACCTGGATGGCATGAGAGACAGGTATAGGACTCCATCTAAGAAAATACACTACCATCTGCAGGAAAGTTTGGAGAGGAAAAAAAAAAAAAGAAAGATCGATCCTCAAGCATGGCAGACTACCTAACGCCAAGGAGTTTCTGCTGAGCTATATGTTTGTCTGGGTAATGTTTAGAAGCCAGTAGTACCTACATACTAATGCAGGGCTCCTGTAAACCTCCTATTCAGACCAGATTTTAGACTCCTCAAAAAATCAATTTTTTCAATGATGTTTACAATAGCAGTCTGTTTGTAAAGCTAGTGACTGCTACCATGTTACATTGGTGCTCCCATTGATCCTAATCAGTGCAAATCATTATAATTTCAAACATCGGAACAGAATTCAAGAACAGCACATGCCATCTCTAACCACTTAACGATATAGTGCCTTTAAACTCCCCTTAAGACAGTTAACAATCAGTTATTAAGATGTCACTACTGAAAAATAACTATCACATTTCTTAAAGTTTAACAACATTGCCAATATATTATTGCACACAATAAAGGGTTTTGGAACTACAAAGATAAGGAACGGGTAATCTAGAAGACCCAGAATAATGATCCCAGAGCCATTCCAGTTGCTGCTCCAGCAAGCATGCCCAGTGCAAGATCTCCATCGCTGTCACGGTAACGCTCTCGAATGATGACATGGTTTGCAGAGGGTTGGCCATAAGGTCCTAGGTAATAAGAGATTGTTAGAAGGAGGGCAAAAGAAATGTATTATCTTAATACCATGTGTCATAATTTCAAAACATGCCCATTCTTTCACCCTCTTCCTTCCACTGAACGCTAAGATGATATGAGCTACAAAGGTAGAATACATCTCTGCTTTGGATTCAGCCTCCACATCCATTAAATAAATCCAGAGTCCTAGCAATACTTCTAGCCTTATAAGAAAAGCTCATCACAAATGTAAATCTGAATGTTGTTCTGCAATTATATTAGCAAAGAATCTATGAATTACTCATTCTATCAAACACTCAGTGCTAATGCAAGAAATGGGTCTAAAAATTGATTCAACCTTGAAGTTAAGGCAAACAGTGTAGTTCCCCCACCCAGCCCGACCCAAAAAATCTTTGG
>JANZLQ010000041.1:16411370-16433444 GCA_026212715.1 Elanus axillaris
CTTCCACCTTCCCAGGAAGGTCCGCCCGCCCGCCTCCACCCACACCCAATTTGTTTTTATTTCTTTGCCGTCAGGTTGCCTTAACCATTTCGATGGCTTAGGAGGCTAAGCCGCCGAGCGCAAGCTTTTGATTTGAAAAGGGACTGCATCCCCTTTTCAAAGGAGCCTGCTCCCTAGGGCAACCACATCACACCGCTGATTTGCTGCAGTGGAGACCGCAGCGCGTACAATATGCCCTCCCCCCTCCGCCTGTGCTGCTTACAGCATCAGTCCGGAGCTGAGCGGGGAGACAGGAGCGATACCCGCTAACCCACCCATGCTTGGGAATGCCTGACTGGTAACGCAGTGCCTCCGACGAAAGGACCGGCAATTCCTCAGCTCTCCGAGATGCAAGCCAGTGCCGATTCCACCAAGATGGACTGTCTTTGGAGCAACTGGAAATGTCAGGGTATTATATCTATTCTAGTGTTGCATGCTAGAAGGACTGCATGTCAGAGGAGGCAAAGGCAGGATCCATCCATTTTTGCATTGTTCACCTGTGGGCCTTTGCATGCTGTTTTCTCTCCCTCCCAGTGAAGCTTGTCTTTGGGGATAATTTAAGAAAGAAAGATAAAGAGCCCTTAATTCTGTTCTTTGAATGCATTTTTCCCATCTCCAGCTGTCTCACTCTGAAAGCATCCAGGATAACAGGACCTTCCTTCCCACCTTATAGCTCATTCCCAGAGCATCCGCCCTTGCTGTTAGCGGTGCCATATCTCATCCCTGACTCTCTCCATCGGGCTGCTGCTGGCATGATTTCATACCTTTCGGGCTTTAGGAAAGCCGGGTGATGGTGAATTTGTGCCTGCTCGGGCTCGCGAGGGTTCGAGGCGGTTGCGTTGGGTGCCTCAGTGCATCCTGCCCATGGACACACCCATAGCAAGGGCTTAGCCTAGCGTTGACACAAAGAAAACGCAGCTTCGGCAAGAAGTGTGGTAGCACCAAGGCGGCCACGGCATTGCCACCCACTTCGTACTTTGCTGTAGGATTGCTTTGAAAAAAAAAAAAAAAAATTAATCCCTTCGTTGTGCTTTCAAGCACTCCGCTGAGCTGTTCGGGGGCAAAATTCTTGCGATGATGTTGTCTTGCTGCTGAGTAGGCGAGGAGAACAATAGCATCTCCCTTTTGGGCTTATTTTCAGCTTATTTTGAGCGGGTCGGTATCTGCGCTGGGTGGGGCTGGCTACCTTCCCAGGCGCCTCGGACAGCTTTTCAGCCATTTTTAGTCAGCTTCACACTTCCCAGCCAGCATTCAGCCTTTGTTTTGATAAAAGACAGTCTCTGTGACACTGCTCGGTGGGCAGATTAGAGGGAGAAAAGCTAGTGGTTGATCCTGCGGGGCGGGCTGCTGTCTGCTTTGGGTAGGCTTTGTTTGAATGTATTTTTTAATTTTAAGGTGCATGTTTACGCTGAATAGACAGTACATAATGTTGATGCACACAACAGGGCCTCTGGGAGAGAGATTGCTCTATAGCATCATCTCATTAAAGGGTCCAAGATGCACGCAGACATAGTTTCATAAATGCAGCTCAATGTAACGGAAGCCAGAAAACCTTCCTACATTGTTTTTTGGGGAGGGGAGGGCAAGGGGACATCTTTCAGACAGACACTTGTCTCTAGGGAGCCCGATATTTTTGCAATCTTAATTCAGTACCTAACTGTATTTACGGTCTGAGGGTTTTTTTAAGGAAGACAAGTAGCTGGAAAGTAAACAGATGCACCTGTTAAATGCCAGCCTCCAGCAGATCGGGCTTCCCATGCCTTAAGCAAGGTCTAGCTTTTTCTATAGGACTGCATGATTCATTAAGCTTATATGGCAGAGCCACAACCAAACTTCAGGGTCTTTTCATCTGAGCTTTGCAGATAAACTTCCTTGTTAGGTGGGGTTTGGGTTTTTTGTTTGTTGTTTCCAAAAGGCTCAATATTTTGCTCATCCTTATAAAAACATTAATTTGCTGAGTCAGGTTGCTGAAACACCTGTATTTAGAGGCAAACTAAATATTTTCCCTCTTTATTAGAAAAAATAGTATTTTTTCATAAATTAAAAAGAGGGGAATAACAAAGGGCATGCTGCTATTGTTTAATTAATAATTAATAATAATAGTGGGCTTTCCTTCCTTCGGTGCTCTCCTTTTTGAAACCAAAGTGGATTTGCTGAAAATTAAATGACACGGTATGTCCCATGCTGATTTGAAATAAAACCCAGGTCTGAAAAAAACAACGCAGCTAAAATAAATCACTTGCCTCACTTCCACATAATTTGCATATTTTTTTCTTTTTCTTGGGTGGTGCTTTATGATTCAAAAATGATACTGCAGAAAACATGAACTAGTCATAGATAATTATTTCTGTCAGCAAAGTGATCAGTCCCAGATAAAACAGGAGAAATTTAAAATTCAGAATAATGAAAACTAAAGATTTGATTCATTGATTCTTTTAAAATCTGTTATTGATATAGCCTCTGTCTCAACCCAGAATATCAGTTTTGTGCAAGCCTGGAGTTGTATAATTTTGCCAGCTTCATTATCAATGGAATTATGGTTCCTTTCTGAAGACTCTGGAAATGTCTCTGAATGTAACAGATGCAGACACAAACCTCAGTAAATACAGAGCATATTTTTACTGAAATTATGGAGATACAACATTGAGGTTAGCATAAGTTTTAATTAATAGTCAAGCTTGCAACTAGCTGAATTGGTGGTTTGTCCTTGTAGTAACTATAATTGGTGTAAAATTGGGTGGGGATCTTGAGAAGCTGCAGGGACACTTGGTAGAGCTTTGGCTTTGCCTCACTAAATCAATGTACTGTTACTTTCCTTGCAGTGAAGCAACTGATGCTGCTTCATACATTTAGAAATATTGCAGTGTGTTTTACCTACCCATCCTGCAGGTACAGCATGATTATGTCAATGGTAGATCATGATACAGCGCCTTGGGAGAGCAGGAGAGTAATTTGCCCCTGCTGGGCATATGCTACATTCAAAATATTATCATAGGCAGCTTTGGGGAATTGCAGCTGGCTTCCACACCCAAGTCATCTTTCACATTGGAAGGTGGTGCATTTGAAGTAGGCTGGGATGGAGCCATGCATAATGCATGAGTGTGCGGAGAAACGTCTCCGACTGGGCATGCTGATTGATGTTGGCCTTCGTGTAACAACCTATGGCCACTGCCAGCTGCGTGAGGCATCGCAGAGCATGGCTTCCAGAGGGGACCTGCTGGATGAGGTGTGCTTCCAGGTTCAGGTGGTGGAGCAGGTCTCTGTGCCTTCCCCAGGGACTCAGCCCAGCTCAGCAGGACTCATCCCCATGCCTTGCTGGAGAGGTTTCTCTGGAGTAGGAAGGTCTTTGCACCCCAACTTGTTGGAGCTATTTGATGTCAGTACACTGGTCCCCACGACTATTCCCTCTTCCACTGTTTCTTCCATGTGCCAGCTCTTGGGTGGTCATAAGTGACATGCTTGTTTCTGCAGTTTCAACCTCCTGCAAGACTTATTAAAAAAGAAAATCTGAAAGATCCAGAGATAAAGGACTGTTAACCATTCACAGAAATGATCCTAAATATTACCCGCATTATAAAACTTAATGTGGAAAAGGACTGCAGACTTTATCAAATCCATCTCACTGACAGCTCTGCTGGGACTGGAGTTATTAAGTAGCATTTTCTTGGCAGCTGTTTCCAGAGAACCAGCTTCCTTGCTTGATTGATCAATCAGTTGGTTTCCAAAGGGTGCTGAGAAGCTGCACCAACTATTTGAGGCAACGTTCCCCACTTTAAGTCTGATAAAGAAATTCAATGGCAATAACATGGATGCATGCTATTAATCTATAATCTTACTGACAGTTCTGAAATCTGTCTAATCGCAGATATTGTCATGAGAATATAACTTCAGCCAGTTGGGACCTTCAGTGCTTCCCTGAAAATATTGTGGGCTGAACTCTCAGCTGCAATCCACTTGTCTTGCTCAAATGAGCTCTCCCTCTTTTCAGCAGCTAAAGATCCATCCCAGAAGTTGGCTCTTACATTGGTAGAGCTAAAATCTTGGAACCAAGTCATCATCTGATATAACCAATTTAGGTAGTAGTTTCACAAAACTACACTAACTTATGAGGAATTGAATTCCTAATTTCACAGATGATTTCCTGTGAAATCTGAATGAAGTTTGTCAAGATTTGTTTCCGCTTTCAGATCTGCTTTCATTTTTTCATTGCTGCTGTAGAAGTTGTATTAATCATTCCTCAAGCACATCCCTGTTGATGGCAATAAGACTGCAAGATCAAGAGCTTAAAGTTAGAGGACAAACTCTTAGATAAGCTTCACACTGTTTGACTGCCAACCATCCCAACAAATACCTTGACCTAGGTAGTATCAAAAAATCACTGAGATTTCAGTAGCTCTGCCAAAATGTGCTCTGCACACATGCTGTGCCACGTCTGAATGTAAATTTTTTTCTTTTCTTTTAAGAATAGATGAACAATATTCTGTCATTGCCAGAACAAGGAGGTTCCCCAAAATAAGATTATTTTAAGGTATTCCCTGAGGAGTAATTTAAACTCTAGCAAGAAGGTGTTGATGGGGCAATAGCTGAAGGCAACATTGGAGGGCTGCTTTTGCTTTCATTAGGTCTCTGGGAAGTGAGTTTTGGTGAGGCTTTTTTTTTATATCAGAGGGGATACTGTCTCCTTGTCATATTTAATTCTTACAAATAACATAGGTCTGGGCCATTCATTTTGAACATCTGCAGATTTTCAAATGTTTGGATCGAGTTTGGAAGGGTCCAGGTCTGTTATTTTGGTCCAGGAGCATGTTAGGAAAATCTTAACATTTCCATAGCATTCTGTGCATTCAGACACTTGATTTAGGGGCTCTGCTTGGTCTCCTGGGTTTCTGCTCACTTAAAGTGAGAGCAGTAACATCCTCCATAGAAAGTGGCCAAGGCAGGTAGTGATATGGTTTGACAAACAGGAGGTGTGTGGAGGAGGCTTTCTCCTGCCACTATGTTAAATCCTGGTCTTAAAGCATCTTTCATGTGAAAACAATAACAATAACAACAACAATAATAATAAATACTACAATAGACGTGTGTGTGGTATAGTTGTAGGGCTGATTTTTATTGCCAATCCTTTTCTGTCTACTCAAGCCCCCTCTGGTGCCTCACATAAGGCAATCAATAAATACTTTTTTGCTCACATCTTGATCTTGCAGATGGAGTAGAAGATAACATGGAGGGCATCCTATATCAAGACTTTCCTTTTCCTTGGTCCTATTCCAGGTCTCCTCTCATCAGAGTCTGGGGACCAAGAAGGTCTGAACTTTCAAGTTGAGTCTTGGGGCAGGAGAATGATAAAGATATAAAGCTGAACTGAGGACAGGAAGTTAATGGACAAAGTGTGTACAAGAGGGAGAAGAAGTATGGAGAGATCCCTCAAGGCTGGAGATAAAGGATAAGGAGAGATACCTCATGAAATAGCACAGATATTATGTCTTGGCTCTGCTGTTAATCACAGCAGTCTCCTGAAGGCACCAGACTGCTCATTAAGTGGTGTACACGTCTGTATCACATTTGAATCAGGACTGTTGTGGGGAGGGCAGAAATGACCACATTGGATCCTTCACAGGGGAAAAGAGGGAAAGCCTGGTCCTGCAGCCTGTGGTTAAAGCTGCAAACTAGAATTTCTTTGACTGCGAGCAGTATTTACTTCTATTCAAAGATTTACAACTTTGTTGCATTTGTTGTCAAATATTGTTGCGACAACACTATAAACAAAATTGCCCTTCTTAAATCACGTTTCCTGATCTTTTCACTTCCAGTAGGTCTGAGAAATTACTTATGACGTAATTTTTTTTAATGAAGTCACAGTATTACACTGTATACAGAATCAAAGGCTGTGTGTAGACAGGTTTTCCTCACTTCTCATTAATACTAATGTTACATAGGGAATGAAGCTGTATGACCCATTGATTTTACCTCCTAAGGAGGTCCAAAGGGACCTCCATTGGGGGGGGGGCAGCTTGATCACATCCAAGGGTGTTTTTAGTACGCTGAAAAGCACATCACCTTTTATGCAATCATCAAGGCCCATGGGCCTCATTTGAAGGCTGGATACAAGGGTTTTGCACACGCTTTTTGTACTAACTTCCATGTATATGCTGCTTAACGCATGTTCATTTTTCATACAGTTGTTGCAATAGAGGAAAATCGTGCAAAGTCAGAAGGAGAGAACAGAGGTTTTCAGAGGAAGGGAGGAAGAAGCTGTGGAAGATGTGAAGAGTACTTTTCAAAACATAACCACGCAGGAGTCTGAAGGTGTGAGGACATTTTAGCTACAACTTGGTTTAGACCCTCTATTCTCCATCTAGGATTTCCACTCAGGAGCCTTGGGCTGCAGCAGCCCCATACCACAGTGCTTCTGGGGCCCATGTAAACCACCAGAGCCCAGTCCTCATGTTTCCATCAGGTTCTGAGGAGAATGGATTAAGGAGCATCACTATTTAGTCCACCTTGTCCATCTCAAGTTGTTCACCCCTGGCCTCCATCGTTGCCCTTTCCAGCCCCCAGGTCTGTCTTCTGGCTTTTTTGATGCCAAATATTGAGGAGCAGACACATTTTCTGCTGAAAGCCATGATGAGAGCTGGGAGAGCTTTTAGGCATGGTACTCAGGAGCAGTTCCTTGCTGGCACAAGCATTGCATGCTGCTGCTGTTATATTTGTGAGGTTAATTTTAACTTGCCTTGCAAACATGGGTGTTTACCAGCTACTCATATTATCAAGTGGTTGCTTCTATCATAGTGTTTACCTTTGTGCATCCTTAGTCTGGGGGTTGGCCCCAAATGGAGGACTCACATTAGTTTAATGAGATGAAGTTATCATAAAGTATAGCTGAGACACTGATTTGGCATCCTTGGAAACTTTTTCTTTTAAATAGAGGGCTACTTGAGTAACATTTTACAAGTTCTGCTGTCAGTTAAAAAGCATGGGTAGGTGATACTTTCAGATAAATAGCTCATCAGACATGCTTCTCCAGAAAAGTTCTTTAAAGGCACTTGCAGTGACCTGCAGCACTGCTGTCTTAGAGATGGCTGGCAAGTTCTCCTTAATAAATACAAATACTTTTGAGTCTAAGGCAGTTCTGGCAAAACCCAGAGTCCTTTTATACCTCCACAAATAAGCCAGAGCTCTGGTGTGTTTTACTGGAAAGAGTGCAAAGTGACTGACACAGCTTCCCTCCTTCCAGGAGGCTAAAGGGAGATCATGGAAAGCTACAGCTGAACAGCTTCTGCATGTTAATCGGCATGGTCAGGATTTTATAGTTGTGGTTTTCAAAACAGAAGGAACTCAAATCTCAGTGAAGCTGAGGCTGATTTCAGTGCCTGTTTTCCAAACCCTGTTTACAGATCCTAGCTGGAAACCTTAGGTGGTTTGAAGCTGGCATTTTGGCTCTCAGAAGTGTATCTTGCTTAGCCAGACAGATTGACCCACTGTCCGATTGCATGCACATCACATATCGACAGGCTCACATGGCACCAGCCTCCTGCTTCATGCATATTCAGCGTGCATTGCTCAGAATCATGCCATTGTAGTCGGGTCTGGGCAGTGCCGTGCACACACACAGACACACACACTGTCTGTGACACACCCAGTGCTTGCAGGACCCTTCACCACACTAGGATCTTTTTTCTTTCCCTAGAGATTGACCAAAGCATTTAATTATTATGTCATTGACTCGTACTGTGAGGGATCCCTCTCCTTTAATTTATCTAGGGAATGCTGTGCCCATGCAAAAGCCAGACTCGAAGACTGTCTCAGCCTGGCCAAGCGTGGGGCCAGTGCTGGCAAATGGCTCTGCAGAGAAGCGAGTGTGTGAAGGTGTGCAGCTCCAGCTCAGCTCCCAGCCCCGCCGTCCTCAGACTCACTGCATCCCTGTTTGCTGGGGAGGCTGGTCTGAGCCTGCGTGGTCATTTCTTCAGAGTGCAAAGGAAGGGGTGCAGGCATAAGCAGGCAGCTACCTGTCATCAAAGACTCAGGCCAACATTTATATTTTGTGATCTGTTGAAGGGCAGTAAACCCATGGGGTCAGTGAGTGTTTGAGGGAGAGAAAACTCAAAGCAGACATACAAATGTGGTGGACAACTTTCATCTTTCATTTTCATTCCCATTCAGAATAAAAAAAAGGGTGTGGAGGGGGTTGATGCCCCCAGTTCTGGGTTCACCTGATGGTGAAGGAGCAAATTTTGCATTCCTTTGCCCCTTGGTATCTATTTACAACACCAGACAACAATGTGACAGGTACTTTTGCTCTGGTGTAAATGGTTACAGGAGAAAATAGCACCCCAAGGAAGCCAGGCAAAGGATCCCAGCTAGTGGATTCTGCACCCAGTACACCTCTGCCTGCTTTTAAGGAAGATTAGTTTATGTAAGGAAATGTAGGGCAAAAATATGCTTGACCACCCTCTCGGTAAGGAAGCATTTCTTTACCAAGAGGATGGTCCAACACTGGAACAGGCTTCCTAGAGAGGTGGTTGATGCCCCAAGCCTGTCAGTGTTGAAAAGGCATTTGGACAATGCCCTTACAGCACACTTTAACTTTTGTTCATCCCTCAGTTGGTCAGGCAGTTGGACTAGATGATCATTTTAGGTCTCTTCCAACTGAAATATTTCTATTCTATTTTATTCTATTCTAGTAAAAAGCCTTTGAAGTGACTGAAGCTGTGCTTGAAAGAGCAAACGTGGTTCTGACATGTAGCTCAGGTGTTTTCAGCACCATCTAAATTCCAGGGGAACTGATACAGCTCAAATCCCTGAGGCCTGTGAGCACAAGAAGTGCTTTCTCCAAGGAAGCCCATGGACCATGGCTGGACCCCACAAGTCGCCACTGATCTCTAGCTCTGAACTCTCCTTCTCCCCCTTCCCTGCCCAAGGAGTTGTGAGGTTCACCTCCCTCCTGCATCACCTTTTGCAAGCCAGTTTGGCTCACCACCTTCTCCCTATGGGAGAGGAGGAGGAACGGCTGTGGGAGCAGCAAATCCATCCTGAACAGCTGGACATGGCAGCTGCCTGTCCCTGAGAGGGAGACAAGGAGAAGGCAGATTTGGTTCCTGCCCTTGAAAATCCCAACTGACCTACTGCAGGCTCTGGGGGGGGGTGGTGTGTGTGTTCCCAGGCTGGACATGGGCACTGGCACAGCCACATAAAAATCATTCAACTTATGTCTCCCTCCTCTGTGCTGAGATATTCCACCTAGCAGTTGGCACATATTTTTTCCATGCACATGGGAATATTTGCCTCAGGTCTAAAAGACACGGGATCCCTCTCTCCCAGGTCTCATTTGGCTGGCAAAAGAGGCCAGCTGCCTTTTCATCTCCTCTTTCGCGCATGCACATATCTCCAGAACTGTGTCATTTGGCGTCTGTCCATCTTGCTCGGATTTGTGGCAAGCCTTTCCTTACCTGATACAGCTTAGTAAATATCCCAGCCATTTCATGGCAGAAAGGGCAAGTTTCAGGATGTAGACACACCTGGTCAAGTCTGTCTTGAGTCATTCAGCATCTTCCTTGTTGAGGGGAATGAGAAAACGCAGTTTGGCATCTGTCTGTATGTGAGAATAGAGCCCACCTCCAGTCTGCAGGAATATGTGGTGGAAGATCCTCAAAAGAAAGAGAGGGGGCTTAGTTGCTCATCTTGGGTCTTAGCATCAATTGGGATTGATTCAGGGAACTCTACTGAAGTGGGCTTTTGTATGTTTTGGCTCAGCTCTCATTCTCTCATTTGTTTGCCTGTCTACTGCCTGTGTTCCAGGTAGTATTTTTCCCTGGTGCATGGCTTTTTTTCTTTCAATCAGTAGATGATGTTCCATGTAGAGCTTCCTGAGCTAGCTCAGCTGTGCTCATTTCATTTAACATGAAGGTATTATGCGATATAAACTTTAAGTATCTCAAAAAGTGAGATTTGCATAGATTTCCAATACTGTCCTGTGACAGAGGAATTTTTAAGCACAAAAATTATCAGGCTGTGAATAACACCTCCTGTCCAAATGCTCACTGGTAAAAGCACCCCAGTTGTTGTGCTGTACTGCAGAATTTTACAGCACCTTGACTGAAAAAGAATATAAAAAATGGTAAAAACTGCACACTTGTGTTCTGGATGCCATTTTGTAAAGATGGTTGACAAGTCACATACTCCAGCACATCAACACTGTAACAATTTGTGGAGCTCCCGCTGCCTGCATCAATACAGCTGGGCCTGTCACTAACCTCCACGATATATGTGCATGCTCTGACTATGTTGTAACTGCATTTTGGAGCATTCCCTAGTCCATGCCCCTAGGTTTCTGCAGGAAGGAGACCTAGGCGTATATCTGGAAAGACTCTGGCCTGGTCCTCAATTTGTAAAGTCAGCACCCAGGGCCCCAGCACGTACCACCAAGGTCTCCCGTCCCTTGGCTTCCATGCAGCCCATAGATCTATTCATGAATGCTCATGATCACAGGTCCAGTGCTGAATGCTGGCACTTAAAAATATGAAAGAGTTATTTATTATATTGTGTATATTGATGGAGAATATAGTAGAATGTGAATGTTGCATGAAGTGAAAAGAACTCAGTAATACAACAGCAATTTTTGCATTCAAGCCCATCGCTTTGAAAAGCAATGCTAATATGTGTAATAGTAATGAGTAATATAGCACATTAACTCGAGGCAAACATGCCATGGTGACTCACAATTTTTGGAGATTAGATGATAAGAACTACTAGTCTGGATTAATTTTGTTTCTTTTTGTATTTGTGAAAATTTTTTTGACAGATTGCAGTTTCCCTGAATTTACTCTTTGTTCAGAATGATTTGACAAGTGGCATCTATGAAATCTGTTTGGCCGGTGGTGTGTTCAAGCTGTTCATGAGGACTTGTGCAGTGTGTGAAATTAAAGCTGTTTTTTTTAGATTGTCATGAGCATGTTCTTTGGCTGGATGAAGAGTCCTCTCAGAAAGAGGGTATGGGTGTAAAGAAATTAAATTCACCTTTGTGGACTGGCTATTCAGCAATCATATCATAAAATTTTGCTTTTATAGTGGCTATTCCTGATGGTAACATTGTTTGCTGGAGGGGTTGGAATAAACTATACAAACTGGGTAAAAAATACTGTCAAAATTAACTGCTTTACAAATGTAAAAATACATTGGTTGAAAATGGTTTTCTGCACTTGCTTTGTTCTAATACCTCCCGTGGATTTAGACAAGGAAAGTTTCCTACCAATGTAACTATTAAGCAGTGGTAAAACCAGGAGTCTTTTCTTTTCTCAAAACTTCAGAAATAACAAAATCATATTGTCAAAACTTTGAATAGCAAAGTGGTTTATTGTGGCTAACCCCAAACTTTCTCATTTGTTTATCAACAACCAAAACTTAAAAATGCTTTGATCAAGCATTTGGCATTTGGACTTGTGTCAAAGAAACAATGCAGAATTTCCAGAGTAATTAAATGCAAGCTAGGGTGAAAACTTCCATACAACTCTAACAACAACACAAACCCCAGCTTGCATTTGCCTTGCTGCTGCACCTTACCGTGCTGTGGTTGGAGATATTCATCCATCTTATCTAACCCAGACACAGATGCAAGAAATACAAGGATTTCAAGTAGGTCACCGGTTGCAATTTCTTCAGTGTGTTGCTGAAGTCACTTCACTGCTTCTGCTGAGGAGTTCCTGTTGATGCTGATGTGAGCAGGAGCATCACTCCTCCCTTTACTCTCCTGCAAGGACTCCAAGCATTGCAGTGGCCATGGTGGCCACCCTCATGCCCTTCCAGCTCCTGCCTTTAACATGTTGGTCTTCTCTCCCCAGCTATTGACCTGTTGTACTGGCGTGACATCAAGCAGACAGGAATCGTGTTTGGCAGTCTCCTGTTGCTGCTCTTCTCCCTGACCCAGTTCAGTGTCGTCAGCGTTGTGGCCTACCTGGCCCTTGCTGGCCTCTCGGCCACCATTAGCTTCAGAATCTACAAATCGGTCCTACAGGCTGTGCAGAAGACGGACGAGGGCCACCCCTTCAAGTGAGTGCTTTGCAGTCATGGCCAGGGGCTGTTTATCTTGCAAAGGATCCATTCCCAGTGGCAATTCATGTTTCTTTAGCTGCCACTTTTATACTGGCTAAGATTCTTTTCTTGCTCGTAACGAGGGGAAATAATTTTTTCTGTGTCTCAAGAGCTGTAAGGCTGTATTGGCTTAGATCCTGGGGGACGAAAAACAACACAAAAGCCGTTATCCTCTGATACATGGGAATTTTTTTCCTGAAATTCAAAAGATCCAGAAACTTTTAAGCAAACAGAAAAGGAGTTTCATTAGAACTAATGATAATACAGTATCTCTGCAAGCAGGAAGATTATTGTTTCTGGGCACACTCTTTTGGGCATAGAAGGAAACTATTTATGTCTTTTCTGCAGCACTGCTTGGCTGTGATGTGTCAATCCATTACCACACAGCACTAGGTGATGGTGCCAATGCCAGTGTCCTCCCCACCCTCCCCAGGGTCTAGGTGGTTTGCTCCAGGAGAGGAGTCATCTTTTCTCCTCTGCTGTAGCAACAAGTTGGTAAACCAGGTCGTGGGACTGGTCTGGTTCACAAACACACACACTGAAAAAAAAGTTGTGTTGGGGTGCTGCTCCTTCTGTTTCTTTGATCAGTTCTGAGATGCGACTCATGACACGTGCATTGCTCAGAGGTGCAGGGCAGGTGGAGGGATGGAGGAGAGAGTAGGGTGCATCACTGCCAAAGGTGATACGTGGCCAGACAGCAGCTTTTGTTCCTCCAGAAGCTGCCAGCTGGAGGAGATGTACTCTTCTGCAGCAGGAATGTTGCACAGAAGTTTGTTGGGAACACCCCCCAGTTAGGATTTGCATCCCCCTTCGCATGGAGCAAAGAGGCAACCCATCAAGACCAGGCTCTGCATGGGGAGAGGGCAAGGCTGGAGGCAAACAGCCCCAGCACAGCCTGCGATTGCCCAGGGAGATGGGTCATGCAAGGCAAACACAGTGTGTGCTGGTAGCTCTGTGCCTGCAGGAAGGGGGACACGTTGCTCCAGTGCAAAGAAATGAGGTCTGGGGAGGAGGGAGTGATGGGGTAGACAGGCAGGAGCAGGAATGGCAGGTGAACCTGCCTGGGTTTGTAACTGGATCTGTGTTTCTGGCAGAGCCTACTTGGAGATGGAAATGAATCTTTCACAGGACCAGATTCAGAAATACACAGACTGTCTCCAGCTATACGTCAACAGCACAGTCAAAGAGCTGAGGAGACTCTTTCTTGTTCAGGACCTCGTGGATTCTTTAAAAGTAGGATTGATTTAAATATTTTTAACCCCCCTCTAGAGGATCAGTCTGCATTTCAAAGAGCTCCTTCCCTTGTTGACAGTGTCATCAGAAAACCTAGTTTTCTGTGGCTCCAAATACAAAAGTTGCTCTCCTATTCAAAATCTCCTTTTTGATTTCCAAACTGCTTTCTTCCAGCAGTTTAGAGGTTTGGCAATCTGCATTTGAATTTATTGGTATGTAATACAGGAGTTATGAAAGTTGTAGGACGAGCTTAGCTCCACTGCAGTTCTAGAAGCATCTCTGCATTATGCTTTCTATGACTTTGCCACAAAATAGTGTGTTCCCCTCTAATACCTCTGTTAATGTGGATTTCCTCTAATGGAGGAAGGCCGCCTTTCCCTCCCTGCTGAGATAATTGTTTTCAGCCTTATACCCTAGAACCCAAGTAGGTGTTCTTCAGAGCACAGGGAAGATCATTAAGAGAGTAGACATGGGTTAGGCTCCTAAATTACTGAGGATTTGTAGAAAAATGTACCCAACTCCCAGCCTCAAGAGTTTTCAGTCACTGGGATTATCACTGTGGGGCTATGATTAACCTGTATGGGATGACCCCTACCATCATCAATATTGGATGCAGAAATCTGCCTATTCCGTGCTCAATGCAGAGTCCTAAATGTATGCAATTAAGCCCTAAATATATGTGAAAGCTCAGCTAAGAGGGTGAGAAGCAGTGAACAGCAGAACGGAGAATGGGGTTTATACACCCAGAAAAAGTACCTAGTTCCTAATGTGCCTTACTTAACAGCTCCCCTTACACGTTAAAAAAGGCTAATTTATTCTTGTGCTGACATTGGAGGTGATGTAATGATCCGTCTTTAATTTAGTTTGCAGTACTAATGTGGCTGCTGACTTACGTGGGAGCCCTCTTCAATGGCCTGACTCTTCTGATAATGGGTAAAAATCATCATTTCTTTAAAAATCTATTTTTAACTGTAACTCCCTTGCAATTTCTACTTAGACAAAACAGCCTATCTTTGTTGGGCCTTCCCCACAGTTAAACCATCAACTTTATTTCCTTTTCCAGTAAATATTCATTATTCCTATTTCATTATCCCTCCCGCTAGAACTAATTTGGTTTTGCAGAGCAATGGGAAATTCCATATTTGGGAGGTTTGAGCAAAGTTCATTTTCAACACAAAGATCCCTGGTGGATCAGCTGACCAAGTGGCATGATATGTGTTTGTCACTGAAGTAGGTCTCTTCTCTGGAGGAATCTGATCTGCAGGAATATAACTGTGTGCTCTTTTTCTCCTCAGCTGTGGTGTCTATGTTTACTCTTCCTGTTGTATATGACAAGTACCAGGTAAGTCTGTCTGCACGGTGTGGTTTGGGTGTCTGGGTGGTTCTGCCTTGTTGATGCCTGATTGACTGGGTCTCCTTTTGCTCTTTGCAGGCACAGATTGATCAATACTTGGGACTTGTGCGGACCCACATAAACACTGTTGTGGCAAAGTGAGTTCAGCAGCAGGCTTGAGCAGAAGTCTTGCTGTGAGGTTGCGGTGCCCTGAGGGTGGCTAAGAGCTGGGTGGTCCCGGGGACAACGTGCCCTGTGAATGATGTCCTCCCAGCTCCTGGCATGTAAGACTGCAGGAGGGCAGATCCCTGGACAAACACAGGCCTTCTCAGCTGAGCGTAGACTAAGGCAGAGCTGTGCTCCCCTCTCCTGCCATTTGGGGGAGCTGTGGACAGAGCCGCCCAACCCGGGACTGACGTCCGTACAAAGACACCAAGACAAAGAGGAAGGAATGTGTAAACTGCCTTCCCCACTGACCACTCCAGGCCTGGGTTTTTGCTTTCAGGGACTCTGACCTTCAGATTTAATAATACCATTAATGAAAAAAGTGGGAATTGGAACACCACCCTGTTACAGAAAGAAAGAAAGAAAATACCTGGAAGCACCATGATCTTGTTTCAAACCACCATGGAACAGACAGAAGACCTGGATGAAATTTTTGAGCCAGTCTGCTTTAGTTCCTAATGTGTTGCCTGTATCAAAAGCTTTTGTGGGATCCCTAAGGGCTCAGTGAGGGTCTAAGCATAGTTCTTGAAACTTGAGAATTACTGAAGCAGGATGGCTGGTCTGGAAGGTAGATCTGTGCATCTCGACACTTTGTATCTGTGGTGTTGCAAAAACTGTCTGAATAACAGGTATCCCATGGAAGGTTTCAAAATGGTGAGGTAGAGAGAGCAAGTGACCCACGAGGAGATGCTGAGGAAACTGGGCTTGTTTAGCCTGACAAGGAGGGAGCTAAGGAGTGATTTCATAGCAGCCTGTAAATACTTGGTAGGAAGTTACAAGATGATAGAGCCAAACTCCTTTCAGTAGTGGCAGAAGTTTTAACAAGGAGCAACAACACAAATCCAGTTTAGGAGGTTGCTGTTGGACATTAGGAGAAACTTTTTCACTAGGAGATTAGGACAGCACTGGAGCAGGCTACACAGGAAGGTGCCAGAACCTCCTTCCTTGGAGGTTTTCAAGATGCAGCAAGACAAAGCCATGGGCTACCTGATTTAGCATTGGCAATAGTCCTGCCTCACATAGGAAGCTGATTCAAAGACTTCTGGGGTCCTTTCTAGCCAATATTTCTGTGACTCTGCAAAACACTTAGCCTTGGGCAGGACTAAAAGTTTGTATTGAAAACTGTTTTTTAAACTTAATTCCTGGCTTCCAATAGATAATATACCATGGTAAAATAATGAAGGGGGTGAGAATATCACTGAGCATATCCCATGGTTACATGAACCACCCAAAACTGGTCCATTTTCATCTAGGGGCCTGTAAGAACACATAGATGGACAGCACTTCTTTTTTTTTTTTATTAGTCTCTAGTCCACCTGTTGCGACAACACACTGAACACAAGCTGGAGATCACCCGTGGATAAGACTCCAGGTGGGGATCTGCTGGAATGGAATAGCTGCTGCATCATATAATCTCTTTTTTTTCTTCTCTATTTCTAGGATTCAAGCTAAAATCCCAGGTGCTAAGAGAAAGGCAGAGTAAAGCAGACATCAAGAATTCATCTACTACAGTAGCGAATAATGGGGGAATCTGGAGTGAAACAGCTCTGTTCTTACACTTTACTGGAAATTTATCGTTCTTTATTTTCTCAACACCGTAATCTTAGAAACATAAAACTCAGAAGCAGTGCTTTTCCCCTGCTGCTTCTGCACTTAGAATATTTGCAATCACTTGTGTCAAGCACTAAAGTATAGTAAAGAGAAAAGTGTACTAGATGTGGTTTTTTGTGTTGCTTATAAAGTGCATGATGGTGAGAGCCTAAATAATATTGACCTTTTTATTTTATTTTTTTAGTGTTTTTCCTTCTTCTATTGGCATTGCTTCTATAACTTTTAATGTTACATGTGGCTAGGGGCTTTCCTGCTTAGCGCACTGATGCAATAGTTAAAATTGCTTCTACGTCACTGGGTTGCTGGTTGGATTCATCTTTATTAACTATATAGAATTGTAGACTGATGTTTTAGTGTTTTCCAGCACAAATAAAATAAACAGTAATCGGTACTTATGGTAATCAGTTTTGTATAACTCAAAAAAATGAAAACAAAACCCAGTACTTTTGTCGTAAGGGATTGACAGGCTGACTTACATGTATGGTAACTGGAAAGTTCCAGCATGTTAAATTTATTACAATTTGTATTACATTCTCTGTAGTTCCTAATGGACTTAATTATGGACTATGAATATTTGCACTTATGTACTTGATACCGAATGCAGAAATAAATGTTACTAAATGTAAAACATTCTCTCTCTCTTGTTGCCAGTGGGATTATCTTGACATTTGCAAACTGGACACATACCATGCAAAAAGAAGGATTTTCTCTCTCTCTCCCCTTGAGATCCTCCCATGCCTTGTCCTTACAAAATGGTACAGTCCAACAAGATCATCTGTAATATGTAGCTCATCTGTCAGTTTCACATCTTGATGAGTACGGCAATAAAAGAAGGATCTTAGCATGTAGTTTGTTTTTTTGTTGGTGGTGTTAGCAAGTAGCAGGAACTGAATAATTGTCTCTTCCTCTATTTGCACATTGTGCAAATCATAAGCAACACACTATGGGAGGGGTCAGCACACCAAACCGGACTTTCCATTTCATTATCGTCATGTTACTCTCTTATCCAAAGCTGTTCTCTGAAATCTCCTTTAAACTGTGGGATCCATACTGAATCCAGAGACTGGGAACTGAAATAAACATTTTGCTCTTGTTCAAAGGTGAAGGTTTTTACCAGTTGGCATTTAGTGTTTGAGAACCATCAGACAAAAGAAACAGCTGTTGAACATTATCTAACGTGCTTCAAGACAAACAACTGGTTAAGTGCTGAATGATTTGCCTATTTGTGGAACATACCTGTAGAAAATCTTTTTTTTTTTTTTTTGTATAAAAATGTGAACATCAAAACATTTTCAGCTCAATTGCAGGTTTTCTTTTTTTCTATCACAAAAGGTTTTTATGCAGATATTATTTTCTCTACAAAGAACTAGATCCTTAAACACTTATCCCAACTTTTTGACTTGAAGTCTTTCCTTAGATTCATTCATTTAATTCACCTTAATCTCAGTTACACATGGACATGGTGACATCTGTCCAAGGTCAGGCTGCAGTTCGGTTTGTGTATAAATGTACAATCCAAATGCACATGAGGAGTTGATAGAAACATTGGTATGGCTGTGGGCTAGTTAATTCTTGTGATGAGTCTCAAATACCATTATTTTCATTTAAGGTTTATAATCTTCCTTGCTCTTATTTAAAAATACTGGACTGTCTTTTAAATGTCACCTGCAACTAGATAGGAACATTTTTTCCAATTAAAAACTGAATGCCTTGAAATGACATATGTTGCTTTTGATCAAATGGAGTCCATTTTGTTTAGCATGTGTAGTTTGCAGACAGGAGTTAAAATTCAACATCTACCCCCAGCTTTAACTGCCTCTTAGACTTTCCTACCAGTGCATTCAGGTGGCCAGTATATATCCTGTATCTCTGAGGAAGACACTACAGCCTGTACTAGTGCCCTTGAGGATAAAGATTGACCCTCAGAGTTCTTACAGCTTACAAAATGAGTATGTGGGTCCAACAGGTTAATTTTGAAAATGAGCACATTTAATGTCCCATCCCACTGGTCACATAAATGTGTTCTTCCGTAGCACCACTGATGCAGTTATACCCAAGACTAGCCTTTCGCAATGCCAAACACTATGCAGGACTTAAAGGCTACATCTCCTGTATATTTGGAAATCAAACAAAAGAAAACCTTCTGGCAGAGTCTAAATATTCCTAAAAGCCTAAATCAATAGAGACCAAGAACCCCATTCTTGTCTCCTCCAGCATCACCCTCTCTCAAAACCCCCAGCCCCCTGCTCCAGGCCCCCATCGCTCTGACTGTACCCCTGCACATACACCTCTCAAGTCCATACCCTTTATCTTTTCCTCACATCCCACCTTTCCATCCCACCTCCCCAATTTCCTTGCAGCCACCCTGACTTTCCATGTATTTAGCAGCAACAGCCTGCAAGTGGGCAAGTGCTGCTGAGCAGCTGGGGTGGGTTAATCTGCTGGGTGAAACCAACTCGGGAGACCATGCTGGGATGTACCAGAAGCAGAGGACTTTAGCCAGGGCTTGGATTGCTTGTGCTGCTTATGGCTGCTATCGCCTTACTGGAATCACAGCAGCACTTTCCATGATGCCTTTGAACACAGAAGCCTGGAGAAAGCCATCATGCCCAAAGCTCCCAAAAGCCTTGTTTGCAAACCTCTGCTAACTCATGGTCCTGCTATGCAGCTTGCAATGACAGAGCCCCTGTGCATATAGGGAGTGAAAGCTTGTGATGCCTTTTGTGTTCTCTGATACGTCTCATCCATTGAGCAACACTATGGGGAGGGGCTATACCTCCATCTTTTATGGTTTTCAAGCAAGTGAGAGAAAAAACCAACACTGAGCTCTACTTTTTAAAATATTTTAGTGTGATTACAGTAGATGGCTAAAGATATCTACCACAATGACACATTCATGGGCTGAGCTGTGCTCTGAGGTACACAGGCTGTAAAGCCCTTTTGTTTCTGATCTTCATTTGTATTCAAAGTGGAGAGCAACGGTGGACAAGCTTGGATAGTAAAAGCAGCAAACTTGTGAGGATTTCTAGGCAGGTGAAACCTGGAAAGCAGCCCACACTGCCTGGTAAAATGAAGGGGAGGGGAAGGCATTACACCATTCTTTTATCTTCAAAATATTCCTTGCCAGAGGAACCTAGACATCACAGCACATCACTAGTGCTTCAGGAGTCAGCTTGTCCTCCTGGTCCAAAGGCTGCTTTAACAAGATATGCCAGTGTATGGATGTTTTGAAGACCCACCTAACCAGGTTCAGGTGGTTGGAGTTAGGTGTGTGCTGAATACCTTGCCCAAGCAGCATCTCTCATCCTCTGTCTCTGGGTAGTTTGAGATGCTGATACTCCCTTTCTGGAGAGGAAGCTGAGAGGTTTCTAAGGTGGATGTCTCAGCTGGGAGGCTTATTTAGATGCAAGGACAGGTCTGGACCTGGCCTTCCCATGGGAACTGGCTGGCTAAGGTAAAGAAGACAGCTGTGTTTTGATCTGCTTGACAAGGTGCTGCCATTCCAGGAAGATAACAGGTCTGCTGCTGAGCTTACCTTTGAAAGCCAGCCCAAATGACTGTGCTAATTTGAACTGAGACCTGTTCAACTCTGGCTTGGGGATATGAAATCAAGAGTGGCATGATGGTGGGAGAAAAAATTTTGTTGGAACATCTACACCTACAAACATGTCTTTTTTTTAAGCTCTATGACTTTAAAATATCTTCGTCGTTTCACCTGTACCTTCCAGAAACTTTATAAAATTGCTCCTAAACTGCTGTCTGTTAAGGAGGGGTTTGATAGTTACTGATAGCTCTGTCAGTGCTTTGTCACTGGAATGTCTGTGTGTGTACCTTGAAATGAATACTCCATTGGTCATTTGATGTGAAATGTGAATACTGTCTAATGTTGTTGGTTTTGATTCCCTGCTTCTTGGTGCCTCAGCAGTATTCCACTCTTCTTCAAGCCTATGTATTTGCCTCTGAGCTGTTACTGATAATTTTTATGCATCCTCTGCTCTTTAATATTAAAAATATAGTGAGAGCAGGATCATAAAACACATCAGTGTCGGGAAAGTCCTGAAATTGGGGGAGGTAAGAATGATATAATGTTCTGTGAGCAGCTAATCAGGTTAAAGAGAATTTGTCTGCTTCCTCATAGCTTTTGCTATCTCCCTGCATTCTTTCAGATGGCAGCTGGCTCCCATCCCTGTCCTGGTGGGTTACAAGTCAGTCAACTGTAAGCTTCTCAGTCTTCCTTTCTCCATATGGGCCCAGGGAAATATGTGGCAAGCCCATGTGTTTGCCCAGTGCAGCTTTGAAAACACCAAGTGTGATGTATTTCTTCCTGGCTTTTCTTAATATATTTGTTTCTCAGGCACAGAATTAAAAGATGCTCTATCAGTGAACTTGCATGCAAGCTTCCTGGGATGCCGGGAATCAGTGGAGTGAGGCTGCTGGCGTGAAGGAGCCTTGTAAGACTGGCTGGCACATGCAGCCACTGCAGGACATATGGTATTTGGATAAGGGTAAGACGTGTCCGCTGATAAGAGTAAATAGCTACAGTGCCTGAAAATGGAAGGAGGAACAGTCTCTATTCATTTCTGCCAGGCTTTCTTGCTGCTCAGCACCTTTACAGGAGAGAGTGGCAAAACCCTGCTCTCTGCCACAGTAGGGGAAAGACACTGAGAGCGGACGATCCTTCTCCACAGGTGTGTGTGGAAATGGGAGTTGACTGTAAGGAGGTATATAGACTTGACTGGCCTGTCTCTTACCTAAATAGTTCATTTCCTTGTCTTTGGTGTTTGCTTGTAAGTGAACAGTAGATGTAAGAGATAGAAAATCCTGTTTTAAATTTAGTTAATAATTTTCAACTTAATACATAGAGAAGTTGCCAAGATTGTTCTGATCCTTTCTAGTCTTCCTGATTGATAATGTGTCCCTCTTGGCAGGAAAACAAACCATTGGCCCAATACGGAGCAACTTAGCAGTCAAAGTGAGGAGGGGATACTCCCCAAACAACCACCAAAGATCACCTGAGAACCCTGCGCATGTGGAGAAGGCATTTGCTGTGACATTGTTATATAATCCTATGCATACACATTAGATAGTTTTAATATGTACTAGGTAGGAGTAGTTTAATAAATTAGATGCAATTGTTACTGTTTAAAAGGGACACACCTGATGAACCTGGTGTGCTTGATTTGTGGAAAGTCCACCAAGTGCCCAGGCCTGAATAAAAAGCAATATCTCTCCTGAGTGTGTGAAACTGGCCTATTGTGCATCAGCTAACGAATCTGCTTTTAGGACAACACAATCAGCTCACTGCCTCTTGGTGCTCTCCTCTGGTCAGCATCTAATCCAAGTAACTGCAGGCTAGCAAGTCAGATGCCTGTGACTTGCCACTTCTACAGCTCTCCTTTCTTGTTTTATGGGTAGCTGTTAATGGGCGAGGATGACCACTGCAGAACTGTTGAACCACAAACAGGATTCATCTACCCCGTGTGCAAGCCAGTAACACACAGACTTGAGGTATTTTCAAATTAATTTCATTGATGTGCATGAATGGGTGC
>JANZLQ010000041.1:16433916-16447260 GCA_026212715.1 Elanus axillaris
GAACCAGAAAGGGCACCTGAACCCCCTGAACCTGTTGCAAGCCCAGCTATCTTCACCATCTCTGCAGCTCCCCTAGAAAGACTGCTGTATCTGCATGTATGCCAGATTTATAATCTGGGGGACATCACCATATGTGCGCAAGGCAAGGTAAAGTTACATGGGCAGGCAGGTACATGGGTAGGTGGTTCTGTCTAGCACTCCGGCAAGGCCCCATTGACTGGGATGTGCCCATCCCTGCACTGCCTGTGTTCTTGGCTTCCCTTTCCCTCCCGCTCTGCCTCAGCCAAAATGCTGGGAGATGCTGAAGGAACCAGGACCAAAATAAGATGATGGGATAGAGCTGCAGAAGGAGTCTATCTAGGAAAACCAACAGACAAAGTAGGCCTGTGCTGACATGCTTTCATTGCTTTTCCCTCCTGTCTGCCCCTTAGCTAGGACTCATTTCTCATGTTCACTGAATATTAAAGTGATTCAGGCACAAGGTTGCAATTTATGCCTCCTCATGGCTCTTTTTGTTTAAGTTGAAAAAATAATTCAGTCCAGTGAAGCTAATCGTCATTCACAGTAAGGCCCCTCTACATATATTTGCCTTTATGATGAAGCTATAAAGAGAGTATTAGTTACATTTTTACTTCTTTTGTATAGCCCTCCAATTTAGCTGAAGTGATGTATTGTCCAGACCAGTCCAAAAATGTGTATAATGTTTTATAGATGTGACTTTAAAAAAAAAAAAAAAGGGTATGTAACATCCGGGCAGTAGATGACTTGAATAGCAGATGTCTTTACACAAAATATTCTTCATTTACCAAGTTAGATATGAGGCCTAATTCAATTGCTCCTAATTCCATAGAAGCTTGCTTGGAGAAAGTACCATCCACAGGTTTATTAGCCTGTTACAGGCTACAGGTGAAAAAGTATCACCTTCGGCACAGGCTAAACATAGTTGCTGAACAGTTACCAGCAGAACATCAGCTTAACTTGTCAGTTATCAGCAAATTTGCAGCACTTAATTAGGAAGAGGTGGGGCTCTAGCCTTCTCAGAACTCATCCGAGGAAGCACCTCTTGTATTCCTTCTAGTCAGAAATTCTGAAGTCCTGGAAACCTTTCTCACCTCTCTCCCCTCTTGAAAACTAGACAATTTACAACTTTTCCAGCTGAAATACAGAGCTGTGATGAACCACAGAAAGCAGAACTATCAAAAAGTGTGTGCCAAGTTTTCATGTAGGTTTAAAAAAAACCCTGTATAAAATGCTGATACTACTAGTGTCTCTTTTGAACACCAGACTTTCAGAAATGAGCTTAAATTTTAATTCTAATATCAGGATATAACCAAGAATCTCTCTTAGTCTCAAGTGTTTTATCTCACCCACTTGCTCAACAGCAATCACAAGTCTATGACTCACACACTATACCAATAGTGCAAATTAAAAGAAAACATTGTTCCTACTGCCATTTAGCCAAAGGTACTCCTACAGCTCTCCAGTCACAAGAGACCTGAGTAAATCTTCCTTCTAGAGTGAAATGCTATGGACTCTGTTATGCAGGTTGAACTACAGTATCATAACTTAAGTTCTGCAAAAGAAATCAGGCAGGGAAGCTGCTACACAGTCATGTACCTGGAGTCTGTGATATGGTGCCATGAGAGAAATTATGAGTGAACCAGATAAAATGGCAATTAATAAAAGATTTTAAGAAGCTCTTCAGGAGTGGATGGTAATCAGTAGTCTTAAAAGGAGAGGTCAGTACTGAAGTTTCCCAAATATCAGCCATCTTTCAACTTTTCATACATAAAATGAAAATAAATAAAATATCCCAAATGCAGAAGATGCTAATGAGCTTTGTTTGCTAAAGATACGAAGTGGTATTGGAGGAGACCACTGGGATGCCATATGGAAGGAACTAGATAATCTTGAAGCCCATGAGCAATAAAAGTCAGATGATATTTTGGAGCACAAATGCAAAGTTATGTTCTGGATTGATAACAAAATTCTCTTGTTGGCTAGATGTTTGCTGGTTAGAAACAAATACTGATGAGAAAACCCTGGTTGAACACAGTATGAAAGTGCTCAGTGGGGCAGAGAAATGCTATTAGGAGTATCCAAAGGGAATGTAGGGGCCATTACAGGAATGGATTCCAGAGATGTTTGGCTTCATTACACTAGCAAAATGAGGGCTGGGAAGCAGTGATATAGTTGCTCTTTACACATACACTGGGGTAAACACCAGGAAGGCTAAAAGCTGTTTAAGATGGTGCTTAATTAAGCTGCTTAATGATGACACAGGAAAAAAAATTACATTCCATGGCTTTGGTTTGGAAATTAAAATTTATTATTGGTCAGGGAAATTAACACTACCTCCCAAATAGGAGTTAGAAACAAGCACTGTGAGTCATTCAAGGTAGGAAATATATTACATACAATGTTGATTGCCTTGTTGATAAAATAAGCAGATGGCAATTCCCCATGTGGCCCTTTTTTTGTGCTGAAAGTGAGTTTACAAGAGATGGTTGAAGGGAATCACATACATTCCCCCCCCCCCCCCTCAAGTATTGCACTAGTTCATTAACAATAAGACAGTCTCTGTGTTTATTTATCAGAAAGAGAATATTACAGATGCTCCTCTTACAGGACAAGTAGATCTACTGAAGTCAGAGCAGCTCTCTCCAGATCACATTAACTCAAAATTTGGCCCATTCTCTTTGGGAAGAAAAGATTGCCCTTGTCATTTATTATTAACTAGTAATCTTTGTGATCCCAATAAAGGTATGCCAGGCTCAGCAGAGACAACCAGGCACCAGTGAGGCCATCATTAGACTTGTGACAAAATTTTAAAGGCTTGTCAATTCTTGCAAAAGCAGATGGGGCTTCATGCCTCCTCTTGTTTCTTGTTAGGAAGATACTATAAAGAAAAACTGGTCCATGTCTCCCTCTATGAACCCTGTTTGCTGTGACATAATTTTGTATGCAGGGAAAAGGGTAACCAGATTAAATTCAGGTTGTGATGGACAGAATAATAGAAATATGCACAAACAAACCAAAAGATTTTTTTCTGGCATAAGTAAATAGAGAGGGAAAAATCTACTGGAATGCCCTTAGTTTTTACTCTAATAAACTTGTCAGGAAGCAGATGATTTATGAGAGATGTAAATTTTAATTCATATTATATATGCATTTGCTTTATCCATGTTCAGACTGTGAGTTGTAGTAAAAGGAAGGAGGAAGCATATCCTCCTAGACAAAATTACCTCTGCTTACTCAGACCTAATATCCTGGTAGCTCTTGTAAGCTGGTGCTGCATCGCCCAGCTACTCTCACTACAACACTGGGCGGGGATTTGACATTCCCCATTTGGTGATCAATGCAGTAGCTAAATTTATTTCAGATACAGGGCAGCACTAAATTCCTAGAAGTCTGGAGCTAGAAATTGGTGTATTTCTTAGCTTAAATTTCTTGCAGCCATTGTAAAACCATCCCAGTTTATGCTCTACCCTTTGCTCATGTGTGCACTTTATATGTCTGTGCCATATTTACTACCCTTATCTTTGACACAAGTTTGAAAGCAACATCTACAGATAAGGTCTTACAGGACTTGCACAGGCAGCATGATGGCAATTGAAAAGGCATGGCTTTAGGAGAGGAGATAGCCCTGCAGAGGACCTTTTGTGTAAGAGCAACTAGAAATTTTCTGTGTTAAAGAGCTTGAAGTCCTTTCCAGCTCTACAGAAGTGTTTTAAGTTCTAGTGAAGCCTTGTCTTGAAATATCTGCTGGAAAAAAAGTTACTATTTCACATCAGAAGTCCTGATTTTGAGGCTGGGTTTTTTCATAAAAAATTGTTATATTTCATAAAGAAAAAGGAAAATTATTTTTCCAGTAAAATCTGTAATTCCATTGATCCATTTTTACAAATCTATCTGTACCACCACAACAGTGGGACCATAATATTTCAAAAAAACCCCCAAAGAATAGTGAAATTTTCTACCTAGAAATGCTTAATTGCTTGAAAAGGAAACAACCTACAGTTTTTCCTTCAGTATGATTTCTAGTTGAGGGGCTAAATTCACCAAGAGAATTGAGAACTTGCCCCCACTAGTCTGATATTATAGAAATCAATTTGTTTACTTGACCCAGAGGTGCCTGAATGTCAGTCAGGTACAAAATTGCCTGCGCTCTGCAACCACTGCGTTCATTGAGGCCTGAGTCCTGCTTAAGACTTTAAAAGATTTTCAGAAAAAGAGGGCCCTTCCCTTCTGTAGGAGACAGCTTGTAACTCCCAAACAAAGATTGAGAGAAGCAAGCTGAGGGGAGCATGAACAATGGTGAGAGACAAAACTTGGTAAAGGTAAGGGGGGACGGAGGTGTAGGCCCTCTGGGCCTCTCTGAGGAATGTCTCAGACACTTGCAAGTATCCTGAACTGAATAATGCAGGCCTGGTGCTCAATGGACTAATAAGGATACCTATGTGGGAGGAATAGCGAAGGATGCTGCTGGAGGAAGAAGCTCTGTGAAGACAGGACAGTTCTGCTCTGGAGCAACTTGTGAAGCTTGTTAACTCTCTGTTTTCAGGGCCATCGTGCCCAATGAATGACCTTTGCCACATTATCTGTGACATGCATATTAAAGTTGACCCCTCCCTCCATATACTAATGAAGATTATGGAGATAACACTATGTGACTACAACACTCCTCTCTCAACCCAAATCCTGCTACACATCACCTGGAGGAAGGGGGGAGAACCTGAAAGGAAGCTGCCACTGTAGCAGGAGGGCAGGTCATACTGATACAATGAACATAAAGGGGGAAGATAGATGCCACTAAGGAAAAGTGGAATTCTGCAGAAGAGTGAGAGCACTCTTACGAACCCGAACCCCTCCCCATTGGCTGGACCAACACTGGAACCAGGACCGGTGATCTCTTTATCACCCCCACCCTGTTTCTCTTTTAGAGTTGTTAAGTAATGCAAGACGTGCCTTACAGCTTGCCATAATTTGTTATATACTTAAACAATTATTGGAAAACCTAGTTCAAGATATATATTAATCACTGTGGGAATCTAATAGTTGTTTCTATATGGACCTTGACAGTTGTCTCACCTTAGTCCATGCTGCTGAGGATTTGCAAATCTGAGTCACTCACCCTCCTCTTCTGAGTGGGTCATGACACCTTCTTCCTAGCAAAGCTTTATCTTGTAGTTACCAAATTGGCTGCCATGCAATGAACAGATGAACTTTTTTTTTCTTTTTAAGCCAGATAGGATAGGTCTTCTACTAGTCCAAGTCTATGAGCAAGTCTTCTACTAGTCCAGGCAATACTATATTCACCCAGATAATGGTATTCTGTCTGCAGTGAAATGAAGACATAGATCCATCTATTTGGGGGGTTAACTGGAGATATTTTGCATATTCAAACTGCAGAAGAGTGTTACCACAGTCTACAAGGCAGTGGGCACTGATTGCCCCCATCTCCTGCAAACGTCAGGAGGGCAGGATGCTGATCTCACTTGAGATGAGGTCCTGTGCGTGTACCCAACATACAGGATTAACAGCAGGTCACTTAATGTGGCTGTTCTTGGCACAGTTCAATTTCCAAAGCAATTTCTCAGAGTGCTGGAGGTGAAGGATGGCACCACCTTTGCTGATTGTCCTTTGCTGAGCCATAAATCAATACTGATTGTGAACAAAGGTCTCCAGTAGTAGCTTGGCAAGGTGGCAGCAGCCATAAATATGCAGGAAAGAAAGAGGTCATCTCCTAACAAGCTGGTTATCTCCAGAGGAAAGTTGCAGCACTTTTTATTAGATTTTTTAAGATAAATAAAAAGAGGTGATATTATCCCACTGATTATTTATCTGTATGAGCTTAGTTCACATGGAAATAATCAGCAGTGCCAGCTGATATTCCCTCATACAATCACTATTTTATCTTCAATTTTGAATAGAGGATATTTGTTCTTAGAGCCCCTGTTTTTATAGTGATAACTGTAAAACACAGATGACTGCATTTTGAAAGATCCATGGGAAAGCTTCAAAATGCAACTCAGTTGCAGCCTGCAGGCTTGGAAAAGCAAATAATCTAACCTTTGTTATTAATATTTTTAAATCTTGCATGCCTTGAAATTTTGGGATGCCAGCATAGTCTCCAGGGCCAGAAATTACCAAGTTTAACTTCTGGGACCTAAAAGTACTGTATGCACTGTGTTTTGTGAGAAGGCCATTTAATATGTGGGCCAAGACTTTTCTAGGTTCATTGTAATATTTTGATCTAATCTTGATGTGATTCATTGTCTGTGACAGAAGAAAGCCTCAAACCAGAAGCACAGAGGTTGCAACAATGAAGAAAATTCCTGATCAATCATCTGCTCCCCAAAAATGACTTCTATAAGGAACAACTCTGCTGTTGTCCCCAGTGATGCGATGTGGGAAAGGTGGTGAGGTCTCCTCCTGCTCAAGGCCTCCCTCGGACGCCTGTGCACATCATGACATCCTCATTGGCACCTCTGGGAGACTGGCATGGGGTAGGGGCTACACCTCCCTATAACCCTAGAGGTCTGTCAGGGGGACAGACCCAACCTGAGCCCCAGGAGGTCTATCCTTCTGCCCCAGGGTGAGGGGACAGAGCGTGGTCCTGGGCCCTCAGAGCCTGGTTGCCTGGCAACAGCGAGGCCTGTCCTGGACACCATGCTAAAGTCTGGCCTGGCTGCCATGTTGAGGCCTGGTCTGTCCACCACAGCGCTCTCATCCTCTGCGGTGGCACCGGCCGCCCTCAGCCGCCTGCAGAGCGTGGGTGGGTGTGCAGAGGGCTTGGGGGGCTGCTGAGGTGACTCCTGCCCCAGCACTGGGAGGGATGGTGTCCCTAGGAACAACGTCCCTCCAGCCCCAGCAGGCAGAAGCAGGAAAGGCCCAAACCTTGTATCGTACATATATTTTCTACTGTGGGCATGTGTGGAGCTAGGGCTTAATAGAGAAAATGGGTATTATTTTTGCCTTACACTTTGTTGCCATTTTAAATATCCACCTAAGAAAATATGGCTAATGTTCTCGCCATGGCTGCAATGGCCATAGACTGTCTTTTCCTGTTTACCTGCAGCCTGGTTTGCTGGGGATAATCTAGAAGACATAAAATCTGAAGGGAAGAGTCACTGCAAGTGTTTGGTGGGGAAGAGCCATGTGTAGGCCGTGTGTTTCTAAATGAGATGGCTGCCATGGTTATTAATGCATTTCCTCCTTGTCTTTTTTGTTTTACTATCACATATGGGGCCATCTGGTTCCTCTGTGGGACTCCCAAGACTTTCTGGCAAGCACATATGTGAAGATGTCTAGGGTTTTTCCTCTTCAAGCCTTTCTGCTACATCTTATTTCTGGAAACCTTGCTTAAAAGAGAGTTTTCATGGACAGCTGCAGTCTCCACCTGTAACACAAACCTCCTCAATATCACCAGTGCTGACATTGTAGGGCAGCGTTGAGAAAAATCCTCCTTCACCTACAAGTCTGGTGGCACATTAAGAAAGTGAATGCACTTCGCAGGGTGGTTCAGGCGCTGTGGCAGGTGGTGTGAGACAGATGCTTGTGGTCCCCTCAGCCTCTGAAGTGAGCATGTGGCATGGTATCTGAAGGCAGAAGGAATTTTTAAATATGCTCAAAGTACAAATTCATTCATTTCAATTCTTCAGAGGTTAGAAGCCCTTGAATTGTCTTGAATGTTATTTTTTTTCCTATGCTGTATCAGGCAAGAAGCTGCTTATGGAGCTGTGGTGCCTTCTTGGAAGATAAATGTGACCTATAGAATCACATTTATCATGGTATCTCTTGTAAGAAATACAGCCTGCTTTCAGGGTAGCTGGATGGATTACAGAGATGCAAAACTGGAACAATTCAGCAATCAGGAACTTGGTGCGAAGGCCTTCATGAAGGAGATGAAGCAATGACTAAAACCAGAATAAATTTGCTTTAGAAGGAAAGAATAATCATCATGCAACAGAAGGATTACTTCAAGTGTAAGCAAGGAAATTGCACTATGAGTAATAAAGTTAGCGAGAGTAAAAGCACCAATAAACTAAGTACCAGGAGATACGTTTCAAACAAGTTTTATCCGGTTCTCAAATACTCCTCTTTGAGAGGTAGGGGTAGACATGTATTACAGCTGAGCAGTCTCGAGGGATGGATTCCATACTGGGGGACACTGCCTCTGGTTATCATTTCAAGTCTTCCAATTTCAGAACATTCAAAACTTTCCATCGCTGTCAAATCTGTTTAATGGAATGTTATTCTTGTCTAACAAAACTGGTTTCTTATAAATAGCAAGGCTTGGGCACAGCTTGTGGTTATAGTATATCACAAAAATTAACTTCTGGAGGCCTCAGCTGTCCAACTAAGGGCTGTATGGAACTAGAGCCTGAGCTTTCCTGTTGCCTTTGAGATTGGTTGCAGCATTATCTCAACAGCTTGGTTTCAAAGCCTGTGCAATTATAATGTCCCTCAAACAGTTTATAATCTAGAGGTCACAAAAAGGCATACACAGATGAAACAAATGGCTTGGGGTGACATAAGCTGTAGTAGGAGATCTAAGATGATGTGCAAAGACTTCACCAGTAAATGTCCATGGTCTCAGTACTCTGCCTTCCCAGCCACTGTCAGGCTGCAGTTTATTCTGTGCCCAAAGAAGCCAGTGGGGTCCAGGAGGGATTTCAGGTGGGACAAAGCAGTGACTATAGTTTTCGAGAATGTGGTATGCAAGTAATACTCTGCTGTGCAGGGAGGATGAACTGGTGCTGTTCTGAAGCCAGAAATTTGTGCCTGTGGCACTGAAGGAAAGAGACCAGGAGAGATGGAAAATGGATAGCTGACGTTATTTGCATATGACCTTGATTTTTATGCCGCTTTTAGGCTTATAGGTTTGATTAGGAGAAGAGTTTTGGCAGTGAAGAGTGTGGGATAAAAGGCTGGCTGAATTCTGGAGCAGCATGTGGGAAAAAAATAGCAAGACTTTTCAGAGGGATCTTTTTTTTAAGAAAACCTCTGCATTTGGTAAATGTGTACTTCACTAATATTAATTTACATCTGGAATTTAGTTTTGGTTTAATAACCGAATGGGTTAGAAGGAAATTGGGCATAGAAGGAAACTGAAAATATCTGAATGCTTTATCTCAACTTTATTTCTGAAGGAGATGTTTCAGCTAGGAAATATAGATTTTGAGAGAGCAAGTGTAAGTACAAAAGAGGTGAGAAAATCAAATAAATAAAAAGAAATGAAGAGAGGGTCTGGAAGAAAGATGGCCTAAATGACTGGAAAAAAAGTTTTCATAAGCAGGACTTAAATTAGATTTTAACATGGATTTTCATATATGCACAATATGCCTTAAATTTTATTATGTTTCTGAAGGAAATAGCTCATAGTTCTGTTGATTTTAAGGTGGTAAAACCCCTGTGATTTCAGACTGTTATCATTAGAAAGAATTGTCTGGAATTACTACTAATTGGTGAAGCTGGGGCAAATTCTGCTCTTACACCACCCACTCTGCTCTTTGCTGCATATATAGGGTTATTTTCTGACATCTCTCCTGCTAATAGTTCACAGAAAAGGCCATACTGGTAGGTGATCGTCATCATCAGACCTGAAGATGGGCAGAGGTAGCAGCTGTTCATGGCCTTTGTTCCCACTAACTCTGGATAAAGATCCTAGTGAAATGGGACAGTTGCTGCTTTTCAAACAAGTTAGTAGGTCAAATTAAAAACAGAGCTCTCAGCTGGCAGAGTGCCTCGTCTTCCCTACAAATTCACTTATGCTTGGGTCATGAATTTTTTCTCCCCCTCCTATAAGGATTTCGTCTCTGTTACAAAATCAGGGTATAAAAAAATTTCATGCCGCTGTAACAGGTACAATAATCTTTTGGATGAATTCAAATCCTTGCAATTATTATTCCACCTCAAGCTAAACTAAATTTAACAATACAAAAAGTAGCTTCTGGAGTATTGTAAATCTCACTTCAGGCTTTGATGAATCTGGATTAGTATTTTTGGTTGGAAAGAGACATAATGAAGCCATGACTGCTTGAAAAAATTCTAAAGATTAGTTATACCCTGCTTAAAAGGAAATTATTTTGATCCACAGCTTTTAGTTCTGTTTAATAACCTCTGTAAACTTCTCTGAATGACTCTGAAAAGATTAATTCTGCAGAATTTAAGTTGGAAGCATTTTGTGACTGAAAATTTTACCAGGTCCTGTGGAGTTCATATGCCACTTGTGCGTCTGCCTTTTCTGTACACCAGGAGGATGCTGACCTACTTTAGAACAAGGGAAAACAGATTTAGCAAATAATTAAATATAAGTCCTTCTCTTTCAGGATAATTCTTGCAGAACAATAGAGCAATATTTGAAGCTTTAAAACTATACATTCTAATTTCACTATTTTTCATTCAGAAAAACACTTTAAAAATGAAGACTCTCCATTCAGTGGGGAAATTCTGCAGTGTCTTGAAGATACTATTGTTGCTATTAAGAAATTGGTAAGAAAATTCTAATATTTAGTTTCAAATATGTGGGGGAAAGTTAGTTGGTAGCCACAAAATTAATCTCCTATGGTTGTATTGTGTTCTCTTGTGTAAGAGAGAGGTAGTTTGGAGTGAAGTAGGTGGGTGCTTGCATGCACTTTGCTGCCTGTAGAAGCTTGGCTATAATAGAACAAACCAACCTGACTAGTATAGATCACACAGCTGATCCAAGCCTTAGCTCACCTGCTGATGTTTTAATGGGGGAACAGTGGATACCACTTATACTAGGGGCTAGTGAAAGTTGAGGCTTGGCCAGCCTTCTGCTGAAGTAAAAAGAGGAAGGGTCTTATGCTCAGCAGAGTAACTTGGGATTCAGGGTTGAAGTTTTCTCCCTCACTTTGGTGTGTCTTCACAGTTTGCTTTTGTGCAAGAAGTGTAAGCTCTGAACCTACAGTGACTTAGTAGGAACATCACAAAAATCACTGGAAGGCAAAAGTGTATTTGTGTAGAGCTTTTTACATCATAAGGGCATTAATGCTGTTGGTGCAAGGGAGAAAAATAATACTTCCTTCTCAGGGCTGCTGTGAGGATACACCCACTAACATTAGTGTGTTATGCAGATGGTAGAGTTCAGCAGGTAAGTGGTTTGCCCTATGACTAGGTACAAAAAGATTTTTTTTTAACAATTTGTTTTTCCTTGAAACAATTGCATAGTGTGTGATAATAGGAGACTCTATAGTAATCATGAGCTGAGGATGACTGTTCATAGGTAGCTAACATTTGCTGTAAGACCTCTGAAGCTATTAAAGCCAGAATGCCTTCAAACAGAAGGTATTTTAAAAGTATCTCCATAATGTATTTATCTAGGTAGGTGTAAATCTTGTAAAACTTTACTTCCTCCTTCAGTAGGCCTCCGAGTCATCTATTTCAAACCAGCTCTGCATTAGTCTGTCAAATGAGTGTTTTATGTAATGTGCTGAAATCATAAAGCTGTTTTCTTTTTCACTGCTTCAGCTAATTGACGATGTAACTCATATGAAATTAAAACCTTTTACACATTTATTTTACACCTCTAAATATTTCATCTTCCCAAGGAAATGAGAGTAATTTATATGCGTGCATATAGAATTTGCTCTGTAGATAGTAAAATTCAACAGTAGACAGTAAAATTCAGCTGGATCTTTTCTTCCTGCAGTGTCTCAGCTGGTGATTATAACTGCTAGCAAAACTGAAGGAGAAAGATAGGACTGGTTTTATGCAGAAGTTGTGATGACAAAGTCAACATCCCTTTAAGAACTGATTTCTTTTCCCAGACGTTTGGGGCTTCATCAACCCACCTACAATTCCCAGTCATACAAATGTGGGGATTCAGTTGTTTGAGGGCTTTTCCCACAATCAGTTCCGTCTGTTATCTCTTCCTCCGCCATCACTCTAAAAAGTGACCCTTTTCATACCATTAACCATGAACCAGAAGACGACTTTCCAGTGTGTCTCAAGGCCAGGTAAAGTCCCCCTTCTTCAGTATAGCTTCAGGCCACAGGGAAATGACACACTATTGTTGCTTAAATAACCTCTCATGCACAATGGCAGAAGCTGACAGCTAAGACCTTCCCTGCCAGCACGGCTTTTGTAGAACAGATGCTGGTAACTGCTTCCTGAAGGTTGTTAACAGTCAGAAACCAACAGTTCCTGGAGATACATAGGTTTGTTCAGCTACCTGTAAAACAAGTTAGTTGTTATTTGGAGAGTGAAAGAAAGGAGGAACGAGAGCAAGTGTGAGCAAGGGATATGATATACCTAGGCATGGAAAATATCCAGTATCAACTAACTAAAAAAAGAAATAATGGTTTTGCAAGGAAGAAGTGCTTTTTCATCTGTTTTTTTTAATTTAATTTAAAAATTAAATTAAATTTTTCAATTGTCAGGAAGAAATTTGAAGGCATACCCTTGAATGCCTGGAAGAGGAGACTATAAAAACCAGCAATCTTCAGAATGCAGAGTTTTCCAGGAGAGATTATTGCAGAGATGGCAGGTAGTACTGACTTAGCCAGCCCTGAAAAAACAAGAGAATTGAGTTTTCTATGCATTTAAACAACTTGAAGTATTCTATAAAATAAATCTTGCTGCTAAAGGTAATAACTTTCAATAATATCTTATTAATGAAAGATAAGTGTTTGCTGATGTATGATACTGTGAGGGATTATTGTCTCACATAAGAGTATAAATGAGAGATATCTTCACTGAAGACCATGCACAAGCGCTAGAGGAATGAGTGGAGAACTGAAGCATTCAGTTTTGATCCCAGCTGTGCCACAGCCTTTCTCTGATACTTGAGATGGAGCACTTGAGTGCTCTGTGCTGCAAGTTCCCTCTTTGTGAAGTTGGGATAATAATGCTTATCTGATGTGATGTTACTTTTGGGTGGTGTTCATCTGACCAAATGCTTATCAACTGTCTCTTTTAGTGAAGGGAGAGGCATTTCTAGGCATGATTCATCTCACCCTAGAACAGATGTTTAAAGCAAATCAGAAGAATCATGAGTTGGAAGTGCCTTTTTCTCTCCACTGGCTATAAAGGGAGGCTAAAGCCCTAGCTCAAATGTAGGTATATAGATGAAAGTAAAGTTTGAGCTCTATTTCTTTTCTTCTTCTTTTTTTTTTTTTTATCCCCTCAGGTATGGCTTGACTTTTAAGATAACCAGGCATATTCTGCTACCACCCTTCTCTTTACACTGTAGTCACAAAGCAAAGTGGTCAGGGAGCTGATCTAGATGAATGTTAGGATTTCTCCTTTTTGGGAGAAGCAAGGGAGTTGGAGTTCTTTATCTGGCTAACCATGATGCTGCATGATTGTTAGTGATGG
>JANZLQ010000041.1:16455632-16477560 GCA_026212715.1 Elanus axillaris
AACTGGCCAACGAGGTATTCCATACCATGGGACGTCACATTCAGGAAATAACTGGGTGGTGGGGGAGTTGGGATCACTGCTTGAGTACTTACTGGGTGTCGATCGGCGGGTGGTGAGCAATTACTCTGTGCACAATTTGTATATTCCAATCCTTTTACTATTACCGTTGTCATTTTATTAGTGTTGTTATCATTATTAATTACTTTCTTCTTTTCTGTTCTCTTAAACTGTCCTTATCTCAACCCATGAGTTTCACTTCTTTTCCCAATTTTCTCCCCCATCCCACTGGGGGGGGAAGGGGTGAGCGGCTGGGTGGTGTTGCTTGCTGGCACTAAACCACGACAAATAGTAATAAGCTAACATCTATGGTCCCTATTTCTAGACTAAGGAAGATCTAAGCAATGCTGAATGCCTGAATAAAAAACTTAAATTAGAAAATAAAGCTCTGTGCCAAAAGTCTGAGCAAGTACTGGAAGAAGAACAACACTGGGCTATAAAAAGGGATGAGATGGTGGCAAAGTAGGTTCTACCTGTCCGCTTTTGAACACAAATGTCTTAAGTTTGTGATTTTATGACTAAGGATTTTCTTCCTACATAGTGAGATCATGTTTCTGACAAGGTATCTAACATTTCTTTTTTCTTCTGGTAGATTGGGGAAATCATCTGTTTTGTTGGATGAAAAGCTTGAATTTCTGGCAAACCATATGATGGAAAAGAAAAACCTAGAGAAAGAAATTGAAAATCTTGAAGACAGCCTATTGTATGTAGTTTTTCAATTTTGACAATAGTAAATGGTGTCACTACTGTTTACTCAGGAGTTAGATGGTTTAAGAGATCCTGAAATGTAACATTCAATAGGGAAGTTAAATGGGTTTATAAACTATACATTAGGCTGGTATGAAACTTCATACAAAACAGATGTTAGCTGCCAGTTACCCTAATTTAATCTGCAGTTTCTTATCACCAAGCAATGTACATACAAATAGTGAAGGCTATTGAAGCACTGCAGAATGTAAAACTTCACAAACAGTTGGGACTGTGAACTCTATACTGTGGTACCAGGTCTTGGACCAAGCCACTACCCTTTTATGGTGGTATCTGAGAAAATCTGCTTTCACTCAGACAAATCTAGGTAAGCACAGATTTGCCCTGTGCACAGAAGTGCTCTGAAAAAGAAATCTTTGGCTTGTGCAGTCTAAGCAGAGCAGACGTCCTGTGCCCTGTGCAGTGGGGGATGGCTGGGAGGAGCATGGTTGAAGCACTGCAGCTCTCTGATAGCCTGTAGTTGGTGGAAGAGATTTGGGATTTTGCTGTCATAGGGTAAGGATAGGCCTGTGGGTGCTGACCCCGGATATCCTGCTTTGGACCCAGTTCATCTATTTGCTAGAGAATCAGGAGATCAAGGCCTTAGGTTACACACTAATAATCAAATTCTGACATGTAACAAGGGTAATCCTGACAAAAGGAAAGCTTTTCTTTTTGTCTCTGCTGGACTCTCATCCTTTGCAAGAGAAAGTAAAAAGGTTCAGCCAATTATGTCCCTCAAACCTAGCAGAGTCAAATATTTGCATGCGCTCTGTGTTTTGAATGACACCAATTGTGCTGGTTCTGTGCAACATTTTCACAGTGTGGCACTGAAGGGGCTGTGCTCCTGGGGTCTTCCTGTTATGTAAATGCTCCTGAGGAATGTTTGGTTAATGCCAAGTTGCCCTACCTATGGATATAATTATAACTAAAAAGTAAGAAAATAACTGCTCACCTCCCTTTTCATCCTGAATAAGAAAAGTTACAATACATTTATTCTGCTTTGTAGGAAAAGAAGTACATTTCTATCTTGATAGGATTGGTGTCCGCATTTTTCCTGGCAAAGGAAATATCGTTGCCATATAAACCTGGGATACAGAAAGTAAGACCATGAGGTAGTCACACACTGCTAAAAAGGAGGTAGCCATGCGCTGCTAAAGAGGATGAGAACTTTTAATGAAGTGCAATGTATATACAGTATAAAACTAAGTTAACAAGATAATGAGGTGAAATAAGCATCATGTAGTATTTGATGCCAATTGGATATCTATGCTAATGATAGTAAAGGAGAGAGTTGTAAGAGCTTTCTCCCAGAGACAATCAGCTTTTAATTTTAGACTTTTAAACTAGACTAAATGGAACTATGCAAAATGCACCGCAGCTCTGATCCCTTAGAAAAACTGAAAAATTCTCTTCTCTCAGACCCTGTCCCTATACTTCCCTATGTTTTTATTTTGTGTCTGTACATAATTATCTTGTTCTGTGAATTTTCACTGGCTTCACAACATCCCTCAATATGAAACCCGAAATAATTTAATTTCAGTGGACATCACAGACCTCCCAGTCACTTTAACAGGGCCACCAAACTGGAAATCAAAATTAAGATCTTTTGTTAATTTTTATTTTCTCTAAAAGTAATATGCAATATATTAAGAATCTCACCATTCACCTTACAAGACTGACTGACTATTTTTTTTAATGAGCAATTTCAAGTGCAGTCTGTCAGATTTCATTCAAAGAGGGCAATCTTCAATTGATTAAACCCTCTGAACTGAGAAGTTGACAATAATGAATGTAGTTTTGGAAAGTATGGAATGGAAGTCTAATTTTTCAGTGTTTTCTAATAATTATTTGGGACACATTCTGCTACTAGTAAAATGTCTTGCAGTGCTGGCTCCATACATTTAGCTTTGCACTTAGAACAATAAAACCTTTGGAAAAAAGCCTCATACTATCTCTTTGTAAATCCACGTGGGGTTTGGAGTAGGTGCTTCCCACCACCATTGTGTCTTGAAGGAGTGAGAATCACTGGTTTCATACTACCAGCCTTTTTATTGTATTGAACTCTCCTAGAATGGGTCAAATACATATAAACTTCATGCATTTTAGTATTTACCACACATAATACACTGGAAAATACATACTAAGAAATTAAAATAAATTGATTTGTCTGTCTGGCCAGAAGTTCTACTTCTGAAAATGCTCTTTGATAGTACTTGCTACTAATACATTAGAGTAATTGTTCATTTCTGAAACATCTGTTCTTGTGTTTTGCATCTGTTTATTGTTTCTGGCTTGAAAAAAATACTCCTGGGTTTGTCTTGGTCCCTAACAAGGCCCTCTGAATTTTAAACTGATGCTTCTAACCTGAGAAACAACGTGTTAACACATAGCTATGGTTCAACACTGTAATATGTGTAGGTTTTTGAGATGTGACCCACAGGTACCATATTGTCTCTCTCCAACTAGTGTAAGTGCTTAGCATGCTGGTTGGTGGGAAGGAAATTTTGAAAAACTACTAAAATTTTGACATAGAGTAAGCACTCTCCAAATCTTCAGCATTATTTCTGAAAGTTTATCTTTCTTCCCCTCAGAAATACTAGGAAGAGCTACACAGAAGAGCTGGCATCTCTAACGCAAGACTTGAAGACAGAAAATAAGAGGAGGTAGGATAAACTAGAAAGTATGCATTGTATCTTTAAAACAAAGCAGCAAATTAATGAATTACTGCATCTTGTTGGTGCTATTATATAAGAGATATAAACCTGAAGCCTTACTATGTAAATATTCAGTGATATGATGGCAGATAAAAGGACATCTCCTCAAGTATATCCCTGGTTTCATTTGAATATTATTGCTATACTGCCAAGTGGTGAGAACCATTGAACTTACTGTATAAGTGGCTTTTAATCATTATGGCACTAAGTATTCTACTTTATTTTATAAGCTATTTTGGGATTTTCGCAGGTATGGACACTTATGTAAATTGTAAAACTGCGTTTTTTAAATTTATTTATTTTAATTAATTTCAATTAATGTTCATTGGTAGCCGATCCTGCACCTTTGATGTCAATGAGAGCTTTGCTATTGAATTCAATGAGAAAAAAGTGTCTCAGTTCACTGTAGTACGAAGCACCCATAGCTCCAGCTAGGAAGTATGGAAGTTTTGTGTGCTGAGCACCTTTCAAAATCAAGTCCTCAGACTGGTGGGATCTGAGATTCCAGCTGTCACGTACATAAATCCTTTGATCGAGTCTGTAAGAATGAGATATCCTTGCATTTTCAGGTATTTCATCTTTCTTCCTTGGATTTATGTATTTTTCATTACTCAAGCAACATCTCTTACTGAATCTGTCTTTTTAGGAAACTTTTAGAGAGAATTGTAAGGAGCATGTTACACAAAGATCACAAAAGGACTAAGGGTTATTTTATCTATATTCAGAACATCTGCCATGAAGTAGTTTGTATCACTCTTCATATACACAGACATGTCTACCCATAGTGGTGTGAGGTACCTGTAGAAAAAGCCTTGAGTTGGATAAATCTTAAGTGAATGATTGTAGCTGGAATTAAAGTGAGAGTGATATAAAGCTTTCCTGCTAGTTTTGAGTTTCTTAGCACCTGCCAGATTTCAACTGAAGCTCTTGGGTGTTTGTTCATGCTGTTTGTCTAAACTCAGTTTTGTGTGTCTGGTTCTTGAGGTGCTATCATTCCACACCAATATGGAGATACCTTCTTGTCAGAGTACTAAGACCTATCTACTTGATAGGGTTTTTGAGCATTTTCTTTTCTTTTCTTCCATGAATGCCTCCTTGTATGTGAGATTCCTGATGGGATTTTCACCTCCTCTTCATTACTGGCAAGAAAAAAAGTGAATTCAGGAAAGTGCTTAGCCCCCTACAGTTGGTAGGATGCTCTCCAAAATAAACCCATTGTCTGCTCAGCTGCTTCAAACTAGCTCTGCAGCTCTGAATTCTCATTTGATTATTCTGCCAAGTAAAGTGCAAAGAGATCTGGAGATTTCTTAGTCATCTAGTCCAGTCTGGTTCTCCCCTGAATCATAATTTTGTCTTCAAAAAATAATCATGCTCAATCCAAAAAGCCATTGTTGCTTCCCCCCTTACTCTCATTAAGATGTCATTCTGAAATGTTATTCTTTTGATGACTACAAATAGGGTTTTTCTGACTTCCAATCTGCATTTTCACATAGACAGCTCTTGCCTTTTTGGTTTTGTATCAGTATAGTCTTTTATCCTTTTCGCAGTTTACAAACCCTAGGGTTTTATGAATATGAAATCTTGTTCCTTCCAATTTGCTAAGCTAAATTAAGCAAATTATTTGCTCCAGACTTATGCTAGCTAATTTTAGGCATATAACAGAGGCACTTAAGTGATACTAGTCACCTTAAGACTCCTCCTCCAGGTTCAGTAGAAGTTTTTATGTCTTTTCATGCATCTCTCCTGGATTTTGTCAGGATCCCAGACTTCTATTTGAACCACTTTGATTGTAGTCCTGAAGTTACAGGTTATATGTTTGAGTCTTCCTATCACTCAAATTAGACTTGCAGTGCCTCTAATAATGTTGTCTTCCTTCTCTGTTTTTTTTCCCCAATTTCAATTTATTTCTGCTTATGTGTCTGTCACTAGAGTAATACTTCATTGGAAGCTACTGTACTTAGCAAAGCAGAGGGAACTCTTTTTCTCAGAGGAGAATATAAACAGAAAAGTTAATGAAAGAATAGAGGCTAGCAAAAAAAGGCATGCTGAACTACTTCTGAAGGTATGTTGAACAACAGGTATTATAACCCATTACATCCAGTGTTTTGATACATTCATGCTGTACATAATCAGAGTAAACTGACACCTAAGTAAGTAACCTCCAAAGGCCAAGTCTTTGTAAGCTATTAAACATGATATCAGGTCTAAAGATCTTCTGTATCTAAAGATCTAAATATCTCCATGCTTGGAGATATTCAAAAGCCATTTGGACATGGTCCTCGCCAACTTGCTCCAAGTGGCCCTGTTTGAGCAGGGGGTTGGACACAATGACCTCCAGAGGTCCCTTCCAACCTCAACCATTTTGTGATTCTGTCATCTGACCTTAACTCCTATTAATAACAATTTTAAAGCAATTATTTATCTTAGCAGATGTTGTGTTTTAAATGCAGGTTGCTCTCATTTTGCTCTAATTGCTTACTTCCAAGTGGTCCACATAGACATTACATATTTCAGAAATCACTGACCTTCATTTTGCTTTCCATTATGAGATTGAAGACCTTGAGAAAGAGCTTTTCCAGAATGAAAAGCAAGCCAAAGCCCTGAGTGAAGAAGCAAGTAAGAGGGAAAATGATTACAGGAATTATAATGAGGATTTTACTAACAAAATAAAATGTCTGGAGGTAAGTTTCATTGTTCTTTTTATTAATCTTGGGAAGATTTCTGATGGATGAATTGGTAGCATTTGTTGCACCTTGTTGCAGCTATGCTCATTGGAGCTATCCTCAGATGTGCCCCATCTGTCAGTAATCATTTCAAGAAAATTCTCTACTTTTCAGGTTGGTGTTTTGGGTTTTTTTTAATGGTCAGAAACACTTAAGACCCTCCAATTGAGACACTGGATTCAGTACACAACCATATATGTACATGTATGTGTATATATTCATGTACATATGGTCATCTATGTCAAAAGAATGCAGTGAAGGTGTTTCTTAGAAGGGATGCCTCCCATTTTAAAACAAAAATATGTGCAGGACCAGATTCATTCCTGAGATGCGTCCAGTTTAGTTTGTAGTGAGCCTCCCAATTTTTAACCTGTTCATGTAGAATTTGTTTCATCATTTTTGGGTAAACAGGCCAGCATTCATGGAGGTATGACAGCTTGACTTTAGACACTGGTCAAATTCTCCTCTGAATTATTGTTGTTGTAAATCTATTGGAGTGACTGATGGTGTGCAAGACATAACCCAAGGCTACTTAGTGTCAGTGTTCTTTAAAACACTGATGAGCTTTCTTTCCCAAAGAAAGTAGGACACTGAAATGCTGAATATGAACTATGCAGAGCTTTCAAAGATTTCAAGCACTTCTCTGGTCTTTGGTATACAGCATACGCTCTATCCCCAGGGAAACTGTCTGATTTATGGTCAACAATCTGATTGGAGGTAGGATAAATCAGATGCCAGGAGTGTACAAAATACCCTCATTGTATGTCTGACCTTAGAAAGGTAGATTTACAGAAGGCCTTGAAGATCTTTCTCATTTTGCTGGCGGAGAGGTTATGCTCCCATATTGCACAAAACACTTATGGTCAAATAACTGCTCAAGCTTCCCAAAAAATGAGCGCTGAGACTGTCACTGCTACGTAAATGTTGTGCTGGATTTATTCTCATGCTCTTTCTGGCAGTTGAGCTATGCAGAGTATACAGAAGACATGCTAAATATACCTTGACACTCTCTCTGTCTTTTCTTTAATATGATCCATTCTAAAAGAATTTTTCCCCCATCTAATAGAGTGCTGATTAAACTGTTATCAGAAGGTTGCCATTTCCTTTGTGGCCTGGACAGAGCCAGACTGAAAAAGCAATTGTAACTGTTTATTTTCATTCAGTGACATGCTCTAGCATTTTCTCCTTTTCTAGCTGCTTTCCTGCTTTTCTTTCATTTCCTACCATTCTGATAAAACAATTGAAGTTGCTTTTTTTTCTTCCCCTTTTTGCCTTTGGAACTTTTAGCATTTTCTTGCACTTGTTCTCCACTATTTTCATCTGCAAAATTATTCTCTCTGAATGCTGTCTCATGGAGGTGGTCTGTGTAAGGGGAATAAATTCCTTTGTGAGAGTCATGTCAGATCAGGTTCATTCTGCTCTGTCTGGAGCATCATGATGATGCATGATATCAAATTAGCCCATAGAAATGAGACTCAGATCGCCTTTCTTTCTCTGGCTTCTTCACGTATCTTTATCTGCCAAGGGAGCCATTTCATCCATTCTCCTTCATGTTTTCCAGTTTTTTTCATTCTTTTTACCTATCCTTCTGCTACAGTCCTTAAAAAAAATACAGCTCATGAGCATATCCAAACATCTATACTTTGAGGTTTTCTGATATTTCTAGTCTTTGATTACAGAAGTGGATGTGACTTACCTGACCTCAGAGTCTCAGAAGGAACAAAACACTTGTAGTGCAGCATTTAACAATAAAGTCCTGTAAAGAAGCAAGTTGAGAGTCCTGGTGTTACTCCATATCCTGGGCCCAGTTTCATTTCTTTGCATGGCTTTATTCCTTGGATAGCATCTTGTCTGTCCCTTAATATTGTTCAAGTCTCCCAGTCTATATAGGTTGTTCCTCTTCTCCTTTTTGTATTTCATCTGTTGTAGCAAAAGAGAAGAGATGTATTTTTCCACTGCAAAATCATTTAACTCATGACTTGTGTTCTTTTGGCCCTAACCAAGATGAGATTCCACTATGCTGAGATGCACATACATTGAATTAGACCTTTTTTTTTCCTTTAAAATCAAAGGTCAGCTTTTTTTAAAGCTAAGGAATGAGACAGAGAAAGATTAAAGTGTACGGATTTGTAGTGGTATTTAGGTGATGATCTGCTTAGTCTTTAAGAGCTAATAGTTCCTTCTTCCCCATGCTGATGTAACAGAGTGCAAAGATTCTCAGGCTAGTAAGTCTGTGCAGCCCCATTATAGGGGGATGCATAGCTCAGATCCAGGAGCATTGTAGTTACATTTGTATTAAACAAATATCAGTATGATTGAAAAAAATTTGCTTATGGCTGGGCATGGAGCAATGAGACGAGACAGGTCAAGCCACAAAATGACATGCTAGTAGGAAAGGACACGTGGAATAACATGAAAGCCCTCCATATTTGTGGTAAGATAAAGAAATATTAGTTTTGCCTCACTGATGGGTCAGCAGAATCAAATGCCTAGTATACTAATGCCAGCATCAGAAAAGTAACATCTCAGGCAAGAATGTGGAAGGAACCAGTTAGCAAGCATACCTAGAGAACTCAGATGCCTTCAGATTATCTGAGTCTGATGAAATTCACCTTCAGGTAGTTAAGTGGCTGAAGCCATTTCAAAGCTATTCATGGTTATATTTAAGCACATGTCAAGAATGAGCAAAGCTCAAATCAACTTCAGTTCCCAAAATAGCCATACTGGGTAAGACACAACATTGCTCCTACCAAGATCCCATCTTCTGCAGTGATCAATAATCCTTCTTGGAGAAGTAATATAAGAACAGTAAAATACAGACTGACCCTTCTTCTGTATAATTTGTGACAAATGAAGTGTCAGGAACTTCTCTGTATGGAGCTAGTATCTGCATTTAATCCTATCACTGATTGAGTCTTTTAGCTCACATATACATTTATCCTCCATAACAACCTATAACATATAATTTATTTAATAAGGACAATAATTTTCTTTTGTTTTAAACCTGCTGTCTCACAAGTTTATTGGCATCTTGCAGTTCTTGTGTTACAAGAAACAGTGAATAACTGTTGTCTTCTCATCTTCTCCAGCAAAGGTGTGTGATTTTACTCACCTTTATTGTGTGTGTCCTCAGTTGTCTCTTTTCCAGGCTGAAGAATCCCAGGTACAAAACCAGTTGGAAAATCATCCTAGATAATAATTACCTATGCTTTACTGACAAAACAGAATAATGGTCCATGATAGTTTGTGGGAGCTCTACTCTCAGCCTGGAATTAATCTTTAATTATTTCCTTCATGACTCAAGTGATAGGATAGAGTGAATGCTTATTGTATCTGCAGAAGACAAACATGGTAAGAGTGGGAGCACACTCTGCAGGGCAGAAAAACTAGAATTCAGAATTATTTTAGCAAGTTGGAGAAGTAATTTTGAGGAAAAAAATGTCATAATAAAATCTCTGTACAACTCCACCATGAGGCAGGTGTATGGCAGTGATAAATAGTATTAAAGCTGATGAGTTAAACATAAGTCAACAAAGATTTGTAGTAATGAAAAAGGCAACTGTCAAACCAGTCTGTATAAAGAGGCAGATGGCCTGGTAAGGCTTATGATGTAAGTTTTCTACTCCACCTGGTTGCGGTAGGACACAGCTGGAGTACAGTTTTTGGTATTGATCACCTCATTTAAGGAGGATGTAGTTTATTTTGAGGTCCAAGAGGAGCTAAGTAAAGATGATCAGAAGAAAAAGATGCGCAGCTTTTCCATTTAAAATAGGTAAATCTAACAGAAGACATGGTAGTAACTACTGAATAAATAAAAATTGATAACAAGGTGATAAGCTTTTCTCCTTGTTCACTTGTTGAGACAAGTAACAGGGAAGAGAATAGATTTAACTTAAGAAAAATTTAGGCCCTAAGAAAGCATTGACAGCACAAATAGTAAAACCCTGGAATCAGTTGTCTGAGACATGATATCTCTACCACTAGGGGTTTTAAGGACAAATCAAACATCTGTCATGGGTACTTAGGTCTAATTGATTCTGCTGTACAGCAAAAAGATGGACTAAGATGACCCTTTGGGATCACTTCCAGTATTCTTTTCTCTGTGTTTTTTCCCCCCTCTGCATATGTTGAATTATTTATGCATTTAAATGCTGCTTAAATTATTGATTAATATTTAGTTTCATTAAAGAATGACATCAAAACTGCAACTGAAAGTCCGCTTAAAAAAGAACAAGAATTAAACACAAGCAAACTAATCTTGAAAGAAACCCAGAGAGAAACAGAACAGAAGTATGCAAAATACAAAGAACTGAGGAAATTATTTTTAGGTAAGCATTAAGTAGCTCCCCTACATAGTGGGGCTTTCTCTTGCTCTTTCCAAAACCAGCATGCCATAGCCCTTTGTCTGCCTATGGCTCAGGGGATCTATGGAACAAGCATAAGCTGAGCTCTTTGCAACAAGTGGACATGACCATAACAAATATGAAGCATTTTTTTAAAATGCCAAGCTAGTTAAACAGGTGACTTGCTGATAGAGCCTAGTTTTATTTATAACAGCTTAACTTTAATGTTCAGTCATTACACTGTCTAAAACTCCTTTTCTTGCTTTGTAGAAAAGAAAGATGAAGAGGTACGAGTCAAAAGAGCCATTCAGCAGTCAATCAAAACTACTGAGAAGCTTAAGGTGAACATGGTAATAACTTAAAACTTAGCTGTACTACTTCTGCAAATTTCCACCACTAACTGTATTTCCTCCTAGTGAAGACCAGGCAATCATGGAGACTGGGATCAGGGGAGACAGGCTGGGGCTGGGGACATACCTTCCCCTCTGTTGCTGTGCTCCCACACAAAGATGGGGGATGCCTCAGACATCAGCTCAACCTGTAACCCAGCATTTATATCAAGCTGCCTTTGTGCTTGATTTTGCATTCCTTAGGCACATGAGCAAGTAAAAACAGAAGCTGGTGATCTAAGGGCATTTGTGAAACTACTTCTATTCAGATGGCTGCTACTGCTAGGGCAGGAATTTCTGCCACCTCAGTAACTCATATTTGAAAAATCTTTCTGTATCCTTGTCTCTTTATCTGTATTTCTCATTTCTGACTCCAGGCATTCAATCAGCATGAGCGTGAGGAGAGAGAGAGAAAGTTGTAGAGCTGTGGGGGTAGTTGCAGTGGCTAAAAATGTCTGAGGCATGGTACATCTGCTTCCAGCCACAATGTCCCTGCAGAGCTCTCACAGTGACTCTGCCCATCAGCCACCCTCAGACTGGCTACAGCTGATGAGCCCCAGTGCAGTAGCCACAGTGCATGTCAGACATGCTGTGCCCGCACTGGTCATTTTTATGGTGCATACTTAACCAGTCCCAGTATGTACTGGGGCCGTTTGCTTAGGGCTGCTGGGCATCAGGCAGCTTGGCCAGAGCTTCAGCTGGGCTGTACATCCCAGGCAAATAATCAGATTGCTTTTGCTTTCTGTTTCTCTGCCAGAACAAAATTTAAAGTGGAAAAAAACCACAGTCACACCTTGTGCTGCTAACAGGAAGAATTAAAATGTCTTTAGGCACTGATAAGCATAAGACAAGCTCAACAAACTACATAAAGGGCTCTTATGAGGCTAGTCAGATTGCAGGATTCGTGCCTCAGTGGTCTGGTAATGGGCAAATCTCTCTGATGAACTCCACAGAAGCCACATCAACACAGAACTTGCCTTTGTTCAGAAAATGGTGGAGACCTGTTTCTCCAACCATATTAGAATGGGAATAGCGCAACAAAACAGTTGTATGCACCTGAGCCTCCAGTGACAGAAAAGTGATGCTCCTTTCATAGGGTGACCCTGCAGCAGGAAGGTCGCTTCATGTCAGAGCTTGTTCCTTTCTTGTGGACCATAAGCAATCACATCCCCACTCTGTATCTCTTCCTCCTCATTGATAAGAGGGCATAAATACCCATCTCAGATGGTACTTTGAAATTTTTAAATGAAAGCTGCCATGTAACAAAAACTGTCTTCGCTTTATTTAATTACAAAAAAAACTATATAAAGATCAGTTAGCAGTGAAGATTTTATTATTAACAGCCGGAGCTGAGGAACAAATTGCAGATCAAGCGTGATGCTGCAACTGGCCAGTTGAAAAATCATACTGAGAGTATGAAGCTGCTAGAACAAGACATCTATGAGATCAACAGAAAACTTGACATTGTGAACACCGAGAACTGCAGGTTGAAATCAGTGAGTATATTGAAGCTTGAGAGTGTTCCCTCCCAGTATGAAGTTCTCTGTACATTTTTTGTTTCACAGAGAACTAGCTGTGGAAGATGATGAAACACAAACAGCACAGGGCAAACCAGGCATTTTAAATGAATGTGTGGGGCCGTGTTTAATTTGAAAGGAAACAAAGAGGAATAACCAAGGCCAAGGCATCTCCCTGAGGCATAATCAATATCGTATATCTACTGCATTCAGTCAAGGATTGTAGGAAAAGGCTTTCCTGCCACATGAAGGGGCTGAGATGAATGTGAGATGTGGAATAGGCCTGTGCAATTTGGAACATATGCTTCTGAAAATGCTCTGTATACATTTCAGGCTCTAGGCTAGCAGGGTAGTAGAATCTCCTTCCCTGTAAAACACATGAAGTACAAGTGGTCTTAACTGCCAACTGTTACCGGGCTGCCATCCGGACCTGAACCCACATTTGTGCAGCCATGTGGGCTACGTTTGTGAGATGGTCTGAACCCTGTGCACTGTTTGCTGCCTGCAAGCACAGAGCTCTACTGCTGCAAGGGCAGCTGCCTGAATCTGTGTGTGCTAGTACTGCAGATGCGAGGTACCAGCTATTCTGCAGCTCTATCTGATTATACCCTTATGGAAACAAAGGCTTCCCTTGGGAAGAAAACTCTTGTTTGCACTACAGACATCACTCTCCTTACATTCAATTCACTCACAGAAGCTGAGCAGCTCTGATTTTTCTGATGCTTATATTGTACCAGGGAATGCTGTTTATTGTACCTGACCTGGGCCATCTAACCCATTTCAGCCAAACTTGGGACAGTACAAGCTGGGTACTGGTAGAGCTGATCCAACATGAATGAGTCCATCCTATTTTGGAAGAGTAAGTGAGGAAGAGTTTCCCTTTTTGCACACGATCTGTGCTGCTCTGTCTGTTCTCTGCATCCTGATCCATTTTAGTTGGTAGCATGGACATAGCTGGCTTGTGTTGATTTTGGCAACTATTAAAATCTGTTCAACAAGATGAAATGGATGCTGTTGTTGAAAGAAAGCACGTCCAGAGGAATACATTAACCTTTGTATTTCCATAAGCTAAAACTCAGCTTATTCTTCCTGATTTCTCTAGAAACAGTGAAACTGTTTGGAAATTATTTAGAAAACTGTGGCAAGTATTCAGTTTTAATTATTTTTTTTAACAGTGCAATGTGCAGATAAAAGAAGATATTTTTGCAATGAATTCTCAAGCAGAAAAACACAAGTCAGCAACAGTCAAAATCCTGAATGACCTAGCAGTGCTTCATGATAACATGTTAATAATGATTTCAAAACAAAAAAGTGTAATATTTTTAAAGAATATCTTTCAGTCCTTATGTCTTTTTTTGGCACAGCAATCTACCACATTTTAACTGTTGTCTCTGTTGTAGATCTTCTTCTGAAGGGATGGTCAGAGGAGACCTTTATTCAAAAGGTGAATTTCGATTTTCTATCATACTTTTTTGCATAAATATATTTCAGTTACCATGTAAAAATAAAATTTCATATTGCAAATAAGGTACTACAATCTCTAAAGTCATACAGGGGCAAAGTATTAAACCTATATTTTCCAACATTGTATAAAAGTCCTGGCTATAAAAATAATTTTTGCCAATGTTGTTCCTTTTGCTGGTCTTACATTCAAGTCTTACTTAAACCTGTACGTAATAAAAGATGGGGATAGCCTTCATTTTGAACAGGAATTTAAACCAAACTATCATGTAAGTTTTTCTCCAGTTATTCCGTCAGAAAGTCAAACTTTGCGCTTTTTATGCAAGGATTGGGTAGTTAATGAAAAACTTGCTGCAAAGGTACAGGTCTGGTGGCCAGTCAAGCTTTGGGAAAACAAGACAAACAAAACAAGTTAACATTTTGTGAAGGTTTTGCTTGTTTGGTTTTTTTTTAAAGAAAAAATAAATTCTACTTTATGTCTTTACAGGAATTTCTGGAGAATGAGCAGGACGTATTGAATGCAGTGATGGCTCTAACAACAAAAATTCAACGAGAGAAAAAGATTGATGATATTAATAGCAGGCTACAGAATATGCTGGAAGGACTGACTTCTCTATCTGACAAAAAATCTAGAATGGATGATCACTTAAAGATACACTAAACTTTTTTTTCCCCACCCTTAAAAGAAGTTTTTTCTTTTTTTTTTTTTTTTCTAAATCCCAGAATATGTTAATTCTCAGCAGTTTGTGATAAAACACAAGTAGCACAGCCATGTTCTATCTGATCACTTTGCTGCAGGTTGAGACCTAGTGGTACATTTATTAGAAGAACTAGGCATGCTTTATAACACAGCCTGGATATTATCATCTTTAATTTCCACTTTTTAAAGGGTTGTGATAATAACAGTGAGGGGGGCTGTAATATAGTCTGAGCATCACTGATCTCTCCAGAACTATATGCTTTGAAATCACTGGGTGTAGGTAGTGTGGCAGGAAACCAGGGAGAGGAATGATGAATTTTCAGAGGAAGGGAACGGCCTTGGAAGTAAGTCAGGCAGAGAGGGGTTGGTGAACATACAGCAGAAGAGAATCCTGCTTCATCTGAAGGTCAGCGCCAGTATTATTTTCTGTGTCAATTGTGCAGGGCAGGTTCCTTCACAAGAAGCCTGCACAAAAACATTGCTTAGTCATTCAAAACTGCATGTATTAATTTAGTTGCATCTACCTAACTCTTTGGCTGCCTTTACATTTTTTTAATGCTAGTGAGAGAAGGTGATAAAAAGAGTTTATTATTAATTTTTATTTTACATTCCAGGTTTTGCTGAAGGCTAAAGTGCTGGAGCCCAGCAGGAAGGTCAGTGTTTGGGTATGCTGTGTGTGGTCTACGGGGCGCACTGCCTTCCTGTGAGCTCTGCTTTTAATAGAGTCCCTCATTCTGCAGCCTTCAAAATCAAGACATGATTCTCTAGACCTATCAAAAGATGTACGCTTTACTACAGCTAATGTTACCTATGGTTGTTGTTACTTTTTCTTCTTTAAAAACAAGATACAGCCCAACATTTCAACCCCATACAAATAGTCCATACACAGAAATGAACATAAAAGTGTGCAGTCCTTAGTATTGCACCTTTGCAAAGGGCTTTTCCTCCACAGTGCTGCACTGGCTGCTCACATGCCTACAGTGCCTGTACTGACGTGACAGTTGTGCAAATGTAGACACAAAACTGTGTTTAGGACATTTTAAAGGAAAATAGGGCTATGACTCAGTCAGTTATGGAAATGGTATTTTAACACGACTTTTAAAACCATACTTTCAGAACCGTCATCTAGATTAGTGTGTCTGCAAAGTACATATTGTATATAGCAGTATAGTCAGCATTTGATTTCCTTAAGGAAATCAATTACTTAATCTCTAAATAAAACCTTACTTCTGCATGGAAGACCTAGTTTATTTGCACAGTATTTTTAGAAGCAGTGAACTTGTCAATTGGCATTTCAAAGGAAAGCTGTTCAGATGTAATGAAATCAAACCTTCTATGGAGAAAGAGGACAGCGACATCTCGAGGCAGCCTGACTGAGATGACACCCCTCAAAGCCCCCGAGTGGCTGACAGGCTCTGTCCTTACCAATGTTGATAGGTAATAGAAAAGGCATTACTGTTGCAGTTAAATATAGAAATACGCAGTTATTTGCAATGCTACAGCCAATGATGCATACAGCAGGAAGAGTTTAAATTAAGATTACTCATCCTTCTGTGTTTAGACCTTCAGCACTGCTCTGCATCTTCTTCTAGACCCTCTACAGCACTAAGTTATTGGTGACAAACATTCGGGATGCACACTTTGGGTATCTTCCTGTACAATTCAGAGAGGCAGCTAGTCTATGGGTGGACACTTCGCTTCAGCAAGGCCAAAAGCTCACTTCTGAACAGCCTCAGAAGTTTTAGCAATTCTTATCAAGGCGTTCACATGAAGTATAAAGATTCTGATGAATGTAGAGCAAAGATAATGATATCTCTTTAAGGAGATAAGCAATCTCCCAATTTTTTATTAAATCTGTGCTGTTTTGTACTTCAGTCATTCTAGCAGTTTCTGTCATTGCAGCAGTGATATTGCATAAAGAGCCATTCCCTTCTCAGCTGGTAAGCTCCACTCCTGCCTGACCACTGCTCTTGCAGTAGTACGGGTACAGCTGTGGCCACAAGCAAGACATGAGTGGCTGGCACCACCGATACACAAGTGAAACAGGCACGAAGCCCTCTCACAGGAGACTGTGCTGAAAGGTGCAGAGAAGGCTTCACTCAGACATAGCAAACAGATGCTTTGCAGGCTTACCTGCAGCAAGTGCTTTGCTGGCAACTACCAGGAAAAGAAAATCTTTGATCTTAGATGGAAATTTATAGTCCAGGTATAAGAAAATGGCTTTAGGGTGAAGGGTACTACTGTTTAATCCTCTCCAGGAAGAGGTCTCCATACATGAAGTACACAGAGCATAAACTATAGAGAACCTTACAACACCTTTCCTCCCCTTCTACCTAGCAGTCAGACTAAAGCATCATGAGGAATCACGCTCACCATGTTTTATTTTTTGGTGGAAGAAAGATAAAAGTCTGTTTCCACTGGTGGGGGATAGCAGCTAGAGTATGTGAGGAGAAAGCTCTGTGTATGTGAAGCTCTATGGTATATTCAAGCTCTATTTGTTTTACTGGAAGTCTATTGAAAACCAGGCTCTATTGTTTTATTATTAAGTATCTAAAATACTTATTAGGAAATAAACACATACAAGCAAACCGCTGTACTAGAATGTGGCACAAGCTTTTAATACAGATTCACAGTGATAAATAGATACAAAGACATTCTCTTTGATCTATACAAGACACGAAGAATACAAAGTGCAGCTTTTTAATATTATACAGTCTCACTCAGAGGTGTTTCACCTAGAAGTCTTGTACATAAATAACTTCTTTTAAAACAGAAGTTTCCGAAACGTAAGTACTAAAATTGCTTAATCCAGATTGTTAGGACAGCATTGTTGGCACAGCCTCCTTTCAATGTCCATTTCCACCTTCTGAGAGTATGCGCGATGGCTCAGTGTACTTTGCTGTCACTAAGTAGAAGAGGGCAGGTGCAGGTACCAAGGCAAGCAACGGCAGGTCCTGCTCAAGCTTATCCAGTTTGGAAATGGAGATGATTCCATAGGCATGAAGTAACCAGTGGCTGAAGAGGACAACAAGCCTTTTCTTCCTGACAAGAAGATCCTTGAAAGACTTGCAAAATAAAGACAGTATCCTGTTAGCATTCAGCCTGTTACCTAGCACCTGATGTTTAAGAGATGTTCTAGGTAGCGCAGAGAGACATGGGAAGCCTCGCGAGCTTGAGCCCTTCCAGCACATACTACAGTTTCTCAGTGCGCCACAAGAGGGAACTCTCGCAGGAGCTTCCTCCTCCAGCTAAGAGAAGTCATAAAGGAAGAGGTTTAAATGCAGAATACACTGCTGAGAAAAGGCAAGAGATGAAGTGGTCTCTGCTCATTCCAGTATTTTATGAGTTTTAACACAGGAAGCATGTTTACCTACCTCCACTTCAGAAGCAGACATGTACACAGCCAGGGTAACCAAAGACAACACCAGCATGATGTATGGGAAGGCATAATCTAAAGGCAAACATTGAACACATTAGCAGGAAAAAGAACACAATAGACATTGCAGCAGAGAGAGTTTTTCCACATATAACCATGGGTGTGAAGTAAACTAAGCTACTATAGCCTACCTTTTATCATCTCATCAAACACAGACAGCAGTAAGGGTCCAACACAACTATCGTTTTAGGTTTTCAAACTTTTTCTAGTATTTCTAGGTGGAATTACTGTACACTTAAATCACTAGTTGAAAAAGGCAGATAACCAGAAAAGGAGTCAGGCTGAGTGGGGATTTTTTGGCACCTGTCCCCTTCAAGTGACAAGTATGCTGGAAGCTAAACCAAAAGTAGCTGATCTTCCCAAACTTATACTTTATTCTGTCTCTGAAATCAGACAAACTCTACCTTAGCAGGAAGTGGAATTAACTCCCTCTGAGGTAATTTCCTTTCATACCCCCTCTACTCCCTTTCTGGGAAAAGGACAGTCTCTAGCAGCACCAGCAGAGGCAAAGTAGTGTTGGTCATGAGCCTCGTTAGGACAGGGCTACTAATGAGCAACATTTTCTGGTAAGACTCCTCACAATAACCTTAAACAATGTCCGTATTCTCAAAGCAAAAAAGAGTGTCATGTCCCTTCCCTCCCTCCCATCAGTCATTTGTTTGTGTTTACAGGTATGTTTATTAGTGTTACTAGGAGGGAACTCACAGAGCAGGCCTCCTCCAACGGCCTGAAGCACAGTGAGGATAGGGAAGAAGTACAGCGCTGCATAAATGCTTTTAAATCGATCAGACTTTCCTAAACCACAGGCAATTTTCTTAACCAGAAGAGGCCGAAGTAGCATCATTAACACCAGACAGAAGGCATAATATATAAACACAATGGTGTACCTGGAGGGGAAAAAAAAAAAAAAAACACCAAAAAACTCCTTAAAATGTGCAGTTCTTTTTCTCCTGCAGACTCAACTCAGAACCAGGGAATTTGGGGTTAGAGTCAATCAAATCTTAAGAATTTAAAATCAAAGGACGTAAACGCAGAACGACAGGCTCAATTTTTCTTAGGGAAAATGGTCAAGATGCAGCAAAGGGGAAAAAAAAGGAAGTCTTATGCTTCGTAGCTAAATAGCCTGGACAATGCCACCTTCTTTGGTGGCTCAGAAAGTCATTAGGTGTTGCTAAGTGTTTCACGCATAAAACAGCTCAATGCATGAAAGACTTCAGGGGACTGATAGTCTTTGGTTGGAGTTGTATCTGAACTCTTTTTGCAGTTCTGAAAAGAGGCACAGACAGAAACACGCTTGTATAAAAGGGACAGACAGGAGCACAAATGCCTTTAGACTCACAGGGGATAAACTGCTTCGTGAGTACAGTGCACTGTGGTGATGTAGTCAGGACTTGGGTTGTAAAGCATCGTGTACCAGTCCGAAAGCTTCTTCACCTTGCAGGAGCGGATATGCAGAGAGCCAACAGGGTCACTGACGAGCAGCGTAACAATTGCTGCAATGCTGCATTCGAACAAGGCAGTGACGTGCTGCAACAATGCACTGGAGCTGTGGAAGGAAAGAGAGAGATTTACTACTATTTTGCTAACACTATACGAAATTCGAACGCAGACTGGGAAGTGGAGGCCCATGCAGTACAGAACCTTCTACAGACTTAATGTTCCCTGTGACCAAGGTTAGGACAACTCTGCTTGAATAAAAAGTTAGGTATTTGAAGCTGAATGTGAAAACTCATTTACAATCTCAGATGATTTAGTGTGCAAAATGTGACTGAACGACATTCCAGCTTCTTAAATGAAAGCTTGCTGTAGCACAAGCGTCCTGTCAGGTGAGGGATAACAACACTCACACTCTTGCAGTTTCAAAGAAAGCAGCAGCGAGGAAAAGACACCACACCTCTCAGAGGGGATAACATTGTTACACATGACACAAGTAAAATTTTCAAATCTGCAAGTCCTTTTTAAAGATGGTATATATGCATATATTAAACTCTCTCAGTCCCCTATGTTTTCAGCATTTACTACACTCCAGAGTCATTACTTCTTAAAAGTTCCGGTCTGGCACCTAATGGCCACAGGTAGTGTGCTTTTAAACCCCTTTTTTACAGAACTTCCTTGATGCACCATGCTGATGTAAGGGTTACATCAGCTATGCTATCATGACCGAAAGCCAGTATACATAATCCTAAAGAGAAAACTCAAACCCATTCTCTCATTGCATGGGTGCAGCACCGCTGACTGGGGCCTCTGCAGGTGGCAGGCCTGGCCCAGAAGAGAGGGGATGGCACACTCTCGCCTGCTACTGGGAGATCAAATCCAGCCCAAATTGCCAGAAGGACTGGGCACCGCCACATTAAAGAGATACAGACCACCTCCTGAGGGCAGTGACTGGCAAGAAGGACCTGCAGGACTCTTACATTTGTAAATACCCAGCTCCCTCCAGCTGCCCAAAGCTTATGTGCTACTGTATCAGCTGAACCAACAGCATGAACTGCTGGACAGTTCAATTCAGCATCCCAGGTTGATCATTCATGGATACAAGATTTCCATTTTTAAATAACTTATCTGAAGAAGAGGTATACAAACCTCTTTTTTCCTGAATACCATTCAATAAAGAACCAGTGTAAAACCAGGGGAAGCATGGCCATGAAGCCGAGGTACAGCCAGTCATAGCGGTCTGGAGATCCTGTACATTCCCGGCAGATTTTGTTGTCATCGGTTCTTTGACCTCTAGGGCATACCTACAAAAAGCAGAGACTGTGTTTACAAAGCATCTTGAGTACCAATAACAAATCATTACGGTTGCTGGAAAACCAGCCTGAAGTAGTACTGGGGCAAGAAAAGTATCAGATTTTTAAAGAGATGAAACATCAACCCCAGCTGTTTCTCAGCTTACGCTGGCCTTGCTCTCTCTGGCTATTTCTTCCTAATATAAACAAAGCGAAGCATGTTTAAAAGCCTTCATCCAAGACCCCTTTTTCCTCTCCCACTGCCCCTTTCATCACTAAGCTCACTCACCAGGACGCTCACAACCACTGCCCCCCCCGACTTTCTTCATTCCACCCTCCCTGGATCTTGCTCTCCCTTAGCAGTCCAACAAGATCTGCAGGCAGACTGATTTCAGCACAGCTCTCCGTACCACCCCATTCTCTTCCAGCTTTGACAGCCCCTCCGCTCAGCTCCGGTTTAGCACCGAGCCTTCAGCGCCTCCTTCGGGAAACGCTTCATCGAGCAGCTCCCGCTTTCCGTAAGGGAGCTCTGCCCGCCCTTTGCAGCCTCATCTCCACCTGATCCCCAAGGCACCTGGGATTGGGCTGCGGGATCCGCATCAGCCTCCGCAGCGGTGCGGTCCGGCCCGCACTGCCCATGACAGGCCGAGCCCCTCCGGTGCCGCACTTACCCCGCAGTCCCCGTAGGTCTCCAGGGAGCCGTTGACCGACAGGACGGTCCTGCCGCAGTACAGCCCGAGGCAGGCGGGCTGGATGTCCACAGCTGCGGGGAGAGCGCAGCCCGCGTTACCGCGGCATTCCGATCCGATCCAACCCGCCCCCCTCGCACACGGCGGCTCCCCCGCAGCCGAGAGGCACCGAGCACCACCCCGGCCCGCTCCAGCCGCTGACACCCCCCTCCCCGATTCCCCATCCCTACTCCCACCGGAGAACCGCCGGGCCCGGTGCCCACGGCCCAGCCCGTCCTACCGGAGCGGAACATCCCGGTAACGTAACAACAGGCCCTCCCACTCCGCCGAACTACTTCCGCATGCGCTACTTCCGCTTCCGACACGGGGGCGCGCTCTACACCCCCCCTCGGAGGAACGTGGTGTGGGCGTGGTTGCTCCGCC
>JANZLQ010000041.1:16483537-16496336 GCA_026212715.1 Elanus axillaris
GGCTGCCGTGCCGGGCAACCTCTCCCGCGGCGGCGGCAATGAGAGCGGCGGGACGGCGGCGGCGGCGGGAGCGGCGGCGGGGTGGTCTGCGGCGGCGCTGGCCTCGCAGGCGCTGGCGCTGCTGCTCATCTTCGCCCTCTCGGCGCTGGGCAACGGGGCGGTGGTGCTGGTGATCGCCCGGCACCGGCAGCTCCGCACGGTCACCAACGCCTTCGTGCTGTCGCTGTCGCTGTCGGAGCTGCTGGGTGCCCTGCTCTGCCTACCCCTGGCCTTCCTCAGCCTGCTCAGCCGCCCGCCCGGCGCCTGGCTCTTTGGCCAGCGCCTCTGCCTGGCCAGCGCTGCCCTCCATGCCGGGCTGGGCATCGCCGCCACCCTCACCATGGCCCTCCTCTCCTTCGACCGCTACTGCGCCATCGTCCGCCAGCCCCGGCACAAGATGGGCCGCCGCCGCGCCGCCCAGCTCCTGGCCGCTGTCTGGCTGGCCGCCCTGGCCCTGGCTGGACCCTGGTACGGGCTGGCGGGCGAGGGGCGGCGGGAGGCCCGGCCTGGGGCCTACCGCTGCGTCTACGTGCTGCCCTGGGGGTCCTCCCGGCTGGGGCCGCCCTACGGCGCGGCCCTCATCGTGCTCTGCTACCTCCTGCCCTTCGCCCTCATGTGCTTCTGCCACTACAACATCTGCCGGGCCGTGCGACTGGCTGAGAGCCGCGTGCGGCCCCTCACCACCTATGGGCACCTGCTGCGGGCCTACGGGGAGATGCGCACGGCCACCACTGTCCTCATCATGATCGTCTCCATCATCTGCTGCTGGGGTCCCTACTGCATCCTGGGGCTGGCTGCTGCCGCCGGCCGCCTGCCCTTCTCACCCACCATGGACGCCGTAGCAAGTGGGATGGCCTGGGCCAATGGTGCCATCAATCCACTCATCTATGCCGCCCGCAACCCCAACATCTCCGTGCTGCTGCGGCGCAGTCGTGAGGGTGGCTACAGGACTAGGAACAACGTGGCGGCCTACCTCTCGGTCCCGGGCCACCGGCTGGAGCCCTGGAACCGGGCTGACCGTGTCCGGGAGCGCTACGTCAACCGGCACAGTGGCCCCCCAGGCAGTGCCCCGTCCTCCTCCAGCCCGGCAAGCGGGGGAGAGGTGGCCATGTGGGCCTGCAAGAACCCCGCTGTACTCTTCTGTCGGGATGGGCAACCAGACACCATCTCTGAGGCTGCCTTGCCTGCCAAAGCAGACACTGTCGACACCAGCCTCTGAAGGGATGGGGGTCTGGGGTGGAGTCACTGGGCTCCGGGACCATCTCCCTGAGGAAATGCAGGCAGCACCAGCGCTTGGAGCCCTTTGCAGCCAGATTACTGGGAAATCGGAGAGTTGGGACTCTATGAGCCACAGTGTGGTTTCTTCTCCATTGTGTGAACTGGTTTGGATACCCAGTCTGCGAGCAGCGAGAGCTCCACAGGGAAATCAAGTCCTTCTTCACTTTCAGCAGGCCTGACACACTGGTGACAGCCGCCAAGCCCTGCCACCACAACAGCCTGACTGCAAGAATAAAACGGTGTTTGCTCCAGTCCTGCAGAAAGTGCCACAGTGAAGCTGAGACAGACACACAAATACAGCCCAAACTGACGGTGTGAGCTGTTTGTTAAGTGCCAAAAAAGCGACTGAAAGCTGAGCACTGGCAGCTGGAAGACACTCGGAAAACACCACACTGTGAAAATGGCATCATGGCAGGAAAATGTTGCTTTAACCCATCATATGTGGAAGTGCTGGTAGTCAGAAAGTCATAGACTGTAGGACAGGCTAAAAAAGTCATGTATTAAGATTATTTTTTTATTCAAACTCCCAAGCATAACAAAACAGTAATTGTTGTGACAGGGAAGATACATGATATCGGGAGGGAGGGAAAGGAAGATGAAACCTCAGCTGTCAGAATTTCAGCAGCCTTTTCTTTTTTTTGCAGGTACAGTCAGCTTAAAATACTATGAATATGAGAAATGAGAGTTCTTCAGACAGACTGAGGAAAAGGGTGTGGGTGTAGACGATGCTATCACTGAGTTTGTGCACAAGGTGTGCGCTTTCTTTCTGAGCTCATCCAAAGTGTCTCACATCACTAAGAGTTTAACCATGTTTAGAGGAGCCATTTGAAAGAGGTGAGTATCTGAAAGGAGAGGTTAAGCAATATCATGTGCTCTTCGTGTGCTCTTAAGCATGTGAATATGTGTATATGCAGAGAACAGATATTACTGTATTGATGGCAGCAATCTGCTGCCGGAGTTTAATATTTAAAAACCAACTCTGTTTGCTACTGAAGAAAAGGAAAACAGCACAATGGAAGGGCAATTGCACATCATAAATTCATATGAATTTATCAGTGTAATTTTTTTGTCCAAAGGCCTAAAGCCTTAAATTAGTATTTTGAATCAGAAACTAAGACTGGGCCTTCCTTTATCTTTGCCAGAGTTAAATGTGAAAGACAGGCAGTGTTTTTCCTTGTACAGGCTTTAAAAATAAAATGTTACTGTTTTACTGGCTTTTTCAACTGTTTGTGACCCAAGTGAACGTACTATCATTATTTTGTAAGTGAGACAAGAAATAAATTGTCTTTTATGCAGGAGATGAAAGTGTCTCAGCCTGGCATCATTCTCAGCCCAGCCTTGTGAAGGGAACTTCTGTAAAAAATTGCCCGATGAACGATAGCAGAGAGAGACCTAAGTGTTTGTGAAATTTTAAGGTGCTGTTTTTCATGCTATGAGCATTACTGTAATTTTCTTCTGTGATGCTCCTGAAGTCCACGAGGAAAAGATTTGACCCTTGACTACTTACCAGCACTGATACTTTGCCATGCAGATCCTGGATTTTACGAGCTGAGCAGTGTATTCATACTGTTTCAGAGAGAAGCTGTACAGAAAACCCACAGCTTTTCACACAAGCTGTTTGACAGCAAGTGAACACTAGTGACTTGTTAGAAGGGTAGGACAGGAATTTCTTGCATACCTGCCCTTCCACAGCAAGGTATGGCTAGTGTAAAGTGAAAGAGGTGGTTGTGAATGATGAGATTAGGTTTAACTCTTAGCTAGGTAGCTGGCAGGTGGTAACAAGGAGATTGGTGCAGTCTGATTTGCCATACAGATTACTCTGGTGTTTGAACAGCTTCAAGAGCTTTTGCCTGAGTTCCACTAGTCATTGACTCCTGTAATACCTATAGAAAACTTTTAACTACAATCCAGGAGATGGCAGAGAAAACCCGCAGGGTTCTGCCTTCCCAGGAGGGACATTTCTCCATGAGTTGTAGCAACAGTCCTTAGAGTAAGTTCCAGTGCTCTATAACGCTGGGAGAGCAGAAGCAAGGAAAATTGTCCAAGCTGAATACTTATCAGCCTCGTGCAGTACAGACAGCAGGCAAAGGCAGACCACTTCTAGTTCATGTATCACCTGCAGTGCAGCACCCTAACTCCGATCCTCTGGCCATGGTACAGCGAGCGTGTTTGGCTTGTATCCTTATTGAGGTATGAAGCCTGTGTTGTAGAGAAAGGATGGCACTGTTTTTAGCCTGGTCCCTTTGCAGCTCTGAAGCAGAGCCTGTACTTTGACCAGAAGTGATCATTTAGAGCCTTCCGGTCTAGCACCACACCAATTCACAGCGGTTTTTTGCACTTTTTGCATGCGAGAAGAGATTTCTCTGCCATTTGGAAGCTTGGTCAGAATAGATGAACTAAGGGATGGTTCTTGGGTTAAGAAAATGAGGAAGATGAAGGTCCAGCACCAGTGTGCCTGACTTGTGGTGTGCCATTCAGTGCTATCTATGGCTGCACTGATCTTATGGCAGAAAGCCCCTGAAAAGGGTGGTCCTGCTTCCCTTGGTGCTCAGCTCTGGCCACCTTCTCAGTCCCTTCCGTCCCCACCACCCCAGCTGACTCTCCCTAACCAGCTCAGGCACTAAACCACAGAAAACCACTGATTCCCTGTTTTGCATGCTGGTTTAGTTTTCTACTGTTTTAATGCCCTGACCAGCGTACCACAGGCCAGGTAAGCATCTTGCTTCTGGCAAAGGCAGGACTGGGGATGCTAGGACTGAGGTCAACCACAAAGTGTTGTGGGAGCTGCACCAGGAGTGAACTAACATGGCTTTCTAGGAAGGTGGTAGTGAAGCTGGAAGAACACAGATTTCAACATGTTTTTAAGAAGCATTGGCTGATGCCTGTATGTTAGTCTTGTATGAGAAGAGCTGAATGAGGACAGCTGGCTGCGGCCTTTGAGCCTTCACAAATTAGTACATTGCTGTTAAATGCTAACTTAGGCTGTAGCAAGGGGACATTCTTGACCAGATCCTTTTTGACATGGACCTGCTGCAGCTCCAGTAGAGAGCCAGCCTGTGTTTTAAAGCTGTACCTGTCCTGTACTCCTCATAATCATAGAATCATAGAATCATTTAGGTTGGAAAAGACCCTTAAGATCATCGAGTCCAACCATAAACCTAACACTGCCAACTCCACCCCTAAACCATGTCCCTAAGCACCATGTCTACACATCTTTTAAATATCTCCAGGGATGGTGCCTCAACCACTTCCCTGGGCAGCCTGTTCCAAGGCTTGATAACCCTTTCAGTGAAGAAATGTTTCCTAATTTCCAATCTAAACTTCCCCTAGCACAACTTGAGGCCATTTCCTCTCACCCTATCACTTGGTACTCGGGAAAAGAGACCTGTACATACCTCACCACAACCCCCTTTCAGGTAGTTGCAGAGAGCGATAAGGTCTCCCCCCGCCCCCAGCTTTCTGTTCTCCAGACTAAACAACCCCAGCTCCCTCAGCTGCTCCTCATATCACAGCACTATTGAGCAAGTCAGGTACATGGGTCTCTGCCGCCACATTTTTAGAAGTATGTTTTAAAAAACACAACAAAGGGTGAAGTGTCTTAAATAAACCACAAAGAGCAGAGAGAGAGACATACACACAAACACACACAAAGCACGCCAAAGGCTGCAGACTGCCTGCCAAAAGTGTATTTGAAATGATGCTGTGTCCCAGCTGTGCTGAAAGTTGCTGCTTCTCACCGACAGTGCGGGGTGGGCAAGAAGGTCTTGGCCATGCTAGCACACAAGCCAGCATGTCAGTCTGTCCTTGTACCTGACAATAGCTCCATGTGTTCATCCAGGAGAAGGAGACCTGAGGTTGTTTTACTCACTGTTATATAGAACCTGACTGTTTTATTCCAGCTCTGAAAACTCTGCCCATGGTCACAGCTGCTTGTTCCTGGGTAAGAAAACATTGCAGGAGGTGGCTCCTGGCCAAGCCACTATGGGGACATCAGCTCCACATCTCTTACATGCCTATGCTGGTGTCACGCTGCTTAGAGATCCTCTTTCTTTGGGCTGAAAGAGAACTCAGAAGGCAGCAAGACACTGAGGTTTTAGACACTGCAAAACTAGCCTTGAAGGTCCAACCCTCTAGCCATGACTCTACAATAACTCTTTGCTTCTTCTTCCTTTGAGATGAGCCTGGATGCAAGGTGAACTGCAGTCTTGTTTCCACAAGGACTCTGCAAAGGATGTTGTTACACTTTTTAGCACTCCAGTTAAAAAATCATGTGGGTTATTCAGTGCAGGATATTTGGCATAAGGGAGATGGCAGTTCACATGATTTGAACACCAGTTAAGCCCTGGATACCAGTGACAATGTTAGTCAAAGCAAAATTAAAAATTACTCCTTGGGCTCTTTAGTCCTTCACTGACTTTCCAGCATACTTACCCTCAGTTTAAGAGTGCCATACTATCTGCAATGATATGCATTCCACTGATACAACTAATGCAGTATATCTTAGAAGGAAAATCATTAAGTCTTGATGAATTACAAGCATTTTAGAAGGCACTGTTCCAACTGGAGTCAGTGGTAGTTCTGCTGTTGATTTAATCATCAGATTCATTCAAGTCATTATTTTCCACTCCCTTCCTAATCTCTGGATGAAGTCTTGGTTCAAAGCAAATGCTTTGTGCATAATTTAGGATTTGTGAACAATAAGCAATTTATAAGTGACAGCCTGATGGACTGTAATAGCTGACAATAATCACCAGAACCAGAATAGCTCATGTGAATGGGGTCCCCCATTCCCACTTCTCTTTCAGCACTGGTGTTTGTTTGTCTATCCAGTAGATGCCAGCAGAGACCTGAGCAGCCAGCACAGCTTTTCCGCTTATGGTCCTAAAAAAAGCTTCCTTCTGTTAATGACATCAACCACTCTGCCTTCAGGACTGCTGCATCCCAAATAAAAGCATTCAGAGTAAGTGTTGCGACCAACACAGTGCAAGCCCTGAGAGTAGCTTTCTGAAACCTAGTTTTGGAGACGGATTCACTAGTCATCAAACTCAACACGCTCTCCAGAGCTGCAAAAGCTGCAGCCCAGATGCATGGTGAGATCAGTCCTGATGCTGGCAGGGCACGTAGTTCAGTGGCAGAGCTCCCTTTTCAGTCTAGCTGTATTTGCATTTTTATATAGTAACTCTGATTATTAATAATAAATGGGTACTCCTCTAGATCTGCTTCCAAAACATTACACAACTACAAGGTGGTAACTAAACACCAGCAAAGTAAAATGATCCCAAATCCTCCAGGAGGAGTAACCCACAGTGGGATCCAGGCTTGGGTGACCCTATGCCCAGCTGCACTGCACTGCTTTGCTGCTGCAAGCCATGAGCTTGCCAGGGCCAGTGGGGTGCGTCCCAGTGACTTCACTGGGGCTGGACGTGGGAGGACAAGGCACTATCCATACCATGGCCAGCCCTCTTGCTGTTCCCAATTTGCAAAGGAGCAAGGTGTTTCTAATGCCATGCTGCTGGCAGCATACTGCGAGTCTTGAAGCATCTACTGTCATCCCAGCTGAAGTGCTTGGGGAACTGCTCTGTGTTTCTGGGTATTTTTTCCTAGGAAATCACCACTGTGAGAAGCAGGAGGAAAAGTGACATGGAGAGGCAGACTGTAAATCCCTCTCAGTGGCATAAAATGGATGAGCCACTGGGGAAATCAAAGTGAAAGTAGTAGAAACCCCAGGGCCTGCATTAGTCTAGTGGGGTAGTGATGGATGATGATCTGCTCAGCCAAGAAGACCCCAGGAGGCTGTGACAGAAGCCAGAAGAGATTTAGCAAGGGGGGCTTAAAGGCGAAGGGAGTGCCGACACAGCATGATGCATGCTGAGGGTCAGATCCTTCACTGGATTCACTCGCAAAGACCCTCCTCCTCGCCAGGCAGCTGTGCCAGAAGGAAGGCAGGTGGTGACATCCTCCAGAATTTCAGTCCCAGGGAGCTGGCAGTGTTGTGCCAAGTGGCTCCCAGGCCAGGCTGGCGAGTCTGCACAGCCCTGCCCTGCTCCTGTCCCCATCCCTGTGGGCATCACCACCATCGCTCGGCTCCACAGACCTCAGGGGTGGGTTTTTGGCTGAGCCTTAAACTCAAGGCTCTTCTAGCACAAACTGTAATAGCCACAACCAAAGAAAAATCTGTGCGTTTTCTGCAGGGATGATTGTGCTCATCTTGCCACCCCAACCAGAGGGGCCATGCTGGTGCTGCTCGGGCAGTGATCAAGACCTGCAGCCTTGCTTGAGCTGTTTGTACTCAGTGAAACAGCACACCAACGTGCCCCCAGGCTGCTGGGGTGATCGCAGAAGGTGAGCTGGATCCAGCTATGATTCATCCGAGGAAGTAAATTCACTCTGAGAGGAACTGTTTGTTATTTGTGCTATTTCTCGACTTGCTGGCACTGAGCTCCTCCAGGTTCAGCTGGTTTCAGAAAGGCAAGCACTGACACAAAAAAAGCCAACAAAACTGATTGGGGAGCAATTTCCAAAGACTTGGGATCCTTAATTTTATGCATCCATTATTCTTGCCTTTATAAATTATTTTCAACCTTATCTCTTTCACAAAGAGCCAGCTCAGAAACTAATAAACAAGGGAGCATCTAAAGGGATTCATAAACTGAAAAAAGTTTTTGTTAAAAGTTTTGCTCTGAAAATAGGATTTCACCTTTTCTCAGAGGGGTTTTTATTGTGTGCACTGAAGAGTGAAAGGCATTTGCAAATCTCAGTGCTTCATGCATCTTCTTTCCCTTCAGACATGGGGACGCCCTCTCCTCCTTACCACTGTAAGAAGAAGAAAGTTGCAGCAGGGGTGAGTTTGGGGAGGTCACTTAAGAAAATGCCACTTCTTAGCTCCCAGGGTGGAGACTGGGAGTGGAAATACTCAGCACTGCCCTTCCACTTCTGGAGGAACATCCCTGTTCCTCCCAGGGGCAGGAGCAAGTCTGGCTGAAGGCAGCAGGAATCTGTCCACCTGCTTCTGCCAGCAGTACTGATGCATAGGCTTAAACACTTAGGATTATGCTCAGCAGCTTGACCGGAGGGTTTCCCTGAAGTGCGCACACTCAGAGCAGGTGGAAGTTATCCCCAGGTTTGGGCTGCACATGGGCACTGGTCTGGCTCCCAGGCGAGGCTGACAGCTAGCACCAGGCTAGCCCACCCCACCACAGCAGAGGGCAGCTGGGGAGATGCTGGTGCTGCAGGTGGTGAGGAGCAAACTCCCTGGATGGGTCCTAAAAATTCAAAACCCTCAAGGTCATAGATGTGGACAAAAGCAGCAAGATAAATTTCTCTTAAATTGCTCCCCTAGCAATTCCCTTACAACCACGTAAATGTAATTTGCTTTCCCGACCTAGCAACATACTCTGAACTAATCTCAGCATCAGGGGAAAAAATGCTCTGAGTAACCAGGTCACTTATTTCTCCAGTGAAATCTAATGTGCCGCGGCACTTGTGCTTCTGCCTGACCTTTGCCTGTGGCTTCTGTGCTCAGCCTGGTGCATTTTACAGAACATTTGGTAATATACAGTCCCTGAGGTCTTGTCAAGTTTTGAATACAACATCTGAATTGTGGATTCTTTCCAGAAAATGTAACTAACTCAAACAGTGATTGCCCCCTGCTATTAAAGTGGAAAGATTTGCTGTAGAAACTAGGTCTTGCCTGCGTGCTTCACGCTCTGATTTCACAGTAAAAAGGGTCTCAGGCAGAGGTCACGAGCTGGGCGAAGCACAAGGCTGGGGCTTCCTCACCTCTCCTTGAGCCCAGGGGATGATCTGCACAGATCTTGGCGAAGTAAAGCTCTGTGAATGTACACAAGCACAAATTCAAGCAGATAGAAAAGCTCCTAGTACCCCACAGTGCCCAAATCCCAGGTAAAGCCAGGGCACCGTCCCAGCCCGGCTTTGTTTACAGCAGCATCCTGGAAGCCAAAGGGATGAGTTAGGCAGCAGGAGCATAGCTATGTTTGGCTGTCCCACATCCTCCAGACTTGCTGTTGTGGTGCCCAGGATAAATCCTTGGTTTAGGACAGCCCTGCTTGCCGTTGCCCAAGCACACAGTGCGTGTGTCTTACCTCTCCTGCAGAGCCACGGCTGAACTGAGAGCACGGGCACATGAACAAATGCTGGAATACAGGCTGGTAAAGAAAGCAATGGAAAAATGACAATTCAATGACTTATCTGTACAGAGCTGCCCTTGGAACTGGGAAACTCCACCTCAATGTTGAGTTCCTGCAATACGACAACAGAGGGCAAGGAAAGCTGGGTTTTAGCAAGGGGAGCCTGCACAAAACAGGCTCCCACACAGACTCTAGCGTTGGGACGTCTTGGCGGGGGGTACTGTATTGGAGTGGGGCACTCCATGATTTCAAAAGCCATGGAGGTAAGTTCAGATGACCCGTGAAAGTATTTTTAGTTAATCTTACACATACATGGCATTTGTGTTGCCTGCATGCACACACAGAGTGCACCAACCTGCAGCTCAAGCAGTGTTGAAAGTCGCAGCAATGGCCACATTGTGACCTTTGGCTCTTTGACTCAAATTGTGATGGAGAGAATTAAAATTATCCCTCCTCATCTATGTTGGGGGAAACTTAAATATAAAATTTAGCATTTTGACTGTTCCACAGCCAGAAAGCACTGAACTTTTCAGACCACAGTAGAGGTCTGGCAGAGGAAAAGCAAGAGGCAGGGTTGATCTTATACTCAGGACAGCTCTAAACCCGTGAAGTCTGGAAAGTGCCAGCAGATGGTGGTGCTGCCTTTCCTGAGGCTATGCCGGGGCCTGGCAGCACAGGCTCCCAGCTTTCTCCCTGGCTCACCTGCACACATTCAGCAAGCCTGGTTTAAGGCTAAAAACAACATAAAATGCTCAGAGGTTTCCGGCCAGAGTGCCTCTGATTAAGACAGAGAGGACTCCTTTTTCACATGCATATATTGCAGGACCCTGAGCTATGCCATGGAGCGAGCTCACGGGAGAGATGTCTGCAGGATTTGCTGCAGGAAAGGGATGGGGATGGGGATGGTGCTGGCTCACAGCCTCCCTCCTGCACCCGTCAGCCTTCGTGTCACCTTGGCCTCTCCCATCCCACCCAGAAGCACAGTTTGAAGGGCATGTTCAGCCCGAAGCACAGGCTGGTACAGAAATACCTGGGTGCTTTTATGGAGATTTATTGCTACGCTGGTCTCTGCATTGAGGGATGAAGCCTGTTCCTGGGGTGCTCCAGCAGTGCCAGCAGCCCTGTGCAAGGGCTGTGGATCTGGTGATCGGGCTGTGGGAGATCATGACATTGGCAAAGTGCAATTTTACCCCAGAACATCAGCTTGACCTGTGACATAGGCACTGGCATGGGGGACAGAGCCAGGTCCAGCTGCAACACAGGCAGGAGCAGGACTGGCAGCATCTCCACTTTGCTTTCCCTTTCCCAAGGGTCTCCAGGACAGCCGCCAAAGCCTGACAGATCCATCAGTCCCATTGTACCCTGCCTTGGGAGTAAATAAATATTTTTGGACATGACGTCTGGCAAGCTCCTGCCAACCCAGCACCCCGTGACCCCTTGCTGGTAGCAGCAAAGCGGCAGTGCTGCCAGCGGGGCTGGGAGCCCGTGTCTCCCTGTCAAGCTGTGCCTGCCCTGCTTGCTGAGTTTTGCATGCAATGCTGTGTCTGCATCAGGCCATCGCCCCAACCTCTTAACTCATCTTTTCCAAGCTGGGGCGTGATGCCAAGGATAACAGGTTGAGTGCAGATGACACCTGATGCTCCTTGCTCCAGCGGGACTCCCAGTCGCCCCAGCCTTTGGCAGTGGGGAAAGCCGCCAGGCTGGAGTGGACCACAGCCAAGGCTGGCTCAGCAGGTTTGGTGCCACCGACCCAGGTGGCCCCATGGGGCAATTCCTCCAGGAGTGCCATGCCCCGCAGCTTCTCTGGCTCCGGCGGGTCTGGGCAGGTTTGGCCCATCCGGCATGCCCTCCCTATGGCTGCAGGGAGCAGCCAGGATTTGGGGCACAGAAGCCCTTTTTCCGGTGAAAACCCAGCCAGCTAGGCCATCGGTGGACATGAGCTCCTGGCGGCATGGGATCACATGGCATAGCTGTGCCAGTCCAGCACAGCACCTACTCCAGTCCTCTTTCCTCTGGGATGACAAACGTGCTATCTCAAATTTATGTTCTCAAGCCATTGGTGCTGCTATTTCAGCCCAGAGGAAGGGTTTGCAGGCTAGGAAGCTGGCACGTTACCAGGCTTTTTCTCCCCATTAAATACCTTGGTTGAATAAAAAGCCATGCCCTGTCCTTGCCCACATCTCCCACCACCACATCCCCGACCTGGGGTCTGTCCTGTGTCACACACCAGAGTGGCCCAGGAAACCTGCAATCTGCCCTTAACCAGAATTTCAGGTCCCCATCAGGGTGTAGGGTTTGGCCAGCTTGTTCACATCCATTTATGGATGCACCCCATTGCTGGGGACATGGGATTTATGAAGGGAAGAGCAGCTGAAGCCATTCCCCTTTTGCTTGGGTCCTTTCACTACACAGCCCGGGGGCTGCTTTCATGCGGCATCACCAGCCCACCTGCCCGCTGCGATGGTACCACCACCCCCCCACGCTCCCCGCCAGCCCAAATCTGACCAACGCTGGGTCATAAATGTGCTCCGTGGTAGGAAACACAGGCCATGGCATGTAAATAGGAGAAAGCTGCGGTGTCTGCCAGCCTGGATGCTGAGTGGGATCGCACCAAAGGAAGCCCCAACAAGCCCAGGGACTTGTTAGATGCCCCATCTGTGCTGGCTCGGTGCTGGCTTACTGGTTATACTGGGGAAAGCCCTGATCAAAGCAGAGGAGTGTATGGGTCTGAGCACAATGTAGGTGCTCCCGTCGCTAGAGACAGCGAGGTCTGGGGACACCGGGTGCTGCCAAGGTCACCTAATGCAAAGAGCATTGGAAAAAGAAAAGTAAGAAAGCCCAGATGGAAAGGTGTGCAGGAAAGGCAATGGTGAGTGTGAACAGGCCAAGAGGAGTTGGGGCTACTGCCAAGAAAACATCTCCGGTGTGTCTACATAGCCTTGCTAGAGGCACGTTGGCCAGCCCAGCCAGCACCGGCTCAGCTCTGTCAGCTGGAGAAAGGGAGACGATCCAATCCTGGGATGCAAAACCGGCGGCTGCCTCAATGCAGGCTCCTAGAAAAGGTGGGAAAAGTCATTAGCAACAACCCAGCGGGGAGAAGTGAATGGGGTTGCTAACTGGGAGTCGTTTCAGAGCTCACAGGTGGGTGACCACGAGGATGCTGTGAGCCAGGAGGGTGGGAGAACCCCCCACCGCCTAAAACCCAGCATGCAGGAAAGCAGTGAAGCTGCCAGCCAACTTCAGCAATGACTGCAAATACACTCAAAAAAGAGCAACCCGCAGAGGGCTTTTTCTTCAACACCTGTCTGAATTCCCAAATATCCCATTCTTCCCCC
>JANZLQ010000041.1:16496341-16516408 GCA_026212715.1 Elanus axillaris
CCCAAATAACTTGTGGCTTTGCCATGTACACTCACCGAAATTGTTTTTCTTTATTGCATATTGCCATCTTAGAAAATGTACAGTCTCATAACATTACACAGCATTTCCTGCTAGCTAAGACTACTAACATCCTTGCACCTAACAGACTACCTTGGTCACTACGAAGCTAATAAGGTCCAAGACATATACTTCAGTTTACAAATTATTATGGATTTTTTTTTCCTTTTTGGCATTATTAAAAAAAAAATCATCTTTAAAATACACACCCAAGAGAAAAGAGTGGCTACTTACACCAGCACCAATCTAAAAGTAGTTTTTGACAATGGCACATGGAATTACCTGCACACAGCCTTTGTATTTATTTATAGAGATATAATTTTTTTTTCTTTTTTCTTTTTTTTTTTTGGAAAGAAAACAAAGAAATGGCAAACTCAGCCTGAAAACAAGGCTGTTGCAAAACAATAAAAAAAAAAAAACCAAACCAGGTTTGGAAGGGCAAGAGGAAATCTGCGAGGAAAGGTCCTGATGTGGCACTGGGGTCGCGGAGGCAGGAGCTGGGGGTGGGTGCTGGCGGCTGAGCCCCGCACCCAAGGACCCCGGGAGGCGATCGCCCTTTCCGACTCCCACCGCCTTTCCAATTAAACACATGTGACCAACCATTCCTTAAACCATCAGAGGCCAGACTTTTTTTTTAAAACCTTTTTTTTTTCTTCTTTTTCTTATATTTTAAATTCCCCCCAAAGTCCATTCCCTCAATTGTATCAGCCCCATTTTTTCAGCCATAAATAAAAAATATAAATAGAGGCACTTTAGTTAAGGAATAGTATTATCATTACCTTTTGTCTTTATTTCCCCCTCCTTCTTAAAGCAAAGTGCTTAACTCCACCTTTGAACATAATCTGCAGGTTTTGTAGCTGCTTGGATACGTGGTGCTGGACTTTTTTTGCGCTTACCTGCTTTATTTATTACTGCTTCAAATGCTACTCAGAAAGTCTTTTTTTTTTTTCTTTTTTTTTTTCTTAATCTACAGTGCGTCAAAAGTTGCAATGAAGAAAAGAACAAAATGGTAAAACCACAGTTCTTGACAGCTCTGGTTAGAGAGAGATTTCACAGCTTTCACTCAGCACACAGACCCCGCGGCCTTCAGGTGCTTAGAACCATATTTTTTTATACAAATTAGTTTAAACAGCACTTTTGCTATACAGTACATATAGTTAACTGACATCCCATACCCCACCAGTAATACCGATTATCTGACAAAAAAAAAACCAACCTTATTTCATATAGTGTTAATATCTAGTGCAACAGGGACAAACTCATCTCTCCACAGGAAAAAGAACAAACAAACAAACAAAAAAAGGATCACAAAAGTATTGGTGGTATAAAAAGGTTTTGCTTTGTTTTCTTAAAAAACACACCACAAATAAATAAAAGTAAAAAGTAACAGTCCTCTATATATTCAGCATAATTTAAGAATAGAAATGTTAATATGTTAATGGTGGTTACTTTTAATTCTCCAATTCTCAATTTTCTAAACCTTTAAATTATTACTCCCTGAGAGCTCTGAATTATTTTTATTATTTTTTTTTTGTCTTTTATTGGACTGACATTTGACAGGTAGTTCTGCTTACAAATTTGCAATAACAATGAACAGCAAACCAGTTGAAAAAGGACCTGGCTAAGAGATGAGCATTTCTTGGCATCGCTGCTTCTGTGTGTCGGATAAAGAAAAGAGAAAAGAAGGCGGGTGAAAGCCGGCCAGTTTTGCACCAGCCCCTTTGTATATCAGAGACCTTCGGTCCTGACCACCTTTACAGAGGATACAGTTTGTCCCATTGAACAGAAAGCAAGAATAAAAATTACAACACAAAAGTTTATGCGCTTCGTCTCCTCCGAGAACCGACCTTTCCCACTGTGTTGGGCCAGCAAACGTTATAAAAGTATAAATACATCTGTGTGGCGTTAGAGCGATAAGCACTTTGGGGTAAACTTTTTCCTTTAGCAAGGTGGCAGCAAGAGGAAAAAGAGCATTTCCCGAGGACGATGGGAAGAGCATCGCTGGGAGTGCCCGTGGCGCCGAGCTCGGGAACCAGCGCGAAAGCACAGATCTGCAAGTTTTTTGGAATAACCACAACGAGAAAAAAAACAACCAACGGATTAAAGTTCAGTCAACTTTGTTTTTTTCTTTTCTTCTTTAAACCGCTCGGCTTGTGTGCAAGGTGTCCCCTGCAAACAGCCCAGGGGGGCTGAGCAGGAGAGCGGTGGGGAGCGGCTTCCCATTGCCTTTGGGGACCATGGGGACCGCTGGCATCTCTGGGTTGGGTCCTCTCTTGCTCCGCGGACGCAGCATTGTGCTTGTGCATGGGGAGAACTACTTTTCGGAGTGGGTCAGAGGGGAGGAGGCAGCGCTGGCACCCATCAAGGTGGGCTGCCCACACACCTCCATCCATGCCCCCGACCTGACTATATACACGGTATATACACACACACTCGCCCGCGGGGAGAAAGAGCGTGCCACTGTTTCGCTTTGAATTGCAAGGCAGTACAATGGGAATAAAAAAAAAACCCTAGCCACTTCAAAAAGACTAACCCACGGCTTTTTGTCGGGTTTTGTGGTTGTTGTTTGTTTTTCAGAAGTTGAGCTTGGTGACGGGCCTCTCGCGGCTGCTGTCGGCCAGCTGGTTGGCGATGCGCTTGCGGTTGCGCTTAAGTTTGGAGAGGTCCTTGTCGAAGACTTCACCTGAGCGCAGGGCTGAGACGAGGTCGTCGAACTCACCGCCTTCCTCCCCACTCTCCTTTGCCTTCCTTGCCTTGCGCTCCCGCTCCCGCTGCTCCTTCAGCTACGTGCCATGGTGCAGGGGGGAAAGGAGACAGCTCACTCTCATGCAGGTGGTTGTGGGGCTGCCCAACACATGTGTGGTGACCCCCAAACTCATGAAACAAGAGCGACTTCCCACCCTAATGCTTAGCATGTGAGAGCTGGTCAGGATTCTTGATACAACCCATGGGCCCATGGCTGCTGCTAGTGGGTCACAGCAGCCCACAGGCAGCGCCAGCTCTGCTGCGTGTTTCAGCTCCAAGATCTCCAACCCAAGGTCATTAGTTAATTAAGCAATCAAGAGTGGAAAGCCAGTGGGTCTAAGAGCACAGAAGCTCGTTGCCCAGTCTTCAGTGCTCCCTGTGCCACCATGGCCACTATGGGCACAGTTGCCACCCCTGGGTGCCCCTGGGGTGCTGCCAGACTCACTGGTGCCCACTCACCTGTGCCTCCATGCGTGCCCGGCGCTCCTCCTCCTCCTTCCTCCTCCTCATGTTCTCGTTCTCCTGCTTGGCCTCGGTCACTGCTTGAAGGAACTGGTCGAAGATGCCGAAGAACTCATCAGGCTGCATTTTGTCCGTGTCTTCTCCAAAGTGCTTCACAGCCTTGGAAAACTGGGAGAGAAAAGGCAGGGGTCCATCAGTCTCAGAGATACCCACTGTGCCAGCAAACCACCCCGTGGGAAGCCTTCAACCTGACGGAGTGGAGAGAAACACTTCCAGCAGCCACAGTGGAGAGCAGGGCTTTGCTTCATCAAGCCTTGACTTAAACATGAAATAAATCATCCGATGTTTTACCTGCTGCCCTGTAAGAGCCAACCTGGATCCCTCCCGAGCCCCCTCTCCCCTTCTTGCCTCTGGCTCTGCTGAGCTCCCTCCTGCCCCAGCTCGACTTTATTAACTAAGCAGCAGTAAAAACAAGGAAGCAAAATATTGTGGGACCGAAGACCGAAGACATAAAACTAATAGTAAACACGGCAGGGGAAGGGAAACTCGCACTTTTAAGTTTTTCTTTGAAGTATTTTTGGGGTATTATTTATCATTGCCACATGCTCTGCTATTGAAACCAAATGTGTTGGTGAAACTTCTAAAAGACATTTCTGCACGGGCTCAGGCACAGCCCTGGGTAGGGAAATAGGGAGTTTTCCGGCCCTTCGTGCTGTTTGCACACCATTAATGTAAGGGAGTCGAATGAGGCCGTAGCAAAGGTCAGGACAGGACATCCACGATCTGCCGATGCATCCCGGTCCCCATCCTTTGTTCTCACTTTCAGTTTGAAGGAGAGTCTTTGTGCACAGTAAGTTTGTTAAAATTGTGATGAAGATAAGCACGCTTAAAAGAAAAGAAAAACAAAATCAAAGCACAAACAGATTTATTAGTTGCTTTGATTTTGCTGGGTAGACCGAGAGGAACATTTTTAAAGCCTGCCTGTATGATTTAGTTTTATTTGCAGGGGTGCCCCAGGCTCTTCAAAAGACATTTAGGGCCTTTTTATTTCTTTGTTTACTTAAGAGACTTAGCACTTCAAGATGGGAATTCCTTCAAGGGAGGAATCTGAGAGGTGCCACTATATAAGTCAAAATAATTGAGGTTATTCTTGTTGATTTTCATCAAGATATTAAATTCTCTGCCATGTTACAGGAGGTTCTGGTGGGGGGGAGAAAGGCTGAAAATGTTATTCTCGCAGGATATAAAGTTTATAAAACAATGATGTGTCTCTTTCCTAATAGAAAGTAGTAACATAATGTGAATCTGGACATGTGTTCAAAAAGCAAAGAGCTGGTGCACTTTGCACAGCCTATCCTATCCAATAACCATGGGAAGAGCTGCACATTGCTTCAGAGTGGACTTTGATAGGTGCTGGGGAACATGACCAGACCTTCTCCTCCAGATCCACCTAAGTTAGCAGAAGACAATACAGTTTGCAGAGCATTTGTCATCATCTCCCCAGTCCCCTAACTTACTGCAGGGAAGATCTGCTAGGTTAGCGTCAACAGTTTAAACGGGTGGCCTGGGTTAGCCATGGCCTCAGGAAGGGAATGGTCAATCATAATGCACAAGCATGGGTGGACGGTCTGAAAGATAGTGCCAATTGGACATTGGTACAACCAGGGAGAAGAAGGCGGTGACACTTGTTAACTTCTGTCTTTGGAGAGGTAGCTTAAGTGGTGGGACAATGATGGGACCTCTAAAATGGCCTGTGTTGGACCATCTCCCTGCCACTTCAATCAAGGTGAAGGCCAGGCCAGGAAGGAGATACTGTAAGAGTGTTCTTGGAGGAAATGGGAACCAGCTGTGTGCCCCTTTGCTGAAAGAGGAGAAAGAAGAAAAAGGTGCTTGGGAATCACAGATGTCAGCCAACAGCCACCCCTTTGCTGTGATTTAAACCAGGCTGGTAGGGAGAAAAGGACAACATGGCAAGAGGTCCTTGCACGAGGCTGCAAAGCACTCACCAAGGCATGACTCTGGAGAAGGTGAACCTTTTAAGTAGCTTCTGTAACCGGGTCTGAAGTTGGCCTCAATTCATGTCACTGAGCTCCTCTACCTCTTCTCTTGAAAGAAGAGCTGAGCAGGTCTCAGACCGAAGTTATGCATCGGTTGTTATTTTGCCCTACAGAAGTGGGGCACTTGGGCAGCCTGGATTGTCTCCAGTATCAGCCTCTGGGTGACCTCATGTCCAGCCTGAAGACCCGATTGCATTTTTAACACCTTTTCCATCAATAACAGACAGAGCAGCCTGCTTTCTTGCCACCTTCAGCTTTCATTGGCCAAGAAGCCCCAGCTTACCAAGACTGGGATATTTTCATTTTAAGACACTGAAAACAAAGGAAGCCCTCTAGGCTTGAGTGAAAGCTCTTCAACAAAACTTAGATCCTCACAAATGACCTACCATCTCCTGCCCTGATGGACACAACTCTTCCATGACTAGCCCCTGCCTTGCATCTCCAAAAAAGGTATCTCATGGCTTTCTACAGCACATCTTGCATCCCAGAAGAAGTCTGTTGGCCTGACCTGCAAAGCCCCGGCATGTTGGGTTGTGGAGCAGGAAAAAGGCCCTGGGGACAGACAGGGACATACCCACCCCCCCACTCCAAACAAACCATGAAGGGTGGTTTCGCATGTCAGGGTCTCAGCAAGACACTCGCACGGTCTTGTGGGAGAGGTATCTGAGATGTTAATACACAGTGTGTGCTCTGGGAAGGCCAGGACCATCCCTCCCCTGTTGGCTGCAGGAAAGGCTGAAATGCAGGTCTCAAGGACATTAGTGGCCTTACCAGCTCTTTCGCTTCCATCAGAAGATCTTCAACATCCGAGAAGCTGAAGCTGGCTAATGTGATGAACTGGCTGACGACAGACACAAACTTGTCACCTGTTTGCTGAACCTGAGACTTCTGGAAGTCCAGCTCCTTTCGGGAAAATAAATGTACATCTGGTCAGGCCTTGGCTGATGAGGGACACAAATACCATCAGCCTTCAGTAATTACAGATTACCCTGTTTTACAATATCATGCTTGCAGTATGTTTTTAAGGCCAAATCCTGCAGAGGAGATCGTGGAAGCAGCATAATTTAGCAAGACGGTGAGTCCTTCGGGATACCTCCACCATTTCATCACCACTCCAGCCGGGCTGCAGAAGTGCTCCCCAGCCTGAGCCCCAACGTTCTGCAGTTTTACAGCCAAAGGGAGACCCCTCGGCACATCACAGGTCCTCCACAGGCATCATCACTAGACTTAGTCAGCCTCCCTTGGCGTATTAGGATCATTGAATTGTAGAACGGATATAAACCACACATGTGCCTAACAACACATGGCAACTTTGGTGCCAAAACAGCCCTAAGAGGACAGGCGCACGTGCAGGGCAGGAAGGAAAGACAAACAGATCTCCAGGATGTGAGATAAAAGCAGCTTTGCTGGGAGCTCCCTTGCCTACCTCCCTAAGGAGGGATGCTGTGGTGCTTGGAGCCAGGCTGGACTATATTTGATTTAAATAATACTTACAGTTTCCACTGCTCTCAGGCCGCTCCTCAGAGTGTTTATTTCTTTCTCCAGCTCGGTCATGCTGTTGGAAATTGCAGGATGTTAATTTTCAGCCTTCCCCAGCAAATTCTACAGCTCTCTGACCAACTTGACCATGTCTTCCACTGAAAGGACCCCGGCACTGCACACATTGCCTACTGTTTGCAGAGCAGTGTGTCTCAAGCAGCAAAGCAGGCTGACAGCCTCTAAGCTCGGACAGCTGCCTATCTCAAAGTGGCTGCAGTTGCTTGTTTTAAAGCAGAGCACTTTTCTGTATTATTAAAGGTGACTGTGCAGACTTGGCAAGCTCAGCAGCCTCCAGACCTCTGCAAACAAAAGGAGAGCTCAGGAGAGGGCTTTGTTGGGCACAGATTTCCCTTCCCCTCTCGAGGGCCAGCAGAAGATAGGCTTGTTGTCCCAGTTCACAGCAGACAGTTTTTCAGGGTACCGTGGTTAGGTGAATGCCATGCAAAGCACCCTTCCTAGCAGTGAGGCTTTCATAAAGGGAGACAACCCAAATATAGAGAATAAAAATAAATCATCACATCTGGCGCTGACTTTGTTTACACAAGGCTCACGCCCCCGATGAGCTTCAAGTTCAAGTGCTTACGGGTTTCTACCACTACATCTGAGGGGAAGCTTTCTCACAAAGACTTGATGACCGCAGGCTTGACGTCTTTCCAGGGGTGTCTGTCCTAGGGCTGGGGTCCCTGGAAACACTGACGTCGGGTCATGGGGCAAGTGTTCCTGGCAGGTCTAGTCTGGGAAAATGCAGTTTTGGGAGCCCTGTGCTCCAGCAGTTCATTACTAGTGGTGGGATTGACAGAGGCAGCAATTTTGCTTCACAGCTGCAGGGCTGGGGGGGATTTAGGGTTTTCCAGAGCTTTAGAAACTTTTTTGGTTTCACTCTAGATTGGACCAAACCCAAATATTACATACAGTGTCCAGTTTAGAGCAAAATGATAACATTTTTTGGGGGAAAAATACCCCTCTATGCAGACATTTTCTTTCCCATACGTGTATCTGTAAAACAGCTGCAGATACATGAGCATAAGAAAGCCAGAGCCTCCAGTGGCGAGGAGCATGCCCTGCTTAACCATGTTCTCAGCTGATGCCTATGAGCACAGCTGCCACACGCTCCTCCTCACATGCCAACATTTGTCCTGTCACTTTGTTTAATCCCTATGGCTGATGATTATTTTACATTTTAAACGTGAGGATGCTTGCTTTGCACATTACAGCTCTTCCATGGGGAGGCCACTATTGCTACAAAAGCACTTTGAAAGACCCTTGAGCTGCTGTAAAGTTTGTGCATATTTGCCATCCTGTCTCTAAAAAGGTGCAGTTTCAGGCCCGTTTCATGTCCACAGCTAGCATGAATGTGTGCTGACTGCAGAAATGTGTGATCTTTGCTGCTCAGGTCCCCGAAGCAGCAAAGCCCATAAGCTCCCAGTGAACTTTAAAACCAAAACAGAGCCTCATTGATTTCAGAGGGACTTCAGCACATACTTGAGGGCTTTGCAGAGCAACAGCAGATTCCTCCTGCACTTAAAAGTTCAGTGTGTGTTCAAGGGCTTTGCTGAACAGGGGCCTCTGCTTGCAAAGAGACAGCAGCAGCCTGCTCTGAACAGGTCACCAGGAGGCAAGCAGGGTTTAAAAGCTCTTTGCAATCACCAGAAGCTCCATGTTGGTGGTGAAACGAGGGCCAGGCAGGACCTGGAGGCAGGTGAGCCCCTCGCACTGCTGCCTGGTCCTGCCCGCGCTGCAGGCAAAGCCTCCCTGCCACACGCAGATAAACAGCTGCCCTTTATCTCCAGCCACACCGCAACCGCTTCCTCCCGGATTACTTAACGTACCATTAGAAATTAATTAAATGCTTCTGTGGTGAGATAACAACAGGAAACGGCTGCTCCAAGCAGCTCCCCTCCCTCTCGGTCTGGAGGCTCGCAGTCCTTTGCTGCAAGGGCTGAGATTTAAAGCTACCAGGTGATGTTTGCTCCTGCCTCTGGGGCTGCTCTCAGGCCAGCGTGGCCGCAGCACAGGGCCCAGCCCGGTGGCCAGGATCCAGCCAGGAGTGCGAGCAGGGGAGGGTGACATGGAAAGGCAGGCTGAAGCCAGGGGAGAGGCGCTTCCAGCATTCCCTAAGCACCACCTAAATCCCTGCTTACTTGACTTTGGCTGCCTGCGGGATGTCTCGCAGCTCCTCGTGCAGGCGGAGGACTTTGGGATATTTCTTTTCAACGATAGTGATGAGATAGTGCAGAAGGGTGATGTTCCTAGGAGAGAGGAGGGGTGAGTTCAGCGTGGCAGCACCACAGGGAGACGAGAGCTCATTCTAAACCCTTGCTTAAATCCCAACCCTAGTAATGAACTGTTCTGGGATTTCTGCAAGGGTGCTGCTCGCTGCCTGTCTGGGGACATGGGATGGGTTTGTCCCATGCACAGCCACAGTGCAGAGCAGCCTGGTCCCTGCAAGCAAGGGCCCTCCACAGGAGGGACCCAGGGGAGGTGACTTGAGCATCACCGCTCCCGTCCTCCGTTGTCTTTACTGATGGATGAGACCAGGCAGGTTTGAGACCTGACCCAGCTCCTCTCTGCGCACAGAGCTTGGTGGGGAAGAGCAAACCAGGCGATGGCTGTGGCAGCTTTGGGGGGCTGCAGAGGGGGTTCCCGTGGAGAGGAGCTGCTGGGACCCCTCCTCTGGCCACTGCACCACAGCATGATGGCTCTTGGCTTCTCAAAGGGGGGAAAAAGCATTTGGAGGATGATGCTCCTCATCAGCCTTGGCTGCTGTTTAGCCAGCCCAGGAAGGAAAGCCCCCATCAATCCTCGTGCTGATCTGCAGCTCTGCTTCCCTCAAAATCTGTCCTGCTCAAAAAACAGATGCTTGCAGCATCAGATGTACCAGATGGGGTAGCAGGACAGAGGGGACTGCTCCCACCTACCCACATCCCAGAGGCAACGCTAATGGCCCCTCTGTTCTCCCAACAACCCTGGGCCCCACGGACACTACCAAGGGCAAGGGCAGGGGCTGCTCACTTGTCAATGCTGGACTTGGTGTCCGCAATCTTGTTGAGGCTGGAGATCTTAAACCCAAAGGCGTTGCCCCTCTGGCCCTTGTTCATGTAGTTCCCGAAGGCCAGGACGACCTCCAAGAGCTGCTGGAGGCTGCTGCTCTGCAGCACTGCCTTGGAGCCGGCACGGATGGCTGAAAGCAGAGAGGTGGGGGACATTACCCCCTGCCACAACAGCACGCCAGTCCCCTTTTCTTGCAGCAACCCCCTCAGTGCCCCCCCGACCGAAGAGTGACCATCAAGTCCCTCCTTTCCCCTGCGTCACTGCAACCTCCACTCGGACCAGGCTTGCCCTGGCATGGAGGATGCTCTTCCTATGAGCGCTCCCTGTGCCAGCAGAGAGCCCCTTAGCAGGTCTGGTCACTTGCCTTCCACCTTGGGTTTGACTTCTGCAACTCTCTCTGCAAACTTCTTCTTGAAGTAGAGGGACTGCAGCCTTTGCTGATAATGGTTTATCCTGGAAAAAAAAGAGGTGCAGGTTGAGCTCTGCTTGCTCCAGGAAGAGGTCTTGCTCTGCTGCTCACAGCTGTGCTTACAAAGCATGTTTGAACCACAGCGATTAAAAAATAATGACCGCATTTCTCCCTGAAACTATGCTGAGATGGTAAAAAATGACAACTGAAGCTACAGCTGTCCTGGGGTGGATCCAGGTGGGCTCTTAAGCACATGCTTAAGCCTATCCTTAACTCAGCATGTTCAACAAGTGCATTTTTACACCCTATTGCTTTGAACAAACAGTTCTTTTACAACTACTGCTTAACAAAGATTCTAATGAGGTCTGGGCTCCCAATGGCTTTGTGATGAGCTGCAGCAGGACACAGGCACACCAACTACCAGCACTAACAAAACTGGACCTTCAGATCCTCAAAATTATGGCCTGGGCTGGGAAGCCACCAACACAGCCCAATCCAGCCCCTTCCTGGGCAAGTTGGGGATGGCTTTGCTCCTGTCAATTGTATTTAGGCTAAACAAGAACTCACTTGTACGCAAATGGCAGTCTGATTTGAATCATTTGAACCAAGGATCCATGGGAGACATGCTCACAGACAAGGCCATGGGCTACGCTGTCGCTGTGCTAATCAGAGGTGACAGAGAAATCACACTCAGTTACAGACCACAGGGCAAATTGAAAAGCCGTGCCAGAAATCAAGGAAAATATTTGCATCGGCACATTGTGCTTTCCAAAAGATGAAGACATGGGAGCAATACTTGGGCAAGAGACTGTGAAGAAGAAAGGTGACCTGCGATAGGAAAGCTAATTCTGAGCATCTTCCAGCCCTGAGGGCTCGGGTCTGAACTTCACAGCTCTGTCCTGCCTGTCTTTGACACTCAGCAACTACACGGTGCATCGCCCCGGTGTTCATTGGTGCATTTCTCAGGGAGGACAGGAGTGTTTCTATTTTTGATCTCCCAGTACAATCTCAGATGTAAAACTCATGGACTTTGCAAACAAGTAACTTGCTTGAAGTTCAGCTAAGAAATGCAAAGAGCTCAATACTCAGTTGGATTTAAATAAGGAGCTTCAAGATTTTAAACCAGCACCTCTAAAGGATGTGCATGCAAAAGATAAGGTTATTCATCCCTGAAGACTTCTAAGTCTTAAATGATTGCTACCAGGAGCAGGAAGAAATGACATTTGCTTTCTGTCTCATATATTCTTAGGAGCCCCAGGGACGAGTCATTCCTGAGGTGAAGAGTGGGACTCAAATACACAGCTGGGCAAAATTTACATACATGAGTCTTGAGTACTAGAATATGTTCACGTGAAAGGGAAAGGAGCATTGTGTTACCATTCAAACAGCACTTCCCACCTGGGCCACAATGTAGAGGATGCAGTCTTTTGCAGAGCTGTGCCAGACTGAGCTTTTCTCCCCCAAATGAGAGGGGAAATGTGTCGGGACGTGACCTAGGAAGCCAACACCTATCTCCAGAGGCTCCATATCCCCATCCCTCCCCGCTGCTCTGTTTGGCTGCTGCTTGTCTGGGACATGCAACCCTGATTTTAGGAGCACAGCATGATGAGCAATCCTTATGGGTGGGAGCACCTTGCTTGCCCTCCTGTCTGTTTAGCCCACTCATTTCTTGATGTGAAAAAACAGTAAGCAGGGCTTATTTCCCAACCAGGCTCCATGAAACAGCCACCTCACGACCAGCCTGTGCAATCACTGGCCAAAACCTGTGTCTCCTGGGCCACCAACCTGCTCATTTCGAAGAGAAACCGGTCAGCCTTGGCCATGCGGTCCAGCTCGTGCTTATGCTCTTCCAGCAGGTCAATGTCACCCTTTTCAGGAACAAACTTCAGGAGCTAAACAAGGGAAAGTACACTGGTGGACATGAGGTCCATGCAGTTTCTCAGGAGCAAAATGGTGATTTATTTACTTGAATCTACTACCTGTTCAGCATGTACAGACAGTGACCCCAAGGCACCTGTGAAATAAGTGTTATTGCTGTCCCTGTGACCTTCCTCCCATTACTCCATCACATTAGTGCCTCTTGCTTCTGCCCTGCCCTGGTTTTACAACAGATGTATTATGTCTGCTCCAAGGAGGTTTCAACATCAGCTCTGCCAGAGATGTCAGGGACTCTCATCTGCTGCAACACTACCTATTTGCAGATGGAAATTTTGTGCAATGAATCCTCCCATGTCTCTGCTGAAAGCGCAATTACCAGCTCAGCTTTAAGGACAGGTGAATAATATGCTTCCAAAGGGATTCGGAGGCCATGAGAAATGGGATTCCCTTTTTGAGGACTGTACAAATGCTGAACAAGCTTTCAAAAATAAATGTCCACCAAGCACAAACTTCAAGCCACAACCACAAAATGGGCAACTGGCCCAGCCTTGGGGTCCCAGGGCAGACCTGGGTACAGGCATGGCATGTGAAGGCCATGATGCTCCCAGCACTGATGCTATGATCGAGCTGCTTTCCTGCTGCTCCAGCTCACTTTGGTAGTTTTTCAACAAGCAGTTAGGAGCCCTGACACACTTCTTGAAGCTGCAGTCTGGTCCCAAGCACCTTGCACAGCGTGGTCTCAGCATGAGGCAACCACGGAGGAACACGAGACATGTTGCCCACCTGCTCCAGCATGTCTTTTGGGAGGTCCTCCTGCTCATCCATCGTCAAAATCGCTCGTTTTATCTCATCGTTTGAGAGTTTCAGCCTGGAAGGTGGAGGGGAAGAAGAGTTATTTCCAGCCCAGCAAATGGGGAAGGTTCAGGAGCATTTCCTTACACACTCATACAACTTGAACAGCTTAAGTCCCAGCCAGCATCAGCATCACATATAACACTACACACTGTGTTATGAAGAAGGATGTGTAAGAAACGTGGTAGGACCGTGCTCTGCCAAGGCTCAGCACAGAGCAGCCCTGGCCCCGCTGCCAATGAGGCATCAAACCCCACCGGCAAATTCCCTCTCCCCGCACTGCAGCTGCCATCCCTTATTTTATAGCATTTTATGTAAGTATTCTATGTAGTCTATTATACATGTATACAAAATAGATAAGTTCTATGTAACTCTAGCCCATAGCAATGCTGCTCCTGCAGTGCCAGCATCCCCGAGGGCCACGGGGCCAGCGGTGGTCATGTTCCTCGTTGGCAGCCCAGCCCAGCCTGGGCTCAGGGGCACAGCTCAGCACTGCTCCTTGAACCCATTGCCACAACCCCTGAGGAAAATTTGGCCGATTTCTGCTGCTTTTCTTGGATTTGAACATTGCCTCCCCCACCTCTCCTGGCTGCTTTTGGTTGTAGTCTCCCTCTAGGAAGAAAGAAACCCCAAATCTGGGGAAACGGCTGCTCAGCATCGCAGGAAACCCATCAGGGTTTTTTTTGGAGGGGTGGGGATTCAATGTGCTTCAAAGTGTAACAGGTTGGAAACCAGCCTCCCCCACCGCCTTTTTCTTCCTCTACTTCACATAACAGGAATTGAAGATGTAGCCTCAAATTGGGTATTTCTAAAACCACAGACCACTGTATCACAACAAGCAACAACAGGCTGGTCTGGCCCCAGTAGCCTCCCCCGAGCTGAGGCAACAGATAGATAGAAAGACGCCCTCAGCTCTTCCTGGGTGAGAGCAGCCATTAATTACAGTTTAATACGTCTGCAGCACTCCCCGTGACCACTCCCTGCAATTACTTTGATTGCAAAACCACACATATTTTTCTTCATGTTTTTGCATTGCGGTTGATAAAATAATCTAAATGTGAAAGAGGGAAAGCCCAGAAACTCCTGCAACCTTGTCTGGCAATACCCTATGCGTAGTCCAGCTTGCAGCGATGGTTAAAGCTGTTGCAATAGATACAGTTTAAAAAAAAAAAAATCCCCTGTTCTTGCATGCAGGGAAAAGTTGCGTAGTTGAAAAGACCCATTTGCGGGTTTTAAAGAAACTGATCACCTCAGTCTCAGTGATCAGAGCTGCCAAGGGATGCTGAAATGCTGGACGTGGCTCAAAGGAATGAGCTGAAACCAGAAACACATCCTATGGCATGATGTGAGAGCTTGTGTCAACCTGATCAGCAGATCAAAAAAAAGATCGGGAGCTGACTTGATCACTGCAAGTAATTAAATGAGGAGGGTATTTTTCATCCTGGCATCTCTTCAGGGAGCAGACTGAGACCGTAGAGCTGTCTTTTAGAAGCTGAAGCTGAAGCAGGAAGGGTGCTGGTCTCCAAGACCAGGGTAGCAAGAGCTTGGTTTAGCTTGAAATCTTTTGCTCAAGACCTAAAGTGAAGGATTAGCTTTACCGAGGCTGGTGGATCTTACAGACCTGGCAAGTAAATATTTGTTCCTTATGAGGTGATGTTTCTCATCCCGTACCCAGTCCTCTCTTACCTCCTGGCTCGAGGGAGCCTCCCAAGAGAGGGTTTGTTAAATGAGGAGTGAATTAGTATCTCACCTCAGGCAGGGGAGGAAGCACAAAGATTGCGCTGAGCAGCGGCCAGGACAATTGCTAGGGTTGCCTCACAAGGAGCAAACCCAGGATCCATGAAAAATGTCCCCTCTGATGCTTGCAGTGATGAGCAGACACGTCCTGGAGACACCCTACCTGTCCTGCACAAGGGCAGTGGCCGGGATGGACATGACTTGAGGTGGGATATGAAGCTGCAGGAGGGCTCCTTTTACACCCAAGCAGCAACACCAGAGCTCAGACCACCAACAAATGTCACATCGGTCCCCACCCCGGTGAAAAGCAGACACTGGCTGGGTTTGGACATTTGGGGGATTCCTGGGAGGGAAAAATGTGCCTAAAAGAAAGGGGCAGGTAGGCAGCTACCCCTCATCCAAAGCCAAAGTGAATGACCTACATGATCATCTCCAGGAGGGTGGTGAAAGATGAGGGTGGCTTTTGTAAGCCCTGCTCATTAAAAGCAAAGTTAATAATAGAATATATTAAAAAAAAAAAAAAGGCTGAAAAAAACTTTTCTCAGGAATCATCAAAACCCAGTGCCAAGAACAAGAGCCTGCTCCGGCACCGGCAGAGAGCAAGCGCGGGGCGCCAGAAGAAAACAGCTTCTCAGACAATTTGATGGGAAAGAGGCCAGTGAAAGCTAGAAGCTTATCTATAACTACAATAATTATCATTGTTGGCAGCAGCTGTCGAACGCGAGCCGTCTGAGAGGAACGGGGTCACAGGACTTGCTGTCACAGGGATTTAAAGCCAGCAGCCCACCGATGCAAAGTGACAGCTCGCCAGCCTGACAAGCGCAGAGCTATTTTGCGTGGCTTTTGTAGAGTCCCGCGAAGGACGTAATAAGTGTGAAGGGGAAAAATGAATTCTGCCGGGAAAGGGACGCGCCCTCTTGAAAAGCCACATTCATTTGAGAAAAAATGCTCTACGCCGTCTCGCTGGAGAGAGGAATCAAATGAGCCATTCACTGCCAGCACAGGCAGAAGGCAACAGAGCAAGGGCTTGATCTGCATCTTGCAGAACACAGCACTAAATATACACATGTACACAGGGAGCAAAAGCAAGGACACAGTGGGTTCACAGAGGAAGACCTGATAATGCACTGACATTGGCAAAGCATTCTCCAAAAAAAAGAAGAAAAAAGCAAGTGTTAAAAATATTCTTGTGCTGCACTACAAGCCAGAGGAAAATCCAGTGATCTCACTGCGCAGTAATTTCTCCCAAAGCAAGGGAAACAGGCAAAAAAATAAATCTACAGAGGGAGATAAAGTATCTTGCTCGCCGTAATCTTTCCACACTGCAAGCCAGACAATGCCTGGTGAGCTTACAAACGTCTGGGCTAAATCAGGGGCCAAGCTTGCAGGTCCTTTCACATGTGAAAGTCTGCTTGTCCCCATGGTGGCCGCACGAGCAAGGCAGGAGAGCCACAGCTCGGCTGCAGTAAGCCGCCCTGCGAGACGCGTCCCTTTGCAATGCTGGGACCAGGGACCTGCTGCTCTGCCCAGCTTAGGGATGGGCAGCTGGGGTGGGCAGAGATGGAAGGGTTTGCCCAAGGTCACACAGAGTCTGGTAGAGATGCAGGGGCTGGACCTGAGCCCACCAGGAGGATGCTTGGGCTTCATCCTGACACTGCCTTTCCTTTTAGCCGCTTGGCATCAAAAGTAAATCGCCCAAAGGGATTTTGGGGAAACTTGATTGTGGTCCCTTGCAGAAATGGGGGAAGAGGCAGCTTTGGTTGCTGCTGCTGCAGCATTAGAGAAATGCCTTGCCCTGCTGGCCCCTCCACCTGCCAGTCCCTGGGAGCACTACTGGACAAACCCAAAGCACCTCCAAAGCAGCGGCCGGCACAAGCCACTGCTCCCCCAGAGCCGCTCGTCCCCACAGGACCCCGACGCTGCGGGACGTGCCCTGGAAAAGCTGTATGAGAGGCCTGGGGACCACCCTGCCAGGCAGGTCTGATCTCGCTTCTCCCCTAGGAAATGACCCAAAGGGGAGGGCAGACAAGGCAGCGGCCTCTGCGTTGCCCTTTTTGTGGGATTAATTACTGGCGACTCGTTTCCAGCCATCGCTTTCTTGGAAGAGAAAGGTTTGCTGGTGAGATGAAATTTGAAATCAGGACCTTTACTCACTAAGACACGCAAGATGTCTTTGAAGTTAAGCGCTTGGGTAGCTCGCTTTCCCACCAAAGGGGCTATTTGTGTGCTTAACTTTCAATTATACACTTAAACCTCTGGCTGAATTACACCTAACCCCACTCTGACTACACTTAGCCTAAGTACTCTGGGGAGCAGCCAAGCCAGCGCCCCAAATCCCATCGCTTTACTTGCTAATAGCTGGCTGCCATAGACATACTCATTTGCCTGCTGCTTTAAACTCTGCTTTCATCGTCATCCTTTTTATTTGGACAGCTAGGAAATACAAAAATCCCCAGAAGCAACCCAGAGCAGGAATGGCCATAAACACAGCAATTTTACCACTGAATGCTGCAGCTCATGGCTCGCTGCACTCATCGTTCCCGCTGCCTGCGGGGTGGCAGACCACCTCTGGGAGAGCTTGAAGAAGCACCAGGGACCGTGAGTTACCCACACAGAGGTTTTTTTATTTTTGCAGGCATCAGCCTCTGTATGTTTTCCAGGGAAGGAAACCAGCTGGGCTGCCCAGGCAAGGCACCGGCTCCACTGACCCACGGTCTGGAATAACACAGAATTTGGGTGCCACGGCTGCAAGGCCAACCTGCCAGAGATGCTGCTCCATCCCAGCTAGTCCTGGGTGGCATAAAAGCTTCTTTCCTTCCAGGCAGCAGAGTGAATATTTCTGAATGAAGCTATATTTGACTGCTGTTGGGATTGGGTTTTTTTTTTCTGGGTGAGTCAGAAAAAAGTGGCATTTTCTGCTGCTGTTTTTTTTTTTTTTTTCCAAGTAGCTACGCTGATGGTTGATCCTTTTAGACCACCACAGCCTGCCTTCTCCTTTCTCAGGAGTCAGTCTCATTGGTGTAGTTTATCTTGCCAAAAAAAGGCCCTTTTTATCCTCTTGGCAGCAAGCCGGGGATGGGATTAAATTGCTGGTAGCAGTGCTAAGCCCGCCTGGTGAGGAGCATGTGGGAGGCTGTCATCCCAGTGGGGCTGGGCAGCTGGAAAGAGGGGGACGTCCCCTTCCCAAAATCCAGATGTGGCACAGGACACCCGCATGGGCAGCGCGTCCCTGGCTGAATTACGGTGCTGCTCCCCGCTCCCTGCTGATACCCAGCACTTTCCCCAGCCTAACAGAGACCCTCTTCAGCTGCCATCAAAAAGCAAACAAAACCCAGGCTGAGGAAGATAAGACGTGAAATCCCCCCCCCCCCCTTCAGGCTCACTGGGTACTCCAGCCCCTCTGGGGCTTTCCAGGGACATCGAATTGCCACATACCCGGTTAATCGCATCTCCTCCCCATGCCACCCCACTATAAATGGTGTAAGGCTATAGCTGGATTCAGGTGTCGCTGGCTCTCCTCCCGCGCTGGCTCCTGTCATTAAACCCCCCTCCCAAGGATGGGGAGCACCCCCCCAGCCCAGGGCAGGGTATCAAGCATCCCCCCACTCCCCAGAGGGTGAGAAGGCATTAACCATACCTGGAGAGAAGGATATTGCAATTCTGAGCTCTCCGCCCATCTATGACCGAAAGTTCCTTGACTTTATGCCGGGAACTCAAAGTGTCATCGATAGCATCTTCCTTCTACAAAAAAAAGAAGGGGGAAAAAAAAAAGGAAAGCCTGGAGAAAAGCCATGGAGAAGCAAAGACATTTAGTACTCTCCGCACATAGCAGTGTGATACACAGCGGGCCCCCATTAATCAGGGGTGTCACCACGGGTTACGGGTAAAAAACATTGCTTGTAACTGAAACACAGTAAGTCATCTCATAAGCCAGAGCTGGCTTTGAAGCCACTGGTTAGAAATGTAAATATTTTCTCAGACAGGGAAGATTTAAAAATCTGCAAACACATAGACACTGCTGAATAAATAAAGCTGGGCTTTCTTAGCATACATATTTGTGATACTTCATTAAATCCTCGCATGAAATATTTCATTACAAGCTGCTGCACACACTCAGCATCACTGTTGTTCTTCACCTCTGCTCCAAACATCTGCAGTTGCCCGTCACGCATCAGCCCTCCCGAGCAAGCTAACCAACACAAGCTACCAGACTTGCAAACACAACCTGCAGCATTTGCTGCTCTTTCAGTGAAATTCTCCGCAAATAAGGGATTTGAAAGCAGGAATCAGTGTGGCATAAGCACCTACATCTCCTAAGCAGCTGAAATACATTACTTTCAAATGACTAACAATATATCAAATTGCGGTTCTGGGCAAATGGGCAGGTCTACATAACAGCAATTTTGCAGGGTTGCCCAAGGGGTTCATGTTGCTCCCGGTTTTAAGTTACCATATCACATGTTTTAGTAAGGTTAATCAATTAAAAGCCAGCTATTCAATCCTTCTGCAAGGAACACAACCTGGAGCTGCAAGGTGCCACGCACTACGGATCTGCGCTAAACGTCTATGAGCATAGGAGACCTGGCACACAGCCACTGCATGGGTTGAGAGTGAGCACAAAGGTTCCCATTCTTTACTCTTTTTCATGTTTGAATAAAAAAACCTCCCAGCTATAAGAAGTGGGAAGCTGCTGGAACGGGTGGTGCAGAGTGAAGGCGGTGGCAGGTGAAGGAAGGTGAGCCCCAAGTCACCTACCACCCACTGCTCTTGTGTGAAGAGAGCTTCAATCCACGGGTACAAGTTTATTTATTTCCATGTTTTGACAAGTAAAAATGCTCAGGGGTAGGAGCTTCTCTGTGTTAAGCTGCATCTGAAAATTTAACCCCTGAACTTGGATGTTGGCTTCAATGTCCAACCAGACAGCAGAAAGAACAGCTTCTTACTTACCAGCCTCCCCAGCATCAACTTTCAAGCTGCTCCTCCTGGTGATCTTTGTACCTCTTTGATTTAAACCCCACTTTGCCACATGTTAACCCCCCGGCAGCAGCACGGCGCGTGTCCCCCGTGTCCCCAGCCCCGTGCTCGCCCTGCCCTCATGGCTCGCAGGCGCCAAGCTCCTGCAGATGCTCGCTTACCTGTCTGGAGTTACCGTTCACAAAGAAGTCCTAGGGCCATAGCAGAAGCATGGAAAAAGGCAGTAAAAACACATGCAGTTCAGTGATCTCAGCAAAACCAAAAGGAATTGAAGCACAGACAAGGGGAGGGTGCAACATGGGGTGG
>JANZLQ010000041.1:16521834-16561070 GCA_026212715.1 Elanus axillaris
GGAGAAGGTAAAGGGCCACCAGGAGCTCCTGGTGGCAAGGGAGGTCCTCCAGGGCCAGCAGCACAGATCGCCCTCTGGGAGAGAAAGAGGAAGGGGGACTGGTCATATTGAGTTGGGGGACACCACTCAAGAAACACCCCCATGCCCATTTTTAATTTTTTTGGCCAAAATTTAACCAGCATAGGAAGCACTCAAAGGTTTTATCACTCCTGACTGAGGTCCGATGCAGCTGGAGAGGCAAAATCACCCCATCACCAGGGACGGACATCTTGGTGGCCCTCCCAAAAAGCACCTTTCTCAGCTCGCTGTACAGCTCAGCCTCCAGAAATCAGCCCATGGTTTCTGCAGGGGTTTTGGGACTGGGCCACAATGTGGACTAAGTCTGGGGCCTCACCCTGCTCATCTCGTGGAGCTGCGCCGTGAGATCTGCCACCTGCTGCTTGACCTGCTTGTGCTCGCTGGACTCCTTTTCCAGCTTCTCTTTCATCTTGTTCAGCGTCTGCATCATTTCTTCCTTCTCCTGGGCCTTGGCATCACACTCCCGTTCCTTCTTCTCCAGCTTCTGCTGAAGCTCGCTGTGCTCTGAAACAGCCCCATGAGACCACTTTTGGGTGACAAACACTGCCTTTTGGTAAATGGCAGCACGTGGTGGACTAACCCCCGACACTGCCCTGCAGAGAAGCTGTGCAGTTAAGACAAGGGAGCATGTGCTGTGCCTTAATACCCTGGCCAGGGTAGAAAAAATGAATATCTGCTTTGCCCATTTCCCTTGTAAGCCCCATAGCATGGTATTATCTCAGCCACTCAATAAAGCCTGCAGAGTCCATCCAGCTAAATACATGTATACTTACCTATTCAGCTTACCGTGTGCACTAAGGTTAAAGTTAACACTGTATATCTCTCCATCACTCACCTTTTCGCATTTTTTCTGCTTGCTCTTTCCACTGTTTCACTTCATTTTCATTGACTAGCCTGAAAGGAAAAGACGTGTAGCACGTGAGACAATCCTACCACAGTAAACAAGCGACCATCACCAGCAAGAAACATGACTGAGCAAGCCTGGGCAGTGGGATTTAAGGCTCCCAAACTGGTATTTCTAACAGCTCTGCTCTGCCTTCCCTCAGCAGGGTTTTGCAGTCTGGGATGCAGCGCTGTCTCAACAGCTCCAGGGGCGCTGGCTTGTCCAACCGAGGAGCAGCAACATCAGCGGGTGAGAGTAAGTGATGAATAAGGAACAGTGACATAAGCAGTTGGGGGAAATAGCTCACTGAAGATGCAGAGGCTGAGCTTAATTCACCTGCACATTATGCTTAAGAGGTCAAAGTGATGCCAACCCAGCACGGATAACCCCCAGCCTTGGCCCTGCCGGCTGGAGCACCAGGCAGCAAAGCCACGGCAGCCCATGTTGCTGCTGCTCAGCAGCCAGCCCCGGGAAAGGCGGGTGAGCACTTACATTCGGACAACGTTTTTGATATTGAAGTTTTCCAGGGGAGTGGCGTCAGGGTCCTGCCCTTTGTCACTCTGGATGACGATCTGCTGCACGATCCTGTCAAGCAGCAGCCAGTACTGGACAGTGTTGCCACTTCTTTTATCTGTCGGGGAACGAGGGGAGAGAGTGAGGGGACCAGCAGGGAGGTCGCTGGTGGCCCCGGGGAGGAGACGTGGGCTGCCAAGCCCCTGGCAGCTACGGGTTTCCTTGCCTCCCCCGAGACTCACAAGGCATTTGGAGACAGTGGTGGAGGATAGACATAAAGTGCGGGTACGCCTCGGTGTGTGTCAGCCTCTTCCTCGTGAGCTCGAACATCTGAGTCGCGCTTTTGGTGTCAATGTGGACCTGCGGACAGGAGCGAAGCAAGGTCAGGCCATCGGACTGGCGATGGCACCTCCTGTTTCCCAAGGCCGAGCTCCAAACCCCACGAGCCATCCCCAACCCAGATCTGATGGACAGACAAGCCCCACTGCCCTGCAAGGGGAAAAAAGTGCTGGTTGGCAGCCAGAGGAGAAAAGGGATGAAGCAGGCTGTAGGATGGGGGCTGCAACAGAGCAGGACAACAGAGGACAGATTTCCCAACCTCCAAATTTTATCCAAAAGACTGCATTTCGTCCCAGGCCACGTAGGCACTTTTAAAAGGAACCGTGACATTGAGTGCTGGTGTTTGCATCAGCAACATTCATACTCACCAGCTCAAATCTTTTGGCAAATTCCAGTTCGTCTTCATTTCTAAGCATTTCAAAAAAATCTAAGTGCCTGAGGAAAGAAAGGAGAAAAAAACAGACCATTAAAACCAGATACGAATGTGACAATTAATAAATTGCAGGCAGCCAGTCTGGCAGCAGCCCAGAGACAAGCAGGACTTGAAACATCAACCGGATCTTCAGTCTCAAGCTCACAGTCATTACAGCCTGTCCGAGGAGCCTTTTGGGACGAGACGAGGAGGAGGAGGGCTGGTAGCATCCCCCAGGCCCCTGGTGGCACATCCTTCCCAGCTCAACCCCAAGTTAGAGTGCAGCAAAACCATGCTGGGGCTTTTCCCCTCCCTCTCTGGTGACAGCAAAGAATTTCCTCAAGAGGGGCGAGTCTAGACCCACGTTTTCCCCAAAGGCCAAGTCCAGAAACAAGGAAGCAAGGGTGCAAGGCAAGGGTAAAAAAACCCAGTGGGCTGGGGGTCACTACTCACCGGTCAAGGGTTGAATTTTCATGCTCTCTTAGTTTATCAATGACTGGCTGGATCCCAAGCATGAGAAATTCGTATCTCAGATGGAGTCTGAAATCCAGGCTTTCCTACAAGGGACAGTTGTGGGGTCAACACAGCAAGATGCACATCCTCAGCAAGTTTTCTGAAATAAAACCACCCCAAAGCCACCAAAACACCTCCCTCTGCAAGAGCCCCAGCGCTCACCACGCCTGCCCCTTGGCTCAGGACTGCATTGATGAAGGACATGATGGCTGTCTTGAGGCTCACTTCATCCCGATACCGCCCCGTGCTCTTGTCCAAGTCATTGATCAGCGTCTGCCAAACACGCAATGTCAGTTAAACACCCAATGACAGCCCCAATGCTGCACAAACAGCCAGGGGATGCATGCAGGAACAACTCCTCATGATGCTCCTACAGCCCCTGCAGCAACCTGCTGGCGATGGATCATCAGCTGCTGCCTGCTGTAATGCAGCCCACCCCAGCACCTATTTCAGCTAACATCAGCCCATTCAGATGTGCTGCAGTCTTGCAGAGCTGTTATCCCAGCGACGCTGCACAAGCAAGAATTTTTTTAGGGGGGGTGTGCCTTAAATAACTGGTTCCTCACTCTTTGCTCAGCTGCAGATCTCATCAGACATGGTGCTGGGGTAATTCCCAGGGAATCTAAGTTGCAAACAGCCGTAATAAATCATTTGCAAGCAGTGTTTAGATATCCGGGAGGAAGAAAGGACAAGAATGCCGAATTTCAGGAGCCATGGGGCAAGTCGAGACCCACCTACCTGAAAACGAGTGCGTTCGCTGGCGTATTTCTGGTAATGCAGCATTGCCTCCAGTACCTTTTTGTGGCCCCCGGGAACCAGGCACACAGCGCCCATGATTTCCAGCACTGCCACCTTTGTCTTAATATTCTCTGTGCTCAGACTCTGAGCAATTACGTTAATACTCTCCGAATGGGCCAGGACGTGAGCCCGGCCCAGGGAGTTGTTCATTAGTGCTTTTATACATCCAATGAGCGAGGTATGTATTCGAGACTCTGCTGTCTCATAGTCCATGCTTTTGAGAAAGTTCAGAATACACGACAAGCCATCCAGGTCGATGAACCGGGTTACAAACCTGTTAGAAAGAGGGTTTCTAGCTTTAAAACCAAATGATAAAGGACCCTTTTACCCTCAAACCGGGCTGACTTGTCTGTTGTTGTAAACCCAGGACCTTCTTACATACTTTTTCCTGGACTTCAGATAGCAAAAAGCCTGCAGGACTCCTAAGGCCCAGAGACAGGGATGGGATTGCAAAAACCAACTTAATCGGTGCCCAGTACCATAGGCAACCAGGCATCATCTGCACAAGGGTGTCCAGAGCTAGGATAATGGAAGAGGACCAGCTAACCCAGCCATCAGCACAAGCCCCAGGGTGGAGGTTAGGAGTTTGCAGCCGCGCTGCTGCAAAACCTTCCCAGTCCCCAACCCGAGTCTCAAATCTCACTCACTTGGGACCAGTTTTGCACAGAACTGGAAGAAACTCCCAAGCTCTGGAGTCACCTCCTCGTCAGCCGCAGACACCCCAATGTCAGCTGAGCCCATGACCATGACGCCTGTCAGACTTTCTGCCTTCTGCTGCCTCTCCTGCCTCACTACCCACATCCTTCTCCTCCCTTAGGCACATCTCACCAATTTTAAGGGATTTCTGATTTTTATGATGACTTATAACACTGCTAAATAGAAAGCAGGCAGCAAACGCATGGCAGTGCCCCAGGCAGATTCACTAGAGCAGGCAGACATAACACTGCACGCTGCTCAGGCATTTTAGGACCTCCCTACCCGATGCCATCCAGGCTGGGTTTATTCTGGTTTGGCAAAAGGCACAGGCTCAGAAAGCAAATGAGCCAAGAACATCCCAGCACTGGGATGATTTTAATTCGAAACAAGCCATGCTGATGCGCAGCAACAAAAGGGGTAATTGCAGGCTCAGGGAAAACTGATTTCTCTGCTTCAAAGCCTGCTCTTCTTCCAGCCAAAGTTAATGGGAAATTTGGTGTTCACTTCCCAGGGAGCAAAAGCAGGTCCGACAGGTAAAATTGTCTATAAAGCCTGCTGGATCCTTCTGACTTCCAGTGAGACAGACTCACAAACTACTTTTAAGGACTTTGCAAAGTTTCATGGCTGGGTAACAGCCCTGCTCCCAGGGGACTGTGGGAAGTAGCACCCAAAATGCCCAGGTTCCATGGAAATTGGGTGCTCACCCTCGACCCTGGGAATTTCTTACCAAGTACCATCACCAGAACTGCAAAAGAGAAACCAAAGAGGGGAATGCAATTACAAGTAATAGCTGTTTCTTCCATAACCAGATCGGGTCATGAAGCATTTTCCCATCAGAAAATGTTGACCTGAGGCATCTTAAAGGTTTTGCAGATGTGTGCATGCAGACTCCAGAGAAACTGAATTTAGGGAAAACTACAGACATTCTGAAAGAGTCCCACCCTTTCTTTATCCTCCCCACCAAACCCTCCTAGTAACGTGTTTTTGGTTTTTTTTTGCTTTTCATAAAAGCCTAAAGATTCATGTGATTTTATTCCTTTAAAAAGTGCAAGAGAAGTTAAGTTGAAACAAAGGGCCTGGTCAACCAACAAATATTGGATTTTTTTTTTTTAAATTCAATCTGGAAGGAATTTCTACATTCTGTTCCGATGAGAACAAAAGCAAATTTGAAAAAAAAAAAAAAAAGTCGCCTGATTTGTCTGAACAGATGTGAAGGTCCTGGTGGCTCTCAGCCACTAAAAGGACTGAGGAAAAGGAACAAAATGACAAGAGGTGGATTGAAAAAAGCAAGTGGCATTTCAGGGTCCTTGCCTCCCTCATCCTGCGCAGGCCCCATTTATATGTCTATTTAACCTCCCCTCCACCAGAGGACATGAATCAAGACCCATGTCCACGGCAATAAAGCTAGGAACGGAAGGGAATTGCCTCATTGGTTTCGTCCGCAGTGCAGTCTTCAAACTTTCAATTGTTTTATTTCTCTCTTCCTCGTCTTCTTTTTCCAAAGCGATCAGTGATTTCCTCTGTGAAAAGAGAAAGGCGGATTTGAGAGGGGAGGTTTCCCTGCAAAGCTTGTGCCCAAGGAGTGGGAGCACCCACCGCCTTGCCATGCCATGCCAAGCTGTGGGGACGGAGCTGGGACCCTAAACCAACTCTAGAAGTCTAAAAGTCCAGATCCTTATGGCAGTCACAGAATTTGGGAAAAGGGGCAGTTTGGAAAAAATCCTGTGGTCTGCAAGGAGATGGTCTGGACTGGGGACAGCAGGGTGAATGCGTCGCTTTAGGCTGAAGATGCTGCCTGCAAGCACCCAGACAACTCGCTAGCACATGTAAAATTAAGCTGCAAGTGTTTGGGGCATCACAAGTCCATGACACCTCAACCCAAACTGGCTTTGGAGCAGTGTTGCTGATGGCCTTGCATCTCCCCAGCCACTTGGGTTTTGTTTCAAAGCAGCAGGAAAGGAGCACTGGCTGGTGCTGAGGGAGGCTGCAGTAACCCAGTGCCCTCTTCCCCAAACCAGTCCTCACCCCCCAGCAAGCCCTGGCAAGATGCTGGGCTTCACTGCTGTGAGACAACCGGGACAGCTGGATCACCACCTCAAGAGGACACACTTAGCATTGTCCTATGTGATCATTAAGTTCCAGAGTTAACACCCTGCAGGCAGGAGTGGTGTCATCCCAAATTCCTGACCTGCAACTCATCCAGACAAGTCCATGCTGGGAGGATGCTCATGACTGTCCCCCTGCATCCCTCAGACTCAGAGCAGAGAGAGGGAAAGGCTGCAATTCAGGCAAGGAGCTTCCCAACTCGTGGGCTCTGGTTGTCAATCCTGGCATGTCCCCTACGGCCCATGACCCTCAAGGAAACGCACTTTGTACAAGAAAGAGGTAAATAAGTGCATCACAGTATCCCATAAGAAAGTGTCTGGCTGAACCCTGCTCAGAGACACTGCAGGTAACATCTGGGTGATGTGAATCTCGTTGCATTTCCAGAGCTGGAGGGGGCTGTGAGGATGCAGGGGGCTAAGCCAGTGCTAATTGGAGGTCAACAGAGGGAAGGTGCTAAATTGGGGCAGGGGAGAAAAAGGGTCCCTTAGCCTGCCCTGGTACCCGTGCATCCCAACAGGTACCCATGTGCCCCTGCAGAGGAGGTGGGGGGCTCAGGGGGTGCCCCGCAGCCTGGAGGGGATGCGATGCTGCAGCCACACTTGGGGTCAGCCAGGGTGGGTCCTGCCAACCCTGTCGCTCCCAGGTCTCCCAGTGCATCCATGTTGGGGACAGTGGCTGTGGGCACGGGATGACCTCAGCATCTCCCACACTTTGCTATCAAGCTGGCACTGGGGGCCAGGACCCTGGCTCCTGCAGCTCTACCCGAGCAGCACGGCTGCCTGCAGCCCCGGGCATGCACGGGCTACGGCTTGCTCACCCCAACTCATCCAACCAAGGCCACCGCTAAAGCAACACCCTGGGTGCCTCCTGCACCATCTGACAGCGTTGGGCCCTCAGAGGTGTCAGGGTGAGCCCGGCCAGCACCAGCCAAGGCTAAAGCAAAGGAGGGAGAAAGGGACCCAGCAGATGTAAAGAGCTGCACTGACCCCTGAATTTAACCCAGCTCCTCTTCGGCAGTGTGTCAGGGAGATCAAAGCCACCCTCCTAGCATCTGGCAGGCTTTGATCACAAGCTCTGCTCAGGCTCAGGACTTCGACCGGCCGGCAGCACATGGCCAGCCCCGGGTATCCCTGCCTTCCCAGAGGGGAGCAGAATGCTCCCTCCTGGCTCGCAGCCCCTCTGCTCTAGCCCTCTGTCCCCACTCCCCACCCAGCCCTACCTTCCCTGTCACCCTGGCCCCATGACAGCAGGGCAAACACGGGGGTGGGGGAAGAAAAATTATGCTTTTCTTTTTCATTTTCCACGCTGCTCCCATCTCTAGTGTAGTGGCCACCAACCTCAGCACCTTCTGATTCTGAAAGCAGGAGCGAGGATGGAGGAGCTCTGAACTGTGCAGCCTTGCAGGAAATAAACTTTATTTCCTACAGAAAAGAGTGCTATTTCTGTCTCACCTGGCAAGAAAGTATTTCATAAAATTACATCTAAACACATCCCTCGTGGGACAGACAACTTGCAGCATCATGTTTCACCATGGCCACCCAGTACAGAAGGCTGTCTCAGGAGCAAGGTGGTAGCGGACATCCATGAAAAAGCACAGGAGCTACCAGCTTCAAAGCAACCACAGCAGATTGGTGCCCCAGTGGCACTGTGCAATCAAACGGGGTCTTTAAAAACCAGCCTGGTGGTTTCATACAGAAAGCTGCTGTTTGCCATCCATCTTGCAGCCTCCCAGCCCAGGGCAAGATGAAATGCCCTTCCTTCCATAGAAAATGCCTGTTTTCCACCTGTATCTGTTGGTCTAATGGAGGATATCCTTAAATCCTTACATCAGGGGTTTCTGAACTGCTAGGACAGATTGCAAGCTACTGCCAACTCCAAATTAGTGAGAGGTCCGCAGACTCAAAAGGCTGAAAACAGACAGGTCACAACTTTGTCACCCTCTCAGGCACAACGCTGGCCGTGCTGCTGACTCTCACCACTGCACTGCTGCCCCGTACGGGGTTCGCAAGCATCGAAGCATTGGGGGAATACTTACAGCAGCCATTGAATTCAGCTGATCAATATAAAACTCTGGCCAGCTGGTGGCTCCTTTATTTTCTTCCTGGTCCTGGGGAGGGGAAAAAAAGTGAAACAAAGACAGCAGATTAGTAGAATAGCGTTAACATCCCCTGCCCTTCATGACCAACTGCCTCTGAAGCACCCTTGAGCTCTTGCATTACTTTGTATCAATATAAGCATGACTTTCTACATTCTGAGCTCACCACTGACAGCTCCAGCTATGGGAACATTACCTGATTTATTGAACTAGCATATTTTATATACCATCTATGTTACACCATCTGCCTGTCACCAAATTCTGCCCCAATGATACTGCATCAGTCTCATGGTTATCAGCTTCGGAGAAACCACAGTGAAATTTTACATTCAGATTTCTACAGTGCCCTTGAAGTTTTGGCTGCACAGCCTTGATGGATGTGCTTTGGGGGGAAAAAAAAGAGTCTCTTACAAGTAACGAAGAGTGAATAAATATGACTTGAACTAGGTTCCACTCTTGGAGCAGGACCATAACTTACCAACATCCTAAGAGAGACTCCAGGCACAACAGACAACTCCTCTGGGAGCTTCATTAGTTGTTAGGAGGGAAAATGCATTTGACAACATCCCCCATCGAAGGATATCACCCCTGGGCCTACGAACTATGACACTGAATGATGCACAGCCACATTTCATCATCCCGGTCTATGATGCCCTGCATCTGGTGGGACTCACAAGGGGTTTTCAGGTTCTGCCATGTTCTTGTAGGACATGACTGAAGGACTCTGAGCCCAGCTCAGATAAATGATGCCGCACGCCCCCAGGGACTGCTTGGAGCAAGTATGCAGATTTTGAGGGAATACTTCAAAATCAACCCTTTCACCCCCTGCATTTTCCTAAAAACTTATACCAAGAAAAGAAAAAGGATTCGTAGCAGAAATGTCACACATATCTAGACTGTAGAGTCAACTGGTACTACACAAATCCCAGGCAACTTCCCACACTAACCATCTTCAATTCGCATCCCGACTTGCTGCATAGCTTTTTCCCCCTTCCTCACTTTAAGAGATGTTTGCAAAGGTCATCCTACACTGCAATCGCCTGCGACGGTGAGAGCTCGACGACCTACTCCTCTGCTCCCACGTCCGTGCATGCAGACAACTACCGATCCTCCAGCTGATTTCAGCAAGCCCAAGGAGCACAGTCCCAAATATTTACCTCAGTTCAAGAGGCATACATGGGAAATGTTCGTGCATCCAAACTTCCCAAGCTGCAGCTTGCCAAGATGAGAAAACATGGAGTCAGCGACAGGTAATTTAGACGGGACTCAGTTCCCCCACAGGCAGCGCAGCCCATCCCCGCAGACCTGACCCTTCACTGTGCCTGGCTCTGGGATGGGGAAAAAAGAAGTTTGGGAGCAACAAGGGACCTGGCAAACCCTCGGGAATCTTCTGTGACATGCTGAGGGCCAAGAGAAGCTGCTCGTCCACCCTTGTGGCCACCTCCAGCCCTCTCCAAGCGGCCATGATCCAGTCTGGCAGTAACCAGATCACCCCGAGCAGCTCTCCATGCTGGCTGCCCATGCCCTCCGGCGGGCTGCCCACTGACAGATGCACATCCACAAGCCTCACTTTTTTTAATCTTCTATAGATCTGGTCAAGTTTAAAGCAAATAAAATAACTTTCCTGAGCAAGAAGACTGCATTCAGCCCTCCCTGCCCTCTGTGTTAATACTTCGGGTTGTTCTCCCCTTCTTCTCCTGCCAAGAAATGAGGTTTTGAATGAAACACTTGATTCGCCTGCCCTCCACGTTTCTTTTTTTTTTTTTTTAACCAAGTGGAAATCAGCAGAGAGCAAGAATTTTTCTGAGATGTTAGAAAAACAACAAAATCTGTCCTACCTATGCTAGTGCCAAACCTAATAAACCTGAAGGAGGTCCCACTGCCTGCCTCTGTGTGGATGGAGGACCATTCATAGTCACACTCTGACAACTAGTTTTTGCCAGCAACAAATAAAACCGTCCCCATCCTGACCAAATAGTGCTTAAAAAAAGAGAAATGCTCATCTGCTGGCTGAGCGAGCAACACTCAGCCTGATGGGGAGAGACAAGGATGTCTTTGGTCTTCTCGCAGCCAGGAAAAACGGGATGTGCTGGCTTCTCTTTGCTTTCCCCTCTGCTGAAAACTTGCCTCCAGCAAAGGCAAGAGGATGGAGGTGCAGAGACCTCTTGCCATCCGCTGGCAAATGGACTCGGTGAAGTAATCCTCTCCAAATAACCCAGGGACCATCCGGCTGCCCTCCTGCCACATTTCTGGCCATGTCTGGGACCACATGCAGGGACTGTCACCTGCCAGCATCAAGTCTGGCCACCCAAAGCCATGACCTGGGGGGGGTGTTCTGCACAGTGGAGGAAACCCAATGCCTTCCCAAGGGGCTCGGAAGAGGACAGCCGCTTGTGTCTGTCTGGTCAGTCACAGCTTCCCACTGCTGGATTATGCAGAGGAACATCTGCCGTGCCTGCAAGAATCCCGGCAGCTGGCATGTCCGCTCACACACAGCCTGCCAAAAGACATCCAGGTTGTCAGAAAGATGCTCAGGAGCACGGATAAAGTGTCAGGGGGCTTGAGAAACAGGGGTGTAATTCATATTTACGAGTCGAATGAAAAGGCACAATTATATCACCACCCCTCACAGAGCCGAAGGAAGGTCCTCTGCTTCTCCTGAGCTGGGCGAGAAAAGTGAACTGTCATATTTTGCAAAGTATTTGTCACCCCAGGGAAACACACATCATTTCTGCAACATGTGGGTTAGAGCCATCAGTTTAGCCCAGGCGGCACCACCAGTTCCCGGGAGCGAGGTGGGAGCAGGATATGGGGATCTGCCCATGGCCAACCACCATGGGGATGCAGGGATGTGAGGTCAGGCTGCACCCAATGGCAGGTTCAACCTGCAGAGCATCACTTGCATTATTTTCCCACAACCAAAGGGCAGTTTCTTGGTGTTAGCCCAATTCAGTGCTGGCCACCCATCCTGCTGGGCGACTCCATGGTTCCTTAGTGATGCCAAGCAGCTGGGGTGAGGCTCAGGCCACCTTCCTGCTCGGTGGTGATCCCATCTGACACAGGCAGCCAGGTCTTTCTGGTTTCTCAGCTCACATCACACACCATCCTAAAGGACACTCCTGCCTGCTCCTGTGTGGAAAAGCACAGCCGTACCCAGCACGGTGTCTATATGAACCAGAAAGAAAGAGCATGTAAACGTGGCAGAGGCACTGAAGAAGGGACGGATGCCGGGGAGCCATGAGCCCTGTGCACGTCTGCCAACCCACTGCTCTGAGCCATCCTATGCTCCGCTGCAGGAAGGCTCTGCACAAACCCTGGGGGCAAAGGTTGTGATTTTCCCAGCTTTCCTGCCCTGCTTTAAGGGCTGGCATGCAAACGGTGCTCCGGAGGTCGGCGGAGCCGGGGCACCCAGGTGTGCCTTGAACATGGTCCAAAAAGCGACCAGCTCCTGTCACCTCCTGGAGATGTCACTGGAGGTCCTCCCCATCACCCCAGGGTACCACCAGCACCTCTTAAAAGGAGCATCCTTCTCCCCCTAGTGCTCCCATCAGCAATGCCAGCTGGGAAGGGTGACAAGGTCCCCACCACAGCAGAGAACCAAGAGCTGTCCAGATGCGCCCAGCCAGGAGATTTGCATAGGGAGCAAGATCCATGCCGAGGAATGGGGTGGGAAGGCAGTGAGGCTGGCTCATCCCATATCCCAGGACCTTCCCACGTGGTGTGAACACCTGTGAGGCAGGCAGGGATCCGGACCTGCTGCTCATTTAGGACTGAAAAGAAGCAGTGGAGCAAAAAAATAAAGGTCTCCGGGGGGCGGAGGGAGGCTGTACAACAAAATTGGCTAAACTGCTCATTTATAATTAACATGCTGCATTATAAATATTTCCCTTTGCTCGGCTCCCTCGGGCTCTTGCATTTCCTCCCTGAAACCCCCAATTTAGAGAGCACTCTCAATTAAGTGCAGCAGAACCTCATTAATTCAGATGAGCAGCCGGGCAGGCTCGTCGGAAAGCAGCTTCCCAGGCAAAGGGGGACTGCACAATAAAGCAGGCAAAGATCAGGGCACGGACTTCCCTCAGCTCACTGCAGGACATTGCCCAGTGGTAATTACTGCAGCTAATGGTCTACAGCACACTGATAAGTGTCCTTTAGTGCACTTGGTGTTGGTAAAGAAATCTCCCGACAAAGCAACAAGCCTGGAGGGAAGTGACTCACAAGGCTTTGCTCAGAGGCAGGAGAAGGGAGGAACCTCTGGGCATCACCAGTTGAAAGGCTGAATTTGTAAAATGGTTTCCCAGCACCCAGGGTGCGTTTTGGGGATGTGAGTTTTGCTGCCTGCCTTCGACGAGGGATCTCCAGACATGGAGCTGAGTACCGCCAACGTCAGCTCCCCAGGATGCTTCATCACATCCCACCCATCTGGCACCAGGGACACAAACATCTCCCAATTTCTTCTTCTCCGGGCTGTGTTTAGCTCTTTGCTGTGTTCGCTTTGTTCTCAAGAAGCACAGAAATGAGGGCTGATCCGAATCCCGCTGACAGCCTGATGCCATGCTGTGGCTTACTACGAGCTGCTCGTTTAGAGGCAAGCTGATGGCTGTAATTGCATAGTGCAGGGACAGGCATCCCTTCTCATCTGTAACATTTGCACCAACATCCCTCACTGTCCTCCAGGAAACAGCCCCGACGGACACACGTGCTCTGCTGCAAAAATTAGGAAACACCAAAGCTGTGCAGCCAAGGGCAAGCTGCCCTGTCCCCTCCTTCATTTCCCACCCGCTCCCCCTGACATCCACTTCTTCCTTCCAGGGACCTGGCAAAAATAGAAATCACATCAGCTGTGGCCCCAGCACTGCTGTGTCCTCTCCTCGCCTCTGCCGTCCCTTCGCTCCCAGGCTCCGTGCATGGGGCTGACGGATGCTGCTGCTTGGCTGTTTCGCACTGTGGTGGCAGTGGCGGGGGGTTGTCGTGGTGTGAACCTGATGAACAAGCTCCATCCCCTCCATCAGCACCGGGTGCTGTGGGGAAAGCAGCACCCAGGCAAGACGCCTCATTAGTGGGAACTTTTCTAAGCAAAGGTCACTGATCTGCCAGCTCCAGTCATCCCTTTGCTCCTCCTGGGGAGATTTCATGCTCCGCAGCCCTGCCACGTCTTGGTGACAAGCCTGACACTTCCAGAGCCGGCATGCCTCCCCCTCGGGGTGCCAGCAGCGCCCTTGCTCTTCCCAGTGACCATCCCTGGGACACTGGGCAGCAGCACAGAGGAGGTGGTGGCTCAGCCAGTGGTGGCTCAAAAGTAGTTTGCAGGCCAGTCTCGGCCTTGTTTGGGCACCGTTATTTACACCTGGAAGGTGCATCTCCATGAGCTCCTGCTGCTCTGACCTGCAGGAACACAGCTGCTGAGAGCAATGCACCCTCCTGCTTGCAGCATGTTCCCATGGCGGTGGGGAGAAAGACACCTGTGAAGCTCCGCAGTGCTTTGTTAGGGCTGCTTTGCTTCTAAATCAAGCTTCTGGTGACATCTTTTAGATGCCCAGCCTGCAGGAGATGTCTCCATCTGATCCAGCAGCCTCCCTCCCACACTTGCAGCCCATGGTGGTGGTGATGGATCTGGAGCTGCCCTGGGTAACTGAGCCCCAGAGGGCAGCTGGTCAGGTTCCCCACCCACCTGACATCCAACACACCAGGTTAGATACTTCAAGGTGAAACCAAGCTAGAAAGAAAGGGCTGGCTCGCAGCAGCCAGCTCCAAGCAAACACTGGAGAGCCCTTTAGCGACAGCACTCACGACTTTACTCGTTCATCTCCCTCTTGGCATCACCTGCAAGGCTAGTCTGCCCCAGGAGAACTTCACACCAGGAAAGTCACAGCAAGGAGTTAAAAAAAAAAACCTCTTCAGTTGGCATTTCTGTAAAAACAGAAGCAACCCCCTTCGTTTTCATGCATCCTCCTGATGGCATTTTCATTTTGCACAGTGCTCCCCACCCCTCCTTGCTGCTCCATAACATCCAGGCAAGGGAAAGCTGGTGGCAGCTGGCAGCCCAGGTTTTGGACAACCCTCCTCCCTTCCTGCCACAGATAATCCAGCTGGATACTGTTTGCAAGGTCAAAAAAGCAGCAGACAGTGGTGTGGATGGGTTTTAAAACCAACAGGTCTGCAGCTTGCACAGGAGGTTTAAATCCCACCCAGCTCCACCGACGTGGCTGAGCTGTTGCCAGGTGCGCGCTGGCAGAGGTTTTGGCCCACTGTAGCCCTCCGGGTCTTCCTCGTCCCTCCAGCCACTTGGCTCACCCAGGTACCCCTGCAACAGAACCTAAATGATGCAGCTAAAGCCCTTTCCCTATGAACGATGCTGTGAAGGGCTGCGATTTCATCAGATTCTCCCTGACTTGGGATCTCGAGGTCCGAGCCGCCCCATCCCAGACCACTCTGGTTTTCTGTATGCTAACACTTGCTATACCCTCTCCTCTGCAAATACACACATGCCCTTGTACGCTTTTCCCAGGGTTTAAAAATTATGCTCCCCATAAGCAAATATAGCATGACCAGATGCCTTTCGTAGTCAGCTGGTTCATTGTTTGAAAAGCTTCGCTTTAAAATCCAAAAAGATTGCTAACAGATGCATTTTTTGGCCAGAGACGGAGAAAAACCTTGCTTAAACAAAAGTGTGTTGTGATTGGAACTAAAAAGGGAATTACCTTAAAAGATAAAAACTATAAACATTTCCTATTGAAAAATACCCCCAGCCATGCAAACAGACTGTTTCTCTCAGTCGGCCTGAGAAAATGACACCTGAGATGCTATTTTAAACTGCTGCTGCAATAACCACAGGTATATCTGGATGCTCAAGGGCCACGAAACACTTCTCATCCTTCCCAGGTGACCCAGGAACACAGCAAGACGCCGAGGTATTTTTTTCCTCCTCCCCTTGCATGCCACCTTTGACAGCTTTTGCTCTTAGTTCTGCTACTGCAGGAAAAAAATAATAAATAAATTGATTTTTTTTAAATGAAGGAAGCAGCAACACAAGCCCCATGAATGAGCTGCAGGACTGAGCAGGACAAGTGGAAGAGTGAGCTGGAAAAAGCAAAGCTCTCTGGAGGGAGTGGGTGGAAGGCGCAGTTAAGAGGGGAAAGAAGCTGTCTGGCTGGGAAATACAGTATTATTGGAGAGCCATCATGCATTTCCCTATTTATCAAATTTTCCCCATTCTCCCCTGCAAAAGCACCATGGCTGCCTTCTAATGCGAAGGGAAATTTTATGCATCCAGTGTTAGCAATGCCAATGGGTTTTCAACACAAGCTTAAAGAGTACAGCATCGCTTGGTATCCCTGCGGGTCATTTTTCCCCTACCCTCTCCTCAAGGAGCTCAGCTGAATCAAAAGGGAGGGGGGCAGAGTCAGACCCTGCCTTTGCCTGAGCTGGTTTTCCCTGCCAGTCCCTTCCACCTGGTTGTTTATGCTGACCTCCTGCCTGAACACTCCTGTATCCACCCTTATTTTGAGGCTCAAAAAAATCACCCAGCAAGCTGCTTTAATAGCTTGACATTAGGTACATCGGCTGGCAGGAGGCAAACCTCCTGCAATTAAGAGGTGCTGCAGACTAAGTGCAAAGTGTTAATTATTAACTCCCTTTGGAGCGTGGCCTCCTGAGAAAGGCCATCCTGAATCACCCTCTTTCACTGAAGCAAATCTGCAGCCAAAGAAACGGTAAAGCTGGAAACGCTCCTGCTTCCTCCCTGCGCTTCCGAGCAATATCCTCTCCTGGAGAGCGGGGCCAGCAGGGAGTGAAATATTTCGGGATGAGGTATGAAACGAGTCATCCTCCAGAAATACCACTTCTAAAAGCAGATTTCATCCTGCTGTTAATACATCTCCACCTTTGCATTTCCCTGCTTTATTACAGCCGTAGAGGGGGCTGATGACTTCAAAGAAGGTCTCTCCAATAATCTTTAAATCTCTCTCCTGACCAAAGCACTGCACGGCTGCTGGATTTAATGCAGACTTCAGTTCCTGTTTGGGTTGCTGCCGACAGACTTGCCAGCCCCCATCACGAGATGCTTTCTATCTCCCTGCTCCCCCTCCGCCCGCCCTGAGCATCACAGGGTGATACAGGTGGGTGGAATGGGACCATGAGGAGTTCATCTAGTTCATCTGCTCCGAGCAGAGTCAGGGCTGGGATCAGACCTGGTGTCTCCGTGGATGGAGAAACAGGGAGGACAAAACTTCTGCCCTGCCAAGCCCGTACTGTGGGCTGGGATAAAAACAGCTGCTTGCAGGGCAGAGAAACCAGGATACAGGGCTGCAGTCCAGGGGGAAATATTCCAGGGAAGGAAATATGCCTGGGGAATAGCTGGTTTCCTGTAGTTCCTCTCAACAAGCACTGCCAAGGCCAGGTGCTGCCAGGTCCCTTTCCAGGACAATCCAGCCCAACAAAATGTCTCAGTTTGGTCACCTTTTACCAAATCTTGCCCATCATGGGAATATATAAAACATGCAACAATTGGGATGCACTCTGGAGAGCTGAGTACGGTGGGTGACACCGATGGCAAAGCAGAAGCACCCAGACACGGCACATGGCAGCAGGGAACGTGCTGGAAGGACAGATATTCAGATGCTTTCTGTGCTGCACACACCTTTGCTGTCGACTGAGGCAGGGGAGTGCCCTGGCTGCATGGACTACAGCCACAGCGCGAGATATTTTGGAGCCCAGCAAAGCTGATTTTCAAGGAAAACCCCCCAGGAAAAGGCTGGGCAGCATTTCTGTCTTGTCTCGTGCTGCTTTTTTAAGATGGAGCTCGTTGCAACTGGTCTCTGTGATAGTAGCAGGGAGCAATGCAACCAGCAGGAAAAGGGGGAAAATATTAAAAATTAGGAATGACCCAAACTGGGGCTTTCGGACTCAAAGTCTGACCGAAGTTGCCTGACTCTTAACAGTCTGTTTCCAACAGGAGCCAAAATTGGCAGCAGAGGAAAAAGCAAACTGCTCAGGGGACAATTCTGGATCCTTGTAAGTCAGGCAGCTGCCTGTGACTGATGTCCACCTTTGCCAGCCCCCTCAGACCCACCAGGCAAAACTGGGTGTTACCAGCATCTCAAGTGATGACTTGCCATAAAACACAGGCAGGCCAAAGGGTTTGGCGCATCCTGGACCTCCCAAATCACCACCGCTCAGCCTGCAGCTGAGGCAGGGAGGTAGGACCCCTGCCCCATCTCCAGCTCCACCGCTCCGGCCGAAACCCAGCCACTGTTCCATTGCTCTCAGCTGGAGAAGCCCAGCCCCTCTCCTCGATGTCAGGCTACCCTTTGGGTGATTTGTCCTCATAAAACCATAGATACACAAGTAAGATTTACCACGAGCTGCTGGTGCTGCTTACCGGTCCTCATCACACAGGAGCAGGACTGCCTAAAGCCTGCTGTGCATAGAGACATGTTCTCTAGCCCATGTGATTCCTGGTTTCCTCCACTGCTGGAGCCTCTGTTGATATGGTCTCGCTTGTTTTTAATTAAAAAGCAGGAGAAAAGCATTCGTCTCCACCAGCACAACTCCTTCAGAGCAAGCAGTGGCACGTACGCTCTGCAGCTCACCGAGACGGCATCACGAGTGGGGAGGGAGCGGCTGAGAGCAGCCAGAGGAACGAGGACCAGAGCAGAACAGCAGCCAGGTTCCAGCCTTGGATGGGTGCCTGTTCTAAGGACCTCTGAGGATGCCTCGGCTTGCTTCTGTGGCTCTTTCCTTCAACACCTCCCAGGAGCAGGGAGTTTCTCAGCATGGTTTTTAAAAAACCATGAGCACACGGAGGTGCTGGAACGGAAAGGAGGTACCATCAGCCCATTTAAACCTCTCCTCGGGAGATTAGACAGCATGCAATCTCCACTCACAATAATAATTACATGGCTTGCTTGATTTAAGTCTCTGTTGTCTCTCCTTGTCCAGACTCACTGGAGCACAGCTCCGCTTATCTGACAGGCAGTGACGAGCGAGCATCCCCTGCCCGTTTTCTTCTTGATTCAGACCAGTGCCTGTAATTTGTTAACATCTCTTCTCCCCTCCAATTTGAATCTCGGGCATGGCAGGCCCCTGTCTAACAATAATACAGGGATTTCAGGGGTATTTATGAGAGGCTTAAAACTTAATCCTACATGAGCAAGGTAAGCCTGCTCTTGGCCTAAAATGCGGCTGGAAAATCTGGTGCCATTGCTACAGCACGAGAAAAGAGGCATTAATGGCACCAAGCACCCTTCGAGTGGGGCCAGGTGACCACCAGCACTGCTGAGGCAACTCCTGCAGCCAGGATAGGGGATGCAGAGGTGAATTTGGGAACTGAATCACTGAATCATAGAATAGTTTGGGTTGGAAGAGACCTTTAAAGACCATCTAGTCCAACCCCCCTGCAGTGAGCTTGGACATCTTCAACTAGATCAGGCTGCTCAGAGCCCCGTCCAACCTGGCCTTGGATGTTTCCAGGGATGGGGCATTGACAACCTCTCTGGGCAACCTGTGCCAGTGTTTCACCACCTTCAGAGTAAAAAATTTCTTCCTCATATCTAGTCTAAACCTACCCTCTTTTAGTTTAAAGCCATTACCCCTTATCCTATCTCAACAGACCCTACTAAAAAGTCTGTTCCCGTCTTTCTTATAAGCCCCCTTTAAGTGCTGAAAGGCTGCAATAAGGTCTCCATGGAGCCTTCTCTTCTCCAGGCTGAACGACGCCAGCTCTCTCAAACTTTCCACATAGGAGGGGTGTTCCAGCCCTGGGATTGTTTTTGTGGCCCTCCTCTGGACCTGCTCCAGCAGGTCCATGCCCCCAGCTGGGGGCGTCTCCCTCGCAGGCCTTGGTGTCCTTCCATCTGCTTGCAAGACTGAAGATTTTTGCCCCATTTCTCCCCACGGCAGTACATCCTGCAGGATCTCTGCTTTGGGCAAGGCTGGGAGGGAAAATGAGTCCCAGCACAGATAGCTGGGAGTAACTCCTGTGCCAACAACATACAGGGGCAAAAATCTTCAGTTTACTGGAGGAAAAAAAGAGTGATTTTGGCCACTTAGCAGGCTGCCAGCCCATGGTACCCTGCGCCGCTCTGGCTGCATGCCCCCAGGAGCAAAAGCAAACGTCAGCCTACCGGCATTGGGAAGATGTCAGTGCATGTTTTCAGCTTGAGAAATGGGGCCGCAAGGGCAGCATCACAGGGAGGACACATCACCCAGGGGAGCTCAGCAGACACATCGGTGACTCACATCAACCCTCATCTCTTATCAGCAGTATCTCAGTTACACCCGTGAACCTAAAGCCCTTCGTTGCCCCAGGGTGACACAGCTTCACCCTAAAAGCAACCTCTGCACCACTGGGCTAAAGCTCTCACAGGCTGCGCTGTGGGGGCATGGCTTCCCCAGCGGCACTTCTGTTTGTGCTGTCCTCTGCGAAAAGCTGCTGGGAAGACAAAAATTATGCCCAAGCCTGTCTCAAAGCAGCAAACTGGGAAGCCAGGAGAGGGGGATGCTTTTGGGCAGGCTGTAATCAGTTCTCCAGATGTCAGCAGAGAAAAGCAGGGCCACGAGAGATGCTGAGCAGAGCAGTCCCCTCCACTGCTGCAACGCCAGCCTCCGTGGCCATTGCTCCACATGGCCCTGCTTGTGCCGGCGTGGATGAACAGAGGTGAGGGACACCCGTGTGGGGCACCGGGATGCCTCCTCCAGCCTGGACAAGCTCAGGAGGAAAAGCTACGCATTTTGGAGACTGAAGACCTCACTGGTCGCCCTCGCTTCCCCAGGGAACATTTCCATGACATCCCAAATACCACTCAGCATCCCAAGAGAGCTGTGTCCCTCCCCACATCTCCTCCCCACCCTCTATGGGGGGGGGGGGGAAGGGGCTCAGCCCCCAACCACAGTGCAGACGGATCTCTTACTTTCTTCTTGCTGCAGTAGATCTGCCACTTCTTCTCCGCCGGCAGTGCGAACATGGCCTCTCTGTGCTTGTCCGTGAGGTCAAGTTCGTCCTGGGAAGGGGGAAAAAAACCCACAAAACATGCAACATGAGTACACAAACAGGTGATGGCACAGACACAAACCCCCAGATAAGTACCATAAATCAACCTGGGGCCACACCACAGTGCAGCGGTGGGCCCGCAGCATCGCCCCGTGACTATCGATTTGTCAGGGCAATGATGGCAATTCTCATTCTGCTGTTTCTGACCTCCCCCTGACTCCTGGGCTACAGCTGGCTGCCGGGACAACAGGGCTGCAAACCTTCTTGTCTTGTTCCTCCAGACATCGCCTTCATTGCTCTTAAAGGCAGCAAGCATTTTAGAAAGGACATGCATGAAGCTGTTACAGCTGCCCACAAGATAGCCTTGCACAGAGGATTGAGAGCTCCAGATGACAGACTGCATCTAAGACACGTACAGAGAAGAACAATTCAAATAGGACCTTTTGTACCACCACAGACAACTGCTTCACTGAGCACCCTGAGCAGCCCAGCCCATTTCCATCGCTGACACCCTCATATCATTAAAAACCGGGGCTTTTTTTGGCTTTTGGTTTCTTTTCCTGTAACTAAAAATAGAAAGCACTTTTCCTAATATCTACAGTTCATAAAGAGGTACATCCTCTCCATCAAAATTGGACTGTGTATTGCCTGGCAGGGATAAAGCTGTTTACTGACTGAAACCTTTATTGGTTTATCTGATGTTATTTTAAAGGACACATCCATTTTCAACTTGGAGACTCGGTTAGCAGCATGCCCTCCGCTGGGTTGCCCGAGTATTATCAAAGCCTCATCGCTTCCTGGTGCTAGATGTAGGTCAAAGCTTTTATCAGAGAACTAAATAAAATATTCAGGCAGGGCTGGGAGGCTCGTTGCTAAAGCCAACATTGATCTTACAATCATGGATGTCTCTTAAAATCACCACCACGGATGACAATCCTCGTGCTGGAGGGTTGTTGGTGCAGCACTGGGACTGCTGGAGATGCTGCAGGAGGTCACAGGAGAGCCCTGTTATGGCCTCCAGCCAACTCACCCCACCCAGCCAGTGGATTTAAGTAAGAGGATCCCCATTAAAAATTACACACTTAATTCCAGCAACTAAAAAAAGAAAGAAAAAAAAAAGATACCACATGGAGACTGATTAAAGTTTCCCTGCCTGAATAATAATGCTTATCAACTAAAGCTGGTAGCCCCTGGTACTGCAATGAGAGGTAAAAGCCCCATTTTATGAAGGCTGAGCAAGATGCCTATGGGGGAAGATAGGTCCCTGCATCAGTAAGCCCTCAGACCATGAAGAAATTCAGCTAATCTAATTAAAGCTCATATTGCACCCAGTAGCCAAGGAAGGGAGCCTTCAGCTATCTTGTAACCCAAACCCAAGGGCCCTCTAGCACAACACGCGGTGATGGAAGGGTGCCGGCACTCCTGAATATCTCGGATAGGCTTATCCATCCGCTTCAGGTATTGATTTCACTTCTTGATGAAATTACTCCTCAAAAGGAAAGGTGTCGTGAAGCTTTTTCCATTACGTATGCATGGAGGAGCTTTGCCTCTTCCTTGACTTCCCCCCCCCCCCGTATCGACTGACTCTTCAAACCACTGTGCTGCACAGGGCTGACGTTGGTGCGGCTCTGAAAGCAGACTTGCAAGACACCCTTACAACAGAAATAAACATGCTGCCATGACAAAGACTTGGAAAAAAGTGAGGGCTGAGAAAGGCTGTGCCCAATCTGGGACACCTCTCCTCCCCCTGTACCCAGGGAGAACCTGGCTTAGGGACTCGTCCAACGAGTGCCGTCTTCAAACCTCCCCAGGCCCTTACAATTTGGGAGGTCAGGGATTCATATCCAGCAACCAATCTTCTTCCCAGCCTTGGGCAAGTCTCATCACCCTTCCATGCCTCAAAACACAAATTGCACTCAATATCTTTTGCCATTGTCTCCTCAAACAACGAGCCGGTCAGACACACAAGCTCTGCTTCAGCCCCAGTTTGGCAGGTCTAAAGGCAGCCAACAGGATGACACCTGACACAGGGAGCTGGCTGAAATTCAGCTCGTTGGAAAAGGGCATCTGGACATGTGGGAGAGGAAGAGGGTCTCATGATAAATATTTACCTCTGCTGTGAGGGTTTGAGTGAGAGCAGGAAAGTGCTTCCACTGCAACCTCGCTTCCCTGACACATGAATCTGGGATTCAGGCATGAAAACACCAGCTATGCACATCCGTACTTAGGTTCTAAGAAAAACATTTATTGAAACTTTCAAAATACCCATACCCTAAAAATACAACTTGTGCAAACGTGAAGATTTATTAGCCAAGAAGAAAAGTCTAAACTAAGCTGAAACCTTCGCCGGAGCAAGAAGGGATAAAGCAGAAGAACATACTAGGTGCTGGCACATGACAACATGCAAACACATCCAAAAAAGGTGCAGTAACACTTCTGAGTCCCACACAGCACGTTTCGTTGTGGCCCAGCTCTAACATGTTCAGTCACTGCAGCCTGCATCACTCAGCAACACCTACCTAATGATAACTTGCAGGATGCTCGGGAGAGGTGTTTAAATAAATACTATGTAGCACCCAGTGAATACGAAAATCCTCATAATCAAACAGTGACTAACGACTGTTATTCTGAGCTGTAACAGCAACTTAGCTGTGAAGAGTCAGGTCTTTGCTGGTTTTACATGCATGGGGATTCCGGCACCCACCTTCAGCCCTTTGCTTATGCTCACTGATGGCTATCTATCTTGGTACTCCTTGGCCCCAAGCTTGGAAACTGCCCTTCAAACTCCAAAAGACCAAGAGAAGACAGGAACATTAGCCATTTTCCGGGTGCTCACAGACTACTGTACAAATGCAGCTCTGACAAAGCCTTTAGCAATTGCACAGTGGGGTGGTAGCACAGCAGAGAAGCCATGCACAACCTCAAACCCATATGTGCCTTCAATTAATAATCACGAGCTTGATAATTAGGTAATTTTAACTGGCAATTAATTTTATAGGCCATTTGCAAGCCATGCACTCCCGCTACAGCGCGCAATGTTGGTGGCTGTTGAAGAATGAGAAGATAACTGGTGGGTTGGTGTCCATCACCCCTGCAGCCCTCACCCCTCACTTCAGCCTCACCTCTCACAGCTCTGCCCCTTCCACCTGGCTGCCTCCCATGGCAGGATCTGCCAACTTTGCTATTTTAAATATTTTTTTGGAATCAAGTCAAAGGCACGTAAAATAACAGCCTCATTTTGCTACCGAAAGGAAGTCTCTGCCCAGAGTGTTTTTACTGGAAAGAGATATGCTACTCTTAAATATTCATCCCGTACAGTTAAACTATTCACCTTTAGATCAGGAAACATGTTTCCACATTAAATCTTCATTTGAATATGATTTAAAAAAAACATCATAGGGGAGATTTGATTCTCAGTGTGTATTTGCTATTTCTAGGAGGCAAAATACTTCCGTGCAGCTTGCATTGCTGACGGCTCTCCACTCAAGCCAAGCAAACCTCCCCCTCTCTCTGAGCATGGCACAAGCTCCAGTGAAGGTGATCCCACACCATTCTCCTAAAGGTACCTTAGAAACATGTGGCACAGCAGCGCTTGGGAGGGACATGTTCCCATGGTCTGTACCTCCTCAAGCTGGCAGTTGGGTGGTATGAGGAGCCCAGACCACCAAAGGTCATCTGGTCCAACCCCCTGATCAAGCAGGGCCACCTAGAGCTATTGCCCAGAACCATGTCCAGATGGCTTTTGAGTATCTCCAAGAAGGGAGACTCTACCATCTCTGGTTTGCCGCCACCGTAGTCTCCAATCAACTCCCGAAGGCAAAGTCAGACCAAGCAGAAAAGCGAGGCATTGCCGCTGGAAGAAACGTTTGCACCTCCCAGCATAAAGGTCATCAAGTCCAGCCCCAGACTCACAGTGCGGTCCTTGGTGCAAGCTCCTGTCCCTGCCAATTCATCCATACCCCAGTGGATGTTTTAATGAGCTTCCTCCATAGGCTGAGAGTCACAGGCTTTAATGGGGGCAACAGCAAGAAGCCAACAGGATGCTGCAAATCTCCTGACTTCAGAAACGACCTCCAGAAGGGGCTCTTGGAGCTGGGCGAGCCCGAGTGCTGCCCACCCCTGGCCACAACACCCCAGCACGACCATCATGGGTTCTTCCCCTACACCCCACAGGTCCTGCGGGCCACCAAACATTCTGTAAGAAGTAGCTGGGGAGTAGAGATTAAGTAAGGGATGATTCCCTATACAGGGGTCTGCACCACCAAAATATCTTTAGGAGTTGTAGGAAAAAGGATGAAAATCTTTTAAGTCTAATGCACCTTTCTGGCCAATAAATTGTGTAACTGTAATACCTGGAGGAGTTGGGGGAAAATAAGGAGATCATCCATTGCTGTAATGAAATAAAAATTAATTAAAATTTGCTGGCTTGTGTGTATATATATATATACAGATATATATATATGTATATATATATATATAGAAACACACATAAAGGCATCACTAGATCAATAAATGACCAACATAATAAAAAGCAAGTGAATTGACTCGTGATGGATGGATGCAGAGTTTAGAACCTTCTGTAAATGAGACTACAGCACACAAAGGCAAGGTCTCCTGCATCTTCAAATAAAGCACAACAGATTAAGATTGCTCAAAAAAAAAAAAAAACCCAGAAAAAAAAAGAGAAAAAGAGAAACAAAGAAACAAGTGGGAACTTTTTGGCAACATTTGGCATTAACTGGTACAGCAGGGGTACTGAAAATTAAATAAATAATGGCCTGCTGAAGCCTCTATCAGCTTCCTTTCTGAAGGGCCATATCGCTTTTTCACTCTCTTCCAGGCATTCTTCTCCACGTTCATCAATTTGATTTATCCCAGAACGCTGCAGTGTCAAGGGAAATGGCAATCAGCGTTTTTCCCCCCGAACCTCATGTAATCTTCCGCTGGGCGAAGGCGCTGCCCGCACGGCCAGCTGCCTGCCCGCGACTGCCAGCCCTGCCTGTGATCTGCACCGGTGCGCAATAAACCTTTGCCGCAGAATCCATCTTACTTAGCTCATTAATTTCTTTTTAAGCTGTTTTCTTGAAGAAGCAGACTTAGTAATCAGTGGCTGTTACAGTGCAAACAACAACCGCCTTCACACACATTCTGCACTGCAGGAGGAGCTCCTCTATCTGCAACATTTATTTAGGTAATTACAATTCTCAACATATGCAAATTTATCTTTTTTTTTTTTAAATAGGAAGGTAGTGAATGGAGTCTTTTATTTTTAGTATTAGTAATAAAAATACCTCCTCCCTAGCACACATCTTTTCAGCCATAGGACCCCGAGAACTTAAAAACAACCCCTCAGACAAACCGACCCCAGCCAACATTATCACTGTAGATTTTTAATTCACCCACAACCACAGGCAGCTGGAATTACAGAACATGAACAAAAAATCAACTATTCATATTTCTTAATGAATAAGCATAACAGATAGAAGACTTTTATTAATTTTGCCTTTATCAGGTAATGAATTTTTTGAATAAAGGAAATGGCTTACAGCAAGGGAATGACTAGCAGCAACAAGGAATAATGCGTAAGCACTTCAAAGTGCTTACGCCTAGACAACCTCCCACATTGAATTTTTAGTCCCAGATTGGAAGAGAAAAGACCCCAATCCACCCTGCTCTGCAGCTTTCAGTTATTGGCCTGTATGCATTAGACATACATTAAAAAAATATGTATTCTTTTCTTCTTCTGCAGGAAAGATTATGGCCATCAATAGCTGATTTAGCTCTTCAATAAACTCTAGCTGCAGCTGGTTCATGTTGCCATCAGTTCAAACACCTGAGGCAGACAGCATGTAATGCTTTAATGTTATTTCATTTAAATCATTATTTTAATAGGCTAAAGGTTTTTAAGGTGTTCATATTCTAATACTAGTGTATTTTAAAAGAGAACTATCCACTTAGGTCTCTCAGTCTTTTTTGTTGTAATATATATCTACAACTGCTTATATGCATTTATTTATTTATTTATTGAGCTTGGCCTTCTGTGACCTTTTCACCGACATCATCTAGAAAACCTTTCTCCCATTTTAATTAACACAGGGTACTTTTCCAGCCCAAGTTATTGATCTACACAATTTTATCCCTAAGAGCACTCTCAGTTCTAGAAGCTCTGCAGGTGGATTGCCAGCGCGCTTTTTCCACACAATTGTGCATAAACCCTGAACACAAAAAAATAAGGTATACCAGCCCATTATTTACTCCTGTGAGAGCTCAAATAGATTAAATACCATTAACCACAGCTAGGCATGAGGTGGATGCACCTCCTACCATAATAAAGCACAGAGCTGGCAAAAAAATAGGAAGAAGATTTCAGATGTGGGTTTCCCACCTATATACGGAGCCAAAGAAGCGGCTCCCTTTTCAGTGAGTTTTTAGATACCACCTCTGCTGCTGGCATCCCCGAGAGCTACTGAAGTTGGAAGTCAAGCCAACAGGTCAAGTGTGGCTTCAGATGTCCCCTGCCTGACAGGGATGCTCAGGTAGGAAAACTGTGCATTGTTGGTCTGGGGCTAAACCGCTCTGAGGCTTCCCCAGATAACACCCTGGGAAGGGCTTCAAAAAGAGGCTGGATGGGAATTAGTGGCTGCAAAGCCCTGTGCCAACTCGATCCTGAAAGCTTCCCAAGATTTACCACGCTGTGCACGCGACCCGAAGGATGCAGCCAAGGGAAGCAGGAGCCAGCCACAGCCTGATGCGGATGGGCAATGTAAGATGGAAATGGACTCCTTGCACACGCATAGCTAAGATGGGGCAAGTCGTCCTCAATTCCCCACATCCCTGCTTTAGTCACACCTGGCATCCTAAAGACATTTTTAAGAACTTAGTCAGGTGCAAAGCAGAGAGTCACCCCGCGAGGAGTCAATTTCTGCCTGAGGTTTGCCATCCAGCAAGATGCCTAGCGCAAGCAGGCATCAGATGGGCTTATAGATGTGTTGTTGGGGAAGGGAAGCTGATCCCTGTAAATAACAGTATTGATTTGAACACTGGAGTTGGTGGGAATTAGGACCTCCGGGTGCTCAGGCAGGATCCTGCCTGTGGGGCTGCAGAAAGCCTCGGCTGCCAAAAGCTGACTTTGGTGATGCTCGTACATCGAGGAACACCCAGACTCTGCCGGCGACAGATACTATGGCAGTATGAACAGCTTTCATTTGCATCTTGCCAACGGATACAAGGCATGCACGGACTATTCCCAGCGGGAAAGCTTCCTGCTGAGGTTGGTGATGAAGCACAACCCATGTGCTGCTCAATCCTGCCCATAACTCCAGCAACGCCCAACCACCAAGCAATCAGGAAGGAGAAGACCACTGCTGGAGCAGATTCCCCATCCAAAGAGGCCGGTACCCTCAGTGGTGACCTGTGCCAGAAACACTTGGAGCTGTTGCAAGCCAAAAACCTAAATGCCCCAATTAAGGTCACCGACGCGTTACCGAATGAGCTGTCCACGCATCTCCCAGGGATGTGGCCTCCTCTTTTACGAAGTGCAAAGTGGAAAGCATTTAGCAGGTAGACCATATAATTTTTCCACTTCAGCTGTACTTCTCCTGGAAACAAAGGAGTTTCTTATGTGCTCTCTACCTTCAGCTGGAGTTCACATTGTGCTATAACATGGCTCCTTTGTAAAATTACCAGGCGGGAACAGCATGGTTTTTGGGCAAGCCACCACACTAGTTTGTAGCTGTAACAGATATTGCAATTACATGAATGCTTCAGCTGAAATATAGCGTTCCTCAGTGGATTACTTCATTCACGTTTGTGGAACGCGTGTAGGCAGAAAATCCTTATTTTCTCGCCAAGTAGGTGTGTGACTTCTATATCAAATGCTTACCTATTAAAACATACGTTTAAGAGATTATCTGTGAGGGTGTAATGTCATGAGGTGATGAAAACAAGCGCTGTGAGTGGTGGGCTGGGCTGGGAGCCTGGCAGGTCCAGGCTGTTCGCATCTAATGAGCAGAACCTGGGCAGACCTGTAAAAGTGTCCACATGGTTCCCTGCAGAGTGAATTTAAAAGCAGACATTACCGAATCACTTGGTTTTCTTCCTTAAAAGCAATTCATAAGCTCAAAGGAGCTTGGTCTTGGGAGATGGTGGTGGCACAGGGTCAGAAGTCCTGTGCTGAGTGTCTGACCCTAGAGGCACTCTGCAGAAAGGGGGGTTTTGCCCAGGACACAAGGGCTATTGCAATCCTATTTTTTCTGGGTACCAACTGCATGCTTTTCTTTGGATATATAGGGGAAAATGGCTTCGGCCACTGTTCAGTGGTTCGCAAAATCCTGAAGTCCTTAATGCTGCAAAGACCAGGCAGTAAAAAATGACAGCTGACCTGCAAGCATGAAATGCAAAGCTTGGCTTTGCAGCTGATCCCTCAGCTGTTACTTAAAAGCCGTGTTGTTTTGCAAGGCCCAAAACCTCATACTTTCTCCTTACTGGATTAGAAACTGGGGGAAAAGCACATTACTTAAGTTCCTAAGTAAAACTGGATATCTCCAGCAATGAGTTCCCAACCTGGCACTGTTATTAACATGTAGTAGTGCTCACACTGCCCACACCACCACCTTCTCCTCGCATTGGGGTTGTCCTCTGCTCCCTGTTCGGGCAGCATATAGAATTGCAATCAACCCAGCATGCCGAGAAGGCGGGAAGGCACAGCTCTGTGGGACAGTTACGCATGGAGCATCTTACCCAAGTACCCCACATCATGAGCCACAGACCGATCACCCACCATGAAGCATTTCAAAGGCGACACAGAATTAATCTCTGTGACGGGGGGATGCTATCTCCTAACAGATAGCATCCAAAGAGCGGCTCTAATGAAATGCATTAGTTGCCCCAAGTACAGCAAAAACAAATGCTGTAATAAATCTTGTAAGCTGCCAGAGACCCTTTTTTTTGTTCCCCAAGCTCCCAAGTTTCCACTACTTCATAAAGCAGCAGGGAGGGATGGAGCAGCCTTCCACGTTGCGGGAGGGGAAGGCATAAAGCCCAGCACTTTAGAGACCATGTGTGAGTATCTCCCCTCCAGCAGATCCCAGTGAAGGTAGTCACTAACACCGTCCAACGTCAGCGGGCAAGGGTCTGCACCAGTCCTGAGCCCGGGGGGCTGGGAACACCGCACAGCCACCAGCCACCCACCTCCTGGTGTCACCTCCCCAGGTCTCTAAGACCTGCTAGAGTCTGGGCAGAGGGACCCAGGGAAGGTTACCTGCTCTGGTTCATTGGCTAAAAGTGGGCTGCTGCACATCACAGGCGGGATGCAGGGCTAGACAGTGGCTGCTGTAATTTCTTCCCCATTGCTAATGACAATGAATGCTCCAGAGGCAAGCAAAGCCACGCTGGACCCGGCAGCTTCCCCGAGCATCCAGGTGGTCTGAGGAGTTGCTGGAGCATCATTCTCGTACTGCCGGGACAGAGATGCTGCTGTGACCCATCCCACCGGGAAGAATGCCAACGCGGGGTCCTGCATCCTGCCGGGGCTCCCACTGCCCTCTCCAGACCAAGCTGTTCAACCTCCCCTGCCTCCACCCCCCCCCGCCTGGTGCACGTCCCGTGGGGCCGATGCACACCACCACACACAGAGCGTTTCATTACAAACCTCAGAGTGACAGGGAGTGTTAAGCAGATATAAAGGACATCAGTCATTTACCCATCTGGTGGAAAGTCTAGTTGCTGGCAGAAAATAGAGAGGATTGTTACGGCAAGATCTACCATATGGCCCCATTATGTGGAGCTTTGCAAGTGCTTTCTCTGAGTGCGCAAGCAAGATTTTAGCCTTTGAAGAAATGCTGTATTGTTAGCCTGGATACGCAGGAGCCTCTTGAAAGAAGCCGTGGCAGATGGCACAGCTTTGTTTTCTTGGTTTGCAGGCAGCTCGTGCAGCCGCAGATATTCCCCCTTGCCAGGGCTGAGCAGCCCCATGGCACAGTGATCCGATCCTCCTGATGTGTCCTACGGGAGGACCAATGGCTCCCAAAACTCCTTAAATCCAATGGATGTTGCCTGGCGGGTACCACACTGCTGCACGAGCCCCAGGAAGCAAACACCATCGACCTGAGCCAGGTGTTGCACTGGTGTCGAAGCAAGGAGAGCTGCACAAAATTGCAAAACCTTGTCCCAGCCAAAGGAGCTGCAAATTAGTAAATCTTCCTGAAACACCCCGCTTTTGTCTGCACCTCCCTGCCAGCACCTGCTCCTTCCTGGGTGGCTGATCCTGGCCGGAGCCCCAGCAGGACAGCGGACAAAGAAAAGCCTTTCAGATAGGGCTGGTGCCTGCTTGAGCGACATCCCAACAATACCCCGATGAAAACCCATTCAGTGCAGGCAGGGGGAAAGGAAGGGAAAGGGAAAAGGTTCCTCCGGGAGGAAGCAGTGATCAGTCACTGACCACAGCAACAACATCTGCATCTGCCCTGAGCCAGAGAAAAGCCCCTGTCTGCTGCGTACCGCTGGCTGGGACAGGGCACATCGTTGCTGCAGCTCAGCATGGAAATTGGGCATTCCTTACGGGCTCATTGCTCCTGTTCGTGCCCAGGCAAAAAAACCCTGTTTACCTGTTGTTCCTCCTGAGAAACACTTGCAGGGCCACAGAGTAAAACCCTAAATATTTAACTATTCTAGTTAAAATCCAAAGTGACCATCTAACATAAAGCAGGCCATAAAACAGATACTGGGAGAGCAGATCACGCCTTTAGCTGACGTTGGAGTCACAGCTACTCCACGTCCCTCTGCAGCTCAGGCCCTTGTCCTCTGCTGCTGGCACAGGACAGTCACCGATTTCTCACGCTACGGATGTTTCCTGACTCAGACCAACAGGAACGCTTAGAAACACTCGAAGCCCAGAGAATATTTTGTAGGACAGCTCCAAAAAGTAAGAGTTTTTGCCCTTTGCTGTAGGCAGCAGGCTGGGATCTGCAGAGCAGGGACCCTGCTGGATTTTTGGTTTCTGTGGGAGGGTTGTCCAGCCTGGTGACCAAACCCACCACTGCAACGTCCCTGAAGATACCACCTATCCCAGGCCTGAAATCTCCCACTGTTGCCACTCCAAGTCCCTAATGGGAACAAATGGGGCAGAAAAGTCACTACTAAGCTGCAAGAGAAGAGCTGGCCAAGGACCAACCTGAGCTGGCAAAGTCTCCAGTCCCCTCCAACCCCTCTGACTTCCCTCAACCCACTCGACTGAGACAACTGGCAACTTTGGAGGGAGCCCTGGTCCCACAGAGCAGGCACAAGCCATCCCGTGCCGGACAGTCAAGTGTGACAGGCCGGGTTGCATCGGGCTCCTGCAGGCATAAAAATCAGCCCAGCACCTCTGAGTGCTTTCTCTGTCTCTCTTCCAAATGTTACACAGTGGGTTTATACAGAAACAGTGGGACACTTTCCAAACCATTTAACTAATGCTGAAATTTAATACCCGACACCAACAGGTTACTGAGAGCAAGAAGGAGCTGTTGTAATGGGGGGTGGTGGGGGGGGGAATTTGCAACTTCACTCCCCTGAATGGGAATCTGCCCTCTTGCACCCGCAGGGCAGAGCTTGGCTTCCCCCTCCTTCCCACCCAGCACTGGCTCAGGTCGAGATCTGCCTGATGGTTTTTTGGGGGAGCCAGGGGGTTGCAGCTGCTTGCACAGGAGCACGGTGAGCATTCGCTGTCCCCCCTCCCTGTATGAATTCTGTCCCCAGGGAACCAGCATGGCTCCTGCTGCCGGCATCCCCTGAAGCAGCAGCTGTCTCTGAGCCTTATTCCCACCCTTGGCTGGGGGAAAAAAACCAAAATCTTGGTAGCACAGAGCAAGAGATGGAGAGCAGAAGGGCTACACCAGGGCATATCCCAGGCGCAACTGGTCCCTGCAAGCACTGCTGTGTTCCTGCCTCACTGCACACACAGCAGTTCCCTGTGGCTCAGCCTCTGCATCAAGCACTTGGCTGAATTTGGGGGAGATGCTTTGAAAATCCTGGTCTGAGACGAGGTGCTGCAGGCTTGGTGGGGCTCCAGCACCTGAGGCTGCATAGATGCCTCCTTCAGCCTGGCTGGCGATGCTGAGCCACAGCACAACAAGCCTTTACACCGCCTTTGGCTGGGGCATGGGGAGTTTTCCATGGGAAAGAATTTCCCCAGGAAAATCTGATTTGGCCATGTTATCAGTGGAGAAAAATGTGGAACAGAGGCAGTCACTCCACCTGAACAAACCAAACCTGACCGGCAGTGTTTTGCACAACTGCTGCAAGAAGAGTCCTGCTGCAGGGACGTCTCATCCCCACCGTGCTGCGCTGGGCGTCCCAGTCTGCCAGACGTTTCATCCCATCCATGCAGAAGGACATCTGGGCAAAACTGGCTCTCATCATACAACCTGCAGCTCTCCTCTACCAAGCGGCTTGTCTACCAAAACCATGCTGCCTGGCATCTAACGGGACACGCTATACCATGAGGTGTGACTGAGCAGTGTCACGAATGCCAGCTCCCTCTGCACATCAAAACCATAGAGAAATCCCATTTCACTGCTGAATCAACTCCAAGTGGAGCTCTCTGGGTCCATCCAACAAACCACACCAAAACGTTTTCGCTTAGATAAAATTAAAGCTTTTTTTGGCTGTCAATTTTTTTTTTTTTAATCCATGTTTTTCAGGGTTTTGGTATGGAGGGACAAAGAAACAATAACCTGACTCTCCAAATCTCAATTTAGCCCACACCCAAGGATTTCTGTGAAGCAGAGTGCCCAGCAAGTAAAGTCACTTTGCACCTACAAGGGACAACCTGCCCTAGTGGCTCGGACACCCCTGCATCACCCCAGAGGTGCACAAAGCCAGACCATCCCCCAGCCCCTGCTCTAAGAAATTGAGGCTAAGGAGAAAGAGAACCCACTCCAAACTGGGAGAACTTTAGGGAGGAGCAGAGCTCAAGGTTCAGTGCAGAACCACTCCCAACAGCAGCCCCTGACGCTCCCTTCACACCAAAGCTTGCCTGAAAACTCAAAACCAAGCCTGGGGAGAATAGAAAGAGGGGAAAAAAACCCCAGGGGGTGGGGAGGGAATAAAAATAAAAAGCGTCTTACTTACCACCAGCTCAGTGAACATGACGTCCAGCTCCTCCACTGGCGGCATGGGCAGCGCCGGCTCCATGGTCTGGAGGGCGAAGCTGCTGTCATTGCGCAGCCGGTACGTGATCTCGGGGTGGTCGCTGCTGCGAAAGCAGCAGAAGATGAAGGAGATCCCCCGACTGCTCCTCTTCCTTGGGGCCATGGCCAAAATCCTCTGTGTCCCTCCCTCCTGGGCACTAGATCCTGAGGGGAAGAGAAGAGAGGAGGCTCAAGCAGCTGCCCCACAGAGCTGCGCTCCCGTCCTGCGGAGGGGAGGAGGAATCCAAGCCACCCACGCGCTCGGCGTGGAGGGGAAGAGCGGAGGTTTACGTGCCAAATATTTCTGCTCAGATTTGACGTTTACGGTCCTGGCAACCTTGACGACTGCGCGAATTAAAAAGTTGCATTTGCTTTGCCTTGTGCCAAAGCCGGCAGCGGCAGGGGGGACACGTCGCCATCCCCGTAGGGAGAGAGGTCCTGGACCCCCACCACTGCTGCAAATCTCAGCAAATCCCCACTGACCTCCCTGTGCGGTGGCAGCCAGGCCAGGCCCCGTCTCAGTCCGGCTAGGGTTATGGCAAATGTGGGAGGCTGCTGCCAGGAACAGCTGGATTTACTCAGAGCTACCAGGTACATAGTCCCCAGCATGGATGACTCGGTGCTTGAAGACCTCATGCAGCTCAGGATGCCCCAAGCCACAGATGGCAGCACTGCTGAGAAAATACCTTATATTATTCTCTCCCCAGCTCTTATACGTGTCCCTAAGCATCCACCGGCAACTGCCGGTTGGGCAGCTTTTTTCATGGAAAGTTTTACTTGGCTTTATTTAGATAAACCCTACTTGAAATTCCAGTAAATATTTACAAGACTCTATTTCAGCTGATAAAAATCACACGGTGCCAGTAGCTCAGACTTTCCTACGCAGTGCTTACGTCAGGCATCACTCGTGCTGGCGGTCACTTGGGTTTTGCTGATTTCTGAAACTCAGGTTGGGAGCAAAGCTCAGGGCAGGAGACGTGTCTTGCCCGATTGATAATGGCAAGACATTGCGACTGTCCCAAAATACTGTCCCAAAATTGCGACTGTGAAGACAACGATACAAGAGGAGGGCCACCTATGAGGAATGAGGAGAGTGGAGAAACACCCTAACAAGAAAAATCAACCAGCAAATTACAGAATTTTGAAAAAGCCTAAACATTTGTGTTATAAAGCCACACACCCACACATTTTATCTCTGCAAAACGATGCTGAGATGTTAAGAGACAGGACAAACAGCCAAGGTTAATGCAGAAAGTTGAAATAAGGATGACTCAGATTTATTAACAAAGCTATGAAAAGACTTGGGAAAAAAGATCATCATTGGAGAGGAGTGTCTGATCTCCCTGGAGCCAGCCATTCCCCTCCAACTACAGATTTATACACCCAAATAAACAGCTGCTGTGCCCCGCGGAGAGCCAGCGCCGGAGGCAGCTTGGGGGCAGACCTGGGGTCAAACGCTGTACCACTGCTTGCACGGCAAACACTGCCCTCCCGAAATAGGGACCTTGTAGAAAATTTAGGTTCTACCCACGTTACTTTAGCGGAGGATCTGACCCTTGAAATTACATTCGATGTCATGTTTTTAGCACATGGTGTAATCATCTGCTGAACCACAAACAGTGGGAAACTGCTATTGGGTCTTCACACTGGATAATCCCAGGCTCTGCTATTGCTCTATGCCCAGTCTGGAGGGTCCCTCTTCCCAAAATGTCCCGAATCTCATTTCACATTTAGCATCTTGGATGTAGAAAAATGCAGCCGCTGGAGGAATTTCAGCTGCCATGAAAGCTCTCTCATCACAGCTCCTCCGCAGCCAGCACCGCAGCAAATCCATTAGCAGCCTGCTGGCATCCCTTCAGTGTTGGGGGGGGGGGGGTTGGGACCTGATAGGGAGTTTCTTTCCTAAAGGAGGGAGAGAAACAAAAACCCAAAGGCACACAGACTTCTGTCCCCTCCAATGTGGAGGAAAACATTGCAGATTTGGGTTTTAAAGAGCCATGAGAAGCAGGGCACAGACAGAGATGCTGGTGGCTGCCCAGTGCTTCCTACCTGGCGCAGGAGCTCAGTCCCAACCCATACGTCCTCAGCTGTGCAAAGCGTGGTTGCTTGGTCATTCCCTGTCCATGTGTACAGCCACGCCATCCCCAGAGCAGGGCCTGATCCTGCTCCCACAGCTGGTCCGGAGCAAACGGACCTGTTCTCCTCTTCCACAGGGTTTTTTCCATCCTGTTTTCAACACCACGTCAACCTCATCCTTGAAACCTGCTGCTATGTACAAGCTCTGACTTGGGCTTGCAAAAATGTACTGAAAGCTTTTATCAGAACACCACCTGCTCTTCAGAGATACACGCTCCTGATGATGTTTTACGAGGAGTCTGAATGACAGACTAAAAGACAAGGTTTTATTTTGGGTTTTAAAGCAGACAGTCATGTAGCAACCAAGACAAGGTATTTCTGAGCTGCTTCCAGCTTTTGAGCTACTGAGGTTCCTCATTTTCATCTATAAACAATTAAAAAAACCAAACCACCCTATAGTGCAGGCTGAGTGGGTTATTAGCAATCAAAGTTAAAAAGGGTTAGAGGGAGAATATGTTAGCTACCAGGCAAATAGCATTAAACCTTCAGAAGACTGATGAATATTCATTGACGTGATGGATCAAAATCAAAACACGGCTCCCTGGCAGGTCTTGGGGAACGGCAGACAGCGCAGATTGCACCGTCAGAAGTCCAGCTACACAGCCTTCTCCTTCCCCGCAAATCCTACAGAAATCAGTTATTCACGGAGAAAAACTGACAGCCCCTGGCAACCTGGAGGCTTGCATTAAGGACAGCAGAAGGGACTGGTTCCACACAACATCACATGTTAAGTGTCCTGCTCCCACCTCCCATTTATACCTTTAAGCGCTAATTAGATCAATAAATTTAACTTAGATTGTGATCTAATGGTGCGTTCTGGCCTTTACTATTGAGCGGGTCAGAATAAATTACGTTTAATTGCCCCTGTATGTACAGAACCAGGGAAGATAGGATGGGAAGGGTCACTGAAGGAACTTCTAGCCAAACCCCAAATCCCAAGGCAGGACTGATGGGGCTGAATCATTCCCAAACAACTTCTCTTTCACAGAAACAAGGGTGGAAATGTGTGTGTGATGGGCTCAGCCAGGAAGCCCAGGGAGAAGAGGATTGAGAAGGAGAAAGAGCTTAGCCCACGTGTGCCACCAGGACCAACTGGGATCCCCACGCAGGACAGAGGCCATAGCCTGCAGTTCAGTGATACATGGAGAGACAAGTTTTGTTTTTTTCCCCAGTCCTAAAAAAAGCATCGAGCCTACATTGCCCTGAGCAGTGCTTAAATGAAATCAGTCATTAGGAGAAAATTGGACCCCGGTGTCGCTTCCGCCTTTGCTTTAAGGAAAGGAGAGCAGCAATTACTGCTTGCATATTCAACAGCCTCCTCGGCAAGCTAAATTAGCCCGCGTGGAGCAACATGCTGCCAAAGCCTGTCTGTGACCGATGCCCCAACAAGCTGGTTTAAAGCCAGCACCAGTATTACAGCATTGCGGTCTGCAGCCTAAAAATACCCAGCGAGGGTACAAACTCATGCAAAGGAGCATGCATGCTCCCCTTCACACTCGCCTCCAAACCCGCCCAGAAGCTAGGAGCTAAATCCTCAAATATGAATATTAGCGTGTTGTTTTTCTGGCTCCTCTCCCATCCCCTCCCAAAACAAGGATGCAAGATCCTGAGTGAGCTCTTTCTCAATGGAGAACTTCATTTCAGTGCATTGCACAAGTGCAGAGTATTTTTGTGCAAGTGCAGAAACGCTCACTGACCATCTCTGCCGAGCCCCGACCGATTTCAGCATCTTGGGCCATGCCAAGCGTTGCTTCCCCACACCCCATAGAGTTTTGGTGCAGCCTGGGATGCTCCTGACCAACAGAAATTTTCTGACTCTCTTCCATCGCTGCAAAGTGACCTCCTTGCCTGGCGGTGGCTGTGAGGCACTTGGCCTCAGCAGGCAGTTTTGGAAGACACTGTCATCCCCACCAGGTGCTAGAGCCAGGTGTCCCGGACCACTTTTTACAGCATGTAGAAGGCAGAAATTTGGCATTCTACACATTGCACCCTACGGTTGTCCCATCCCACCACTGAGCAATGGTGCACCCTCCCCCTCACTGCTTCTCCTCATGCATATAAAAGGTGCAGTACCAGGGTGCACGTCAAACCCAGTAAATACTTGCTTCATTTTTTTAAGCACATATTTCTAGATGATTTTCCTTCCATTGTAAGTCATGTCCAGACCTCCACAGCAATAAAAACTGGATGCTCCCACAGCATTTTTCAGACCAGCTGTATGTTTGAGGCATCCCCTGAGAAGCATCAAAGCTTTCCCCGGGCACGTTTGGATTTTTCATCTTACGGATGGACCCAAGACAGCCAGCACCCTCCCTGGCTCTGCTCACTATCCTGACTTCTTCTCAGGTTAGGTCCCAATTGTGAGCCCTCCAAAAGATGTGCATGATGCTCTGCCCGTCCGATCAGGCAGCAGCATTTAGGCTCAACCCTCTCAAGAGTGAGAAGTGCTGCTCCATTTCATGTTTGCACCAAAGCCAGTGCAAAGAAGCACTTTTTAATGAGGGGGATCCAAGCATTATTTAATTTTTAAAAGAAAAGCTTTGAAATAGAGCCCTTGTGTGGATGAAAAGCTCAGAAAACGGATTGCCATCCCCTATGCAGAGGCCACCTGCCCTCCAACGCAGAAGCCTGGAGGACCTGAGCTCATCATCAGCACGTCCAGAACAGACCCCGTGCTAGCACAGTGCCGACATCCCTGGCATGGCCATTCCTGTTTAAAGCAACCAGGATGATTTTTTGGCCACAAGCTCCCATGCTGATTTTCAAAAACCCCTTTCTCCAGCATAAGGCTTTTTCAGGCACAGGCTGTGCAGGAGGGGAATGTTTGTGTTTGGTGAAAATCCGTGCATATTGGCAGGAGGGGAAAAAACCCCAAAACACTCGGCTAAAAGACATGAAATTATTTTATGATTACCTTTTCCCCCTTCATCTACCTGTGAAACAGCAGCTGCAAAAGGGGATGGGGACAGGACAGGAAAATCAGCTGCCAGGAGGAGCCTGACTCATCACTAAATCACAAGAGCACTAATTCTCAGCCTAAGCAAATCTCAAAAGACTTGGGCTTCATGGATTTATAAATACATCTGCCAAATCCTGAACTACCCTCCTCCCCCTTCCCAGAAATCCTGTTACACTCCATGAACCCAACAAAGAGGGTTTTGCATCTCCAAATCTTGCTCAGGCTGCCCAGTACCAAAGGATGCTGGCAGGAGCTGGCTGCAGTTGCAGGCTCTCAGCTCACTACTCCTGGAAAGCCCCATCTGCCAGCACCATCAAAGACCCAACGCTCGCCAAAAATGTGTTGTCTCCTCTTCTATTATTTCCTTTTCTTGTGGCATTTGTCACAACCTGAAGTGTACATCTGGGCCTGCTGTCTCACAAGAAGGCATTTTATGCTGCTCAAGGGCAGACGAGCTTCAGGGGCTCAATGGTGAAATTCAGCAAGAAAAATCAAACCAGTTGATTCACAGAGCCAGCAAACACTTATACGTTCATCGGGGGGGGGGGGGGGACCC
>JANZLQ010000041.1:16561170-16593921 GCA_026212715.1 Elanus axillaris
CCCCCCCCCCCCAACACACACGACCCAACTGCACACATTTGTAACACACCAGAAAGAGCTTTCCTTTTTCCATCTAAACAAAATTTACATCTACTGCAAGCAGCGAAAAGTGCTGGGAGAGGCTTTTTTGTATGTGTCTGCATAGGGCTCCCTCCCAGGCTCCCCCCCAGGGAGGTGTTGATGATGCTACTCAGGGAAAAGAGCAACCACCTCCATCTCATTGTGAGAATATCATGGCCTGGCTTGCAAGTCACCTCTCTGGCGCATGAGTGAGCTCCCCGCCAAGGGAAGCACACACGCTGTTGACTCTGCAATCCAGTTTTTGTGGGGAAGAGCGTGGCGCACAGCAGGGTGAGATGAGATCTGTCTTAACGCTCTCCAACTGAAATCAATCCTCGGAGCAGTGCCGCTCGGTTTGGCAAGCCAGCAAAAGTCTGGAGCAAGGGATGGTTGCCGGTGTGTTGCAGGACCACGTCCGTCCCGGGGCATGAAGGTAAGCTTGGGTCCATGGAGACGATGCTGAGGGTTTGCAGCATCCATCCTCCATGGCAGGAGCTGCCCCAGGGATCCCCACACAGCCCTTTACCCCTCTGCCAGTTGCAGAGACCAGCACAGCTCAGTGCACAGGTGAATCTGACCAGGGAGGATGCTGCTACAGCAGAACTTTCTTTAGTTTTTGAGGATTAGAAACCAGACCCTGCTGGAAGTTTCCCAGTCAGCTAGATAGTGAGTAGTGCAGTAAGACCAAAGGAGGTCACGAGTTCTCCACTAAAAGGGTAAACTTAATCGGTGACGAGCTGAGCGCCGGCACCAGATCCTCTAAACCGCTACAGACTGCTTCTTATGGGAGCTCCAGCAAATCAGCTCAGGCAAATGCCATTTATTTCAGGAACAAGGACAACAAGCATGAAACCACAGAAAAGACCCAGTTTGGGAACCTATATAAATATATATATATTTCTTAATACTCACTAGGGTGCTAAGTGACCCAATTCTACAAATGCACATGTGCCTTTTTTCCAGCAGCTGGGTGGATTTGTGGTCCTTCTTTTGCAGAAGCAAGCCAAAAAGAGGGGTGGGTTGGTGGTAGGAGAAAGAAAGAGTTTTCAAGTCACATACTCCTCCCTTAAATGTTCGGAATGATTTGCATCCTGAAACCCAGGCACAACACTTCTTGGAGGTGAGTTAAGCCCAAGAGACTTCCCAGGAAGGCAGAGGGAGGTGGAGGCGGCGGGGGGGCTCTCCAGGAAGGATGCTGGAGCATCCCCCTGCCCTCCCCATGCCCCAGTCTGGCTTCAAAAGGCAGCACAGAAAAACCTGGCAGAAAGGAAAGGCAACACGAGGGACCATTCCTCCTGGTGCTCCCCTCACCCTGCTCTTGTTTTGGGGTGGCAGCTGTCAGTGCTGATTGTGGTAGGGCTCAAGGGGGCAAAGACGGCCCTTTCAGAGCCAAGGTCACGCGTGGGGAAAGATTAGCACTGACCTGGGGCTCTCCTGAAAGCCTGCAGCCTTGCAGAGATCTTCACAAAAGTTGTCCTTTGCCATTTGAACCTGGTCTCTCAGGGACCCTTTGATGGTGTCAGGGCTGCGTGATGCCGGGACAGCCCTCAAGGCCAAAAACAGTCAAGAAAGAGACGCAAGACCCCCTGGGCAGTTCAGGGGGCTGCTACAGCACTACCGAGCATCCCAGAGCGAGCATCCTCCTCCATCCCATCTCCATCCTCATCACCTGGCACAAGCACAAGCCAACATCCAGCCCCACTCCATTTCCATTGCTGGTTTTGGCCCCACCTGGGGAAAACTGCTCATGCAAAGCACAAAACACTTCCAGGAGGCTGATAACACTGAGTTGTGAAGCATATCAGAAGTTACATATAATTAGCCAGGAAGAGAAGCTTCGGTGATCAGAAACTTCCTGAGATGTCGGGCGCAGGGATCACCTCCTAGCCCAGCCACTGGAAGGAAACCTCCCCTCTCAATATTTCCCCCTCCATCTGAAAGGATGTGGATTTAAGTCACTTCACTTCTGAGATCACTCCTGGCTCCGACTACGCCCTTTGACAATGCAAATTTTGTCAATAAAAACTCAACAGCCTGGCAAGCGAGGAGAGAGGAGCTGTATTTCCCAATGGAAGAGGATATTTGTTTGCCAATTAGCCTTTTCTTGAAGAACAATAGTTCAATAAAAGCTTTCCTTTATTTTAATTCCCCCTTTTTTCTCACCCCCCAGCCTCAAGCCCTGCTCCTCCAGTGAATATTTGGCCTCTGACTTTGATTTATCGTATGCAAAGCCTCATTGCTGAGCTTTCCATTTCACTGCTCCCCATTTCAGCAGTAATCCCCGGGGTGAGACGGGCTCTCCAAGTGTAAAACCAAGGGGTAAGGCAGGCAGGTTTTTCCGCTTTTAAAGCCTCTTAATTAATTTCGCTTTGCAAACTGGAGTTCCAAGTTGCTTAGCAGCAGACGCTTCCAGTCCATCAGCACAGCAAAATCTGCCATGGGGTCACCACCATGGCAAGGCAACGAGATGCTACCAGCTGAGTCTCTATGGGCTAGTTTTGGGTTGTATTTGGAGATTTTTAGGATTATCTATGCTTAAGGTGAGGCTACTGGAACCACCGGTGTTCACATAGTTCGTGGTATGTAGCAAGCTGGGTTTTTTTCTTTCAAAATGGAAACTAGGTGGAGACTGTTGTAAACAGGATTCCTTCCTAACGGGGACCCTGATGGGTAGGTATCATTAACTTCAAGATATCATTAAACTTGTAGTCCAGAAAGTGCCCAAAGCAAACAAAACACATTTGTCAGATCTCTCAGCTGGCCTACCCATCTGCAATGCTGATTTCCCTTTAAAGATTTTAAAATCCTGATGTTAATCCAGAGTGATTTTTCCCCCTGAAGTACGAACCTAGGGCTGAGAATTCCTTGATAAATATGTCTGATGGCAGAAATGGCCCACTGGCTGCCTTCCTTCCAGTACGACACTAATATCTCCCTGTGCTTCAGCAGATGAACACCAAAAAAACAATATATGTGAGCTCATATCAGGCACAATGCAATCCCAACAGCTCCAAAGCAATGCCTGCTCCCACCCGGCCTGGGAAAAGCAGCAATTTTTATCACATTATACTAAAAGATTGTTCGCATTTAAACATAATAAAGAAAAGCAGGCGAGCACAGCAAGCGAGACTAATTGGAAGGCTTGATTACTTTTTTTTTTCATGTGGATGCAACACAACGTAGCCTATGGAAAAAAAGGCCCCGCTTTGACCAGGATGGAGCTGCACCACCCCTGCCACAGGACAGCGGGACTCACGTTTCCCAGGAGAGCTGCTCAAACCCACCACCTCCAATTTGGAGGACTTGGCTTAATGGAGGCATTCTGTTTTAACTGCCTGACCTAAATTACCTAACCTTTAATTCCCTGCCTCCCACCCATGGCAGGGAGCAAGGAAGGGCTCACTCCAAAGTTGGCCAACTCATCACTGCCATGCACAGACTGAAGGAAGGTCCCTCTTCCCAGGCAGAAGCATCCAAAGGGGAACGTCTGCCTGGTGGAGATCCCAAGGGGATGCATTTAAAAATCAATAGAGGCTATTTTAATGCTTAATCCAGGAAAGTATCAGCATCAGCAGCATCAATACAAACCAAATTTAAACATACTGAGTACAAGCACAGGATTTTTATTTTTTCTTCTGTGCCTTCATTTAACCAAATCTGGTTTTCCCCAGACACTTTGAAGTCCCAACAGGGCATCTGTAGCATGCCTAATGCTTCAGGCATCCTGTCTGCCTCCATCTCTATATGCTGCTTAAAAATGAGCCGCTCCAGTGAGGAACCCCCCCCTTGAAGGTGCAATATTGCAGCGACAATGGCCACCTCCCTGCCAGGGCTATGTACAGAAATGGATTTCTCTTCTTTGCACATTTTCACACTGCACCTGCCAATTGCAATGCAAGCTTCCCATCCTTGCAGATATTTATACAATGATCTCTCTTTTCATTAAAAAAGAAAAAAACCCAGCCTTGCAATTGCAAAGAACTGCTTGAAAAAGTGACCCAAGGGGACCCTGAGAGGCTCAGACACCCTGAGAGAAGATAACTGTGTTTGAAGTTTTTAATTTAATCTCATCTGCTGCAGGAGGGCAGTCTGGGTGTTCATGTATTTGGGACTAGCCACACTCCAGACGCACCCACAAGCACAGACATACCTTCTCAGCGGCCACTGCAGGCATGACACGGGCTCTGAAAGCCACAACTTCACCAATTTCTGTTGGGGTACAGCACCACAGTCTGCCCTCTTCCATCCGCCAGCTCCCTCCTGCACACCCACTGCTATCTCTGCAGAGATGCTCCATGGTTCAACACCATCACTTTGCTCACCTTCCCGAGTCTTTGAACCAGTCCTCGATTCTCCTGGCCCTTTACAAGCTCACAGCTCCTTGCACATGACTTCTTGCTTGGGGTTGGAGTCCACTGCTCTGGCCAGCAAAGTGAAAGTACTTCTCCCCAGAGACACCAGTCTGGTTTACTCACAATCTGAAGCAATGGAGAACTTCACCTCTTTGAGGGTTCCTGAGTCCTGGTGGTGGCAGGGTCTTCAGGGATCTTCACATCTGCTATCCAGGCAAGGCTTCACAGTACTGCTGGTGATCAGCACCTTTGTGACATTCCTTCAAAGCTCACCTCCTCTCCTGGCTTTAGCGTGATGTATTTGACTGACATCAGGTCTGCCCAGCTCTCCAGAGAGAAAGTGTGTCCCCAGCACCCCAGAACACCCCCCCATTCCTTTAGCAGCTTTGAGGCTGAAACACCTCTAGCAGCAGAGGTGGCAATTGAATTTGCTGATAGAAGCCACTCAGGGCTGCAGCTTTCCATTAACCAGCTTACCAGGTCTTTCAACGCTGCCCAGACAACATCACTGATAACGAAGCAGGGCCCAGCAGGTCTAACAAAGTTTGACACACAGTGAGCAGAGCCACACTCCTCGCTTCGTGCTTCCTCATGCCCATGTCATGAGGGTCACAAGCTGGCCAAGCAAAGGCTTCAAGTGGGGCGAACCACATTGATTGGGCTCCCAAAGTGGCTAAGCAGAGCCCTGACAACAAAAAAGCAAAGCCAAGTCACTGACTCGGGGGTAATAACATCAGAGCATCTCTACTGAGACACCCAAAGGTACCACTGCTCTACGCTTTGCCATGAGATGAAGGTCACCAAGAAAATGGACTGGGTAAAGGCTGTTTTCTGCTTAGCTCTTAGTACAAGCACATCCGTCTCAAACCCTCCCTACAATGGAACAAGAACATCCAGAACCTCCAACATGCAGAACAACCTCCATCTCAAACCCCTCCCTACAACAGAGAGCCTGCAGGTTTGCTGCCTAGCCACTGCCCTAAACCTCAAAAAACATTTTCCTCTGTGTCTTACCTCAGTAGCCCATTGCTCCAAATTAACACTGCAGTTTGGATGCCCTAAACACATGCTAATGAAATAACTCAAAAGACAGAGTGATCCCGAGATCATACACAATCTTGTGACTGTCCACAGGGGAAGGAAATTAAATGGCTTTTAGATAACAAACCTTAGCAGCATTTTCCAGCACAAGACCTGTAACACTGCAGAGAAAGCTTCAAGAAGCTGCAAATTGGATTTAGTTACCTGAAAACTCCAGATTCACTCCACTACCATCAGAGATGACACAGGAAGAGAGAACAGCCTGAAATAACTGCTTCTACGGACAAAAAATTTCAAAACCCCACTAACGCAGGTTTTTAGAGCTGGCAGAAGCTCCCCATCCCCACTGACTGCAACATGAGCTGTGAGAGCACGAGAAGGGGAGAAAAATCATCTTCCAGGCAATCACAGGCATTTCTTGCCCAGTTGAGTGCCTCATGGGGAGGGCAACCCATGCATCAACAGGAGCACTTGAAGCATGCCAGTGGTTTATAAATTCACTTTCAGTAGATTTACCAACACGTCATACGGAAAAGGAATGCGTGCTATGCAAATCCAGCCCCAGACTGCTCCCTGCCTAATCTAGCTTTAGATTCAAATGCTTATTACCATGGCGTCTAATCGGGTAACGCGTAATAGACAGGTTTAGTTTGGACTCCCAGTACTTCAGCTGTGCTCTCACTACGGCACCAAATGGAAACAGAAAAAAAAAAGAAACAAAAAGAAAAAAACTCAACACTGCAAAGAATTCAAGCTCTGGTGGAAAGCAGAGAACAAAAACCAGGCATGGAAAGAAGTATTGACACCTACCAGTAAAAGCCAGGCAGATATGCAAGCATTTGGCAGCTCACCAAGAACACAATGAATGTTGAGTCCTGTTCGCACCCCATCGTATCCCTGCAGGGAAGTAGGTGGCTGGTCTTTCAGGGTCTCTCCCCCTCCCCACCCCCGTGAGACATAAGGTGATGCAAGGATCTCACACACCCATGTAGGACCCATCTACCAGCAGCTAGCTCCCAGCAGCACCCAGCACAGCTGGTCACCCCATAACCTCCAGACTACCTTACTTACGGATGCTCTGGGCACCCATGCTCCAGAGCCTGCGTAACATGTGCCAACCAGGAGCTGTTCTGTGGTTTGGGGACGAAGGGTTCCCTTACTGCACTGGGGTCTGCAGCAGGACATGGGGACCAGGGGAATGTCATTCCTGGAGGCCACCACCTCCCTGTTTGCCGGCACCAGCCACACAGCAGGGCTCACACCATGGCCAAGGTCATCTCTGCCCTTACCTGCACCAGGCAAGGTGATTCATTTCACGTTTAAGTTTGTCAAATACAGTTGGTCCATCCAGACCATATGTCTGGTACCTCCAGGATACAACCCAGATGCCAACCTCTTACCTCCACCATGCAGCTACAACTCAGCCACTGTGCACCAGAAATAACCCAGGGGCAGGGACACAGGACCCACCACTCAGGCTTGACAGGTTTTTCTCTCCATCTGCTGCTCACCTGCCATACTAAGCTTTCCTGCGGTGGAAGATGGTGAGGTTTTCAACACCATCATCCAGCTCCCACCTTCAGGATGCTGAAACCCTGCAGCTTGTCCTCCCCTGCCTCCACCATGCCGAATGGCATGCAGACCTGCAACCAGCTCCAGCAAAGGGTGGAGACATGCAAATGTTGCTACCAGCCTCTGAAGACCCTACAAGACTGTGCTGACCCTGCTACGCTACAGAAACTACACTCAGTAGGGTAAGCAGCAGTAGGAATACCAACACTAACAAAGAAGAGATTTCCCTCCGTGAACCTAAGCAATATAAGCTACATTTATATTAAGTCTGCAGGATGAACTTACATTTATTAGACATCAGAGAATTCATGTAGGCGAACATTGCCCCTGCAACACCTACGTGTCTGTGCAGAGTCCAGCAGTGTGGGCTCTCTGGTGTCTCGTAATGTGGTAAATCCAACTAAAGCACTCTTTATGGCTTGGATGTTCATAACGTTTATGTGTATTCCCTGGTGTCTAGTACAGACTGCGTTTTCATTGCATCCCTTCCCTTAATAAAAAACCTCCACAACACCCTTATAACCTGATGCCTGTTTTGACAAAACTTGCAACAGCACCACGTATTTGAGATGAAAATCAGCCTGGAAGAGAGGACAAAACCAGCCAAAGGACTTGATGAATTGTCAGTTACAGGGGAGAAGGAGCAGATGGACAAACCAACTTTAAAGCTTCCTTTCATTAGGAAACTGAGCTAAAATCACAGGTTAACTTTCAATGATGCATGTTATTACTGAGGAAATTGAGGCGGCTGATATTCTGCCTCTCAGGCACATGTGCTCTGTGCTTCATCATTTACTGAATGAACATTCAAATGCTTTGAAAGGAGAAGGAAAGCAAACCCAGAGAAACTGGAGGTTGCAGCTTGCAGCGTTTTCATAAGCCTGTTCAAAGACCAAGCCAGATTTACCGGCGCTTGCGTCGCTGCCTGGCTGCGTGGGCGGCTGGCCAGGCTCTCTCTCTGGCTCTGTACCTCCCCAGCTCATGGCAGCGCCTGGAGCTGGTCTGGGGAACTTTTTTCCTCACTCCTGTAGCTGAAACGACAGCAGGAACGGTTAAATGAGGTGGAAAGACCCCCTTCCTATACAGCCCAGCCCACAGCATAGAAGGAAGAAACCCTTTGTGAAACTCCCTGCCCAAGGACATGGATGGAGATGCTAGTGGGGGAGACCTTCCCAGCACTGAAGGAGCCACGCAAATAGTATTTACCTAGCCACAGGGACTAAATATCCCAGGAAAGTCATGTTCATTTGTGAGCCAAAAAAGAAAGAGTTCACATTCCCATATTGACACCACTACTGCTTCTGGAGCTCTGTCTACAACAGTCGTTGGGACAGGGTCATTCCCAGTGATGACTGAAGAGGTCCCAGTGAAGAGGTTTTTCATCCCACCATGGCACAAGGACTCACAGATAGTTCACACACGCATATTTCCAAGGGAAAAAATACATTAAAGCCTCAGAAGCTGCATTTCTGGAGCTGTGGATAATACACATGCAAAGAGCATGGTTCACTTATGATAACCCAGGATGGCAACCCACTTGAGATGTAAAAATAATTTAATGAATAAGTATATTTAGATTTATAACCCCACAGCAGCTTTATTTATAGGGATGCCAATCACTTTTACACAGATATAAAATTGGCTGGCAGAATGCCTTAGACTATATCCAGAAACCCATCTGTAACAAATCTAAGCCGTGATATCTCTGCAGACGTTTGGCCAAACAATAATGCTAATGCCAGCCATCTTGACTTTAAACGTACAGATGGGCTGGGGGGGAGCTCACTAAGCCTGCCACACAGCCAAAGATGGATGAATTTTGCTATCACCTACTATGAACTGGTTGGGGAAAGGGCCAGATGAAGGCGTCTGGGCTGTGTGGGTGCTAATTACCAACTCAACGCTGGCTGCAGAGCAAGCCAGCATCCAGTTGGCTATAGGTGAACCCCTTTCAAAATCTTTCATCACTGAAATGGGGAGCTAAAAGCAAGGAAAAAAAGACCCACTGGAGCTCTGCAGAACCTTTAAAGGGCAAGGGAATTAAGCTAGGGCTCTTGCATATAGTTTTTTGATCCATCACTCGAGACACAAAGCTAGGACAGCAGAAGATGCAGGGGAAATTAATTGAAAGTCATGTCTTGGCTCTCGATCTCAAAGCAGATAAGGATTTCTAGTGAGACTTCTCTTCCACCACTGCCCAGGATCTTGCAGCTTTATCTAAACCTGCAGGTGTCAAGGGGAGAGGTTGCCATTGATTTCCACGGGGCTGGCGTTGCAGCATCTCAGGTTGCCCTGTGTTGTCAGGGTGGGTCTGGGGGCTTTCTGTTGCTGCCCCTCTAGTTCAAGCAGGGACCACCTGGAGAACTGAAAAGTTGTGTCTAATTCACAAGAAACAGAAAAAACTGCTCTTTGTCCCAGTGGGGCTTCTGAGGTCTGGTTGTCTCAGAAATGGGGCAAAACAGGGATGGTTCCACATCAAGTACAGGCTATGGGTAAATGCATCTCATCCATGAAAGCTGCAGTAATTTGGCAAATGCTAAGGCAGAAAAGGTTACTCTGGAATATTACTTTGAATAGCCCTGGGAACATATCCAGCATTAATTTTCAACACTTATTCAGCAAATGATTTGAATAAACTGAGGGAGGCTTGCGCACACATACTGACAGCATTATTTCATAGATTTTTGCCTCTGCTCCTTAGATAATTTATGAGAAAACAGGTTCCAGCAAACATGACTGCCTTCCAGTTCGATGCATGGATTCAACTGACCCTGCACTGGGGACAACGTAACCCCTCAAGATCCCTTCCAGCCCAATTTTAATACCATTTTACACCTCAACCTGTTTACATGCTGGCATTTGCTCTGATTCATCCCTGGAAATAAGTATGTCTAAAAGTAATAGATGGAAAGAAAAAAGAGAAACCCAACAGCAGTTCCCTCTCTTGAGGACAAAGCAAAGGAAAATAACCAGACGCAGAGCTATGACATCCTCGATCCAAATGTTTTCCAAAACATTTCCAAATGTTTTCCAAAGCTTCCAGCTGAAGCTTTCACAGCTAGGCTGCGACTCCACCAAAGCCTCAGGCATCGAGTGTGGCATCACGATGCACTGCAGCATGTGCCGAGGAGATGGTTAGTGATGACTTTTCCAATGATATACCTGCCAAAACACACTTAAGACCCTTGTGCAGAAAACATAGCGCTTTGAAGAAAAACTGCCTCTGGTTTCTCAACGGGGTATCTTCCAACATGATGGAGCTCAATTGCTATGTGGGCTTTCAGGAAGAGAGAGTCAGTGAATGCATGTGGCCAGATGTCCTCACCTTCACAGCAGGCTTTTGAGTTTATTCCAAGCACCTTAGGAAATCACTCCTCTGCCTCCAATCCTTTGGAATTATGGAAACAATAAAATTAAAAAAAAATATTTAAAAACTCACATATGGAAAGTAAAGACAAAAAGCCATACATTCTCTACGCTTAAGCAAGAAATGCTGAAGTTCTGTCCAAACACCAACAAACGTGGACATTTATGTTTATTACACAGCCAAAACTGAGATGGGTGTTGGAGACGCTGGTCTGAGCAGCTGACCCCAACCACAACAGCCAAAGGGTGAGCAGTGAGGTCTCACCAGTGCTCAGCTGCAAGAACCAACTGCTCCAGGGACTGGGGGGCTGGCACAAGGCAGGTCCCTGTCACCAGCCTCCTCACCCTGCTGCTGACACAACAGCTTCCACCCATGCCAACAGCCTCATCAGAAACAGCAGTGCCTGTAAAGTGGAGTCTCAGAGGTCCTTCAAAGACCAAAGCTGATCTCCACCTCTTTCAACTTGCTTCTGGACACAATCAAAACCCAGAGCAGGCTCCTTTCTGAAGGAACCTTCCTATCAACTGTACGTGGGCTTTTGATTAGACCTTTTGTAGAGTTGAAAAAAAAGCCTTGCTTGAGGATGATAAAGTCTAGACACTACAATATATTTTCCAGCTGATCCAGCAAACCTAAAAAGCCCTCCCTTGATCTCAGACTGCCACGATCAAAGCCATTATCCCATTCAGAGCCCTTCTGAAACTTTAGCTTCCAAATGTGCAAGTTATTTTAAAAATCTAAACCAGGCCAAGCCTCTTGTTTGGAGTTTTATGAGGAAAACGGGATGTGCTCCTCCCAAACCTTCCCCCACCACGTCTGGAAGTGGCTGGTGGGCACATGGTGGAGGACAAGAGCAGGGAAGCAGCCCCATGCCTAGGGGCACCTCAGGGGCACCCAGTGGCCATGGTCTGCTCACGTGGGAGGATACAGCCCACCCCCCCAGGGTGGCTATGGTATGGGGGAATATTCCCCACCCTTGACTGAGATGAATTTTTTGGAGAGCAAACATCCTTTGCATGCCCATCCTTAGGATTTGTGTCTGCCTTTGGCATCCTCTGTCACAGCGGTGTGTTATTCTGGGGCCCAAGTAAAGGGCAGCTTGAAATACTTTCATTTTCTACAGGAATTAAATAAAACTAAGTGCTACAAATTTCCTTTACCAGGATCCCCAAGCACGCAAAGAACATCCAGTTCTGCACCAGGGGACACCCAGGGAAATAAGGTATTCCAGGAAAAATATCATTCTCCAGTGTCTTGGAGGAGTGTTTCAGGTAGCTGAAAGGAAAGCCAAAGGGGCATCAGCTCTGCCTTAAGTGGGATGCTCAAAGAGAGGTGATGGAAGACCAGCCAAGCTCATTCCAGACCAGCTGGTGTTGCGTGGTGAGCATCAAACCTCCTGGCATGCAGTGGCCTCTGCGGGAGAGGGGACCTGTGGTCAGTCCCAGTTGCCAACATAAGCCAGACTGGCAGAAGTCAAGGGTCAGGTGGTCTGGAGTGACTAGGAGCTTCAGGAGAACTGGAAAGGCTTTTTGAAAGCACATGGACACCAAGCTGCACCTCCAGTGTCCCAAGGTGGACTTCTAACAGGCGGACGTTCTTCAAAGAGAGATGGGGACAGGAGGTGACTCTTGCCACAGAAAGGAGAAGAGAGCAACACAGAGCTTCACGTGCTCCAAAGCTAATTAAACGCCAAATGTAGCTTCCTAGTGAATGCTTCCTTTAACTAAGCAACTTCTAAAGCACCAGGCAAACAAGCCACATTGTCTCCTTTTCCTCACAGCACCCAACTTCACAATGCTGCCCACCTCCCTTCCCCTCTGTGCTTTCACCTTCCTCAACTCCTAGCAGCATTGCTCCTACTCCCCACCTCGCCCTCTGCCCAAACCAAGCAGATCTGCAAAAAGCTGAGTGAGGCAGGCGCGTACCAGTTGGACGGGGATTAGAGACCTGCCACCCCCTCCGCCATCCCTCACTGTGGCTGGAGGGGCCATGCCAGGCAGGAGCAATGGACACGCTGCACATCACACATCCACAGCACTTTGGGAAGCGTCATCTGAACCTCCACCAGCTTTCCAGCTGGGTCAAGGAAAAAATCAGGTCAACAGTCTTCCTGAAGAGTATTTCCATCGAATTGGATTTTTCCCACCCAAAAGCACACTGGAGCAGAAAGAGCAAGGGCCACTGGCAACCTGGTGCCAGCAATGACAGCTGCCACATTAGTCCCAGAGGGGACAGAGGATTTGCCAGCATCTCCTCAAAATGTTGCTTAGGAGCTAGGTGAGGTGGACAGGACACAGAAAACCTGCCCAGCTGCAGCTCTGCCACAGCACAGTGTCTAACACATGCCCCATTGCAGTTGTTTGTCTTTAGTCTCCCCAACAAATGCAGAGAGGAGATGGACTTCAACCTTAGTCTCCATGCAAGCGTGTTTCGCTGGGTCTACTGAAGCCACCAAAGCCCTGCAGATCCTGATGGTCCCACCTTGCCCTTGCCCGGGCCCCTTCCCTCTAATGAGCTTCTCCTGGTGAAGGAGAGCAAAGCCCTGCTGCGCATCCATGATCCCCAAGAAGGGCTAACATGAAGTTACTGACCTCGAAAATTTATGGTCCCCATCACATGAGAGAGCAGAAGAGCTGATGGCAATGGCTGCTTTTGGATTTAAAAGGATCTAAACCCATCACGGAAGCAGCATGTGCCTCAAACTCTTGCCCTCAGAGTTTGCATGCTGAACATGATATAAACGAGGTGGCAAGGGGCAGCTGATGAGCCAGCATCCTGGCACCCAACCCCTACCAACCCCTACCATCCCAGCTGGGAAGAAAGGGAAACCAAAGGAAAAAAAGCAAATCATCTGGCCCCACACTGCCATCAGCATGGCAGCTGCCCTCAGCTGCTCTTGGTGATAATATTGAAGGGGAAACGTCGTGCAACTCATTTAGTCACCGAGCATGAACCAGGGGTGGGTTCAGCACCACATCTGTCTCACTGTGAGGCTTTCCAACCATCCCGTCCTCTTCTGCAGTGTTTTTCTGTGTCTTTCTCATGTCCCGTGTTAAAGAGATGGGAAATGTGTGCATCAGCAGTCCCCCTTCCCAAACCAAATGTGCAAATACAGGCTGAAACACGCCCAATTTCCAATCCTGGCGAACTTACAGTGGTAACTTATTTCCAGGCAGAGCTGCGATTTTTATAAGGGATACCACCAGGTTAAAGAGTCAAAGGTGTAACTGTACAAGCGAAAGCAAAAGCCCTTTATTTATGTAAAGCCATTTTTTTCTTCCCTCTCCTGAAATGACAGGGAGTAACACAGCTCTTGCCAGTTTAGTGGGGTATACACGAAGGCTTGGCTGAAAGCAACCTCATTAAACTGGCTGGGTCGTTAAGCGCCAATCCAAACACGCAGTCCTCTGATCACTGCACGACAGGCTGGGAACCGAAGGCAACTCGCAATTAAACCCGTGACAACCAGAAAAAAACCTTACAACCCACCCCCAAGCAGAATCTACCAACACCATCCACAGCCTCCCTTCTTTTTTCTTTATTTACTTACATAAGCAGCATGACAGATAACTTGGAGGAAATCAAATACTTAATGATTAAGCGACATTTAGGCAGCACTCTGGAAGATAAATACGCCCTTTGGAAACCCTGCAACAAAAACAGAAGGTATAAACAGACAGTAACTAATTATTCTGATTAAATCTTGGAAGACCTGAAATACTCGACTGCAGTAGAACAAAGCCAGTGTGCGCCAGGGCTGCTCACAAAAATAAGTCACACCCTTTTTTAAAAGAATTCACCCAAATAAACCTAAGTGCTTCTGTGTTGTTTTTGTTTGCGTGCCTGTTTCTTAAGGTCTAGGCTGATAGGAAACCTCCGCCGTACCCTGGAGGGATCCCGTCGCCTTCAGCTAAAATTAGACTTCAAGGAAAAGAGGCGAAGGCGGGTGTCTCCAACCTGCGCCGGCACAGCAAGGCTCCCACCACGTGCTTGAGGAGCAGCGCGTCGGGGTTTTTCCTCCCCTCCCATCGAAACCAAAAAGAGAGGGGGTTTTGGATTAAAAGAAATTAAGGAAAATAAATAAATAAGGAGTTCTCCTAGGGAGAAAGGAGGGGACAGCAGGTCTGCCCTGCTGCCAGCTTCGAGGGATCTCCGCTGGGACCAGGCTGCAGGGAGGTGGGGATGCAGCTGAGCCATGGGGTTGGGATGGGATAGGGATGGGATGCTCAGCCTAGCAGTGAGAGGAGCCGGCAAAGCCCACCAGCTGCTCATCCACCATTGTGGATGCAGAGTAAGACACCTGCTTTATCACGAGCCATGACACCAGCGCCAGGAGCCTCTGTTACAGCAGAAGGTGTGCAGAGCAAGACAAGGGGATGTGTTCAGTAGACATTCCCCTACTCTCCTTGCTTTGGAGGAAAACCATCATTCTCCTCCTCTTCTCTCTGCCCTCCCCCCACCACATTAAACGCCAGTGGAGCTCAGGGGAATATTTAATCTCAAACCTCAGTAATCAATCAGTTCACCCTCACGCATGAGAAAGAGTCACAGCAGTAAGCACCAAATCCCATTTCTACCCAGCAATACAACATTTTAATTACGTACATAACATTTCCCTTTTAACATAAATCCTGAACAGATCCAGGCAGCCCCCGGGTTGTGGGTGGGGAAGGACACGGTGCTGGGGAAGAACATGGGGATGGGGGGAAGAAAGGGAGGAGAAACCATTCTGGCAATTATTTAAAATGACAACTTTATATGGCTGTTCCAGCTTGCCGTTGGCATGACGATGGTTTGACCTTGCGTTTACCATTCCAGAGGATGGGCAGCAGTGTGGCAAGCAGCAAATCCACACTGAGCCCTGCCACCGGAACCTGCATCCATTTTATCCCAACACGTCAGCAAGTGTGTGGGAAAATGGGGACAGAAAACACAAGACGGGCACAGTGGAAAGGCTTGGGCCAGGCTGTGATATAAATAACAGCAATAACTCCACTGGTGCTGCGAGACTTACTCCAAAGCCTGTTCACATCAGAGGGAGCCTTTCTAGCTGGGTTTGAGCAGGTTTGGGATAGTTCCCTGCCAACACTTTTTATTTCCAAGTGCAAGCGTGGCTGGACCAGCAGGACCATCACACAGCTGCAGTGCAACAAGTAGGCACCTCCGAGCAACACCCCTCCTTCGCCCAACCAAACCAGTCCCGAGTGGCATAGCTCACAAACAGCTATGTTAAAATATATACTTTTTTTTTTAAATATAAACACATGCACAGACTTTTCTAATATATAGGAACAAAAGAGGGGACACCCCGCTGAAACCCCATGTGCAGCTCAACTGCTCTCTGCAGTGACAAAGGAAATGAGAAGCAGAGACCAGGCACACACTCGCTCGCCGTGGTGTGGTTCGGCTCTGGGAACATTTCTGGATTCCCCAGCGTGAGATCTGACCTCCAAAAGATGCAAAATGGTCTCAGAGCCACTCTGGAGGAGAAGTGGAGGGGTCCCTGGGGGCTCAGCTGGGCAGACGGAGTGGGATGGAGAGCCTGGCTCTGGGTGCTCATGGACCGGAGTCCATGGCCCATCAGCTCAGAGGTCCCCAAAACACCCCTTGTGCCACAAGAACAAGACAGGAACTATCCCAAACCCACAGTGCACAGCAGAAGGGAAAGGTCCCCTCCCGGGTCTTGGCAATAGGATGAACCCATTTGCGGCCACAGCTCCAGCCTTGCCAGACCACGGCGCTCGGACAAAGCAAGGGAAACAAGCACAGGATTGGAGGTCTTGGAGTTATCTTTGATTTCTCTATGTGCAGCAGAGCTACATTTCTGAACCCTCTTTTTTCAGGCAGATTCTGCAGCAGGCTTTGTAAACACATGTGCATCGCTTTCAAAAAGCTCACAAAAGCAGCTTTCGGAAGAGGAGGTGTCACAGTGCAGCAGGAATTTTTTGCTTCCTCTCAATAGGAAATACCACGCGGAGATACAAAAGGGAAATGTACATGTAACTGAGATTTCTGCACCATTTTCTCCTTCCAAAGGCCAAAGCTCCCTCCCCTCCTTTATTTTTGGCTTCAGTTTCTCCAAGAGCTGTAACATCAGGAATTGCTTGGCACAATGGACAAAGCCCTTAAGCTCCACACACTATCTAGAGAAACTGTTGCACTGACACACTCCCTGATCTCTTCAGCCCACATTGGGAGGTGCATAATTAAGAGGGACCAACCACCATCAGCTGCCTGCATCATGTTCCCAGAGATGCAGCTGTATCCCCATCCTCTCCCAAAGAGCAGGACTTTACAGTGCAATTCAGGACAGAGATACTCAGCACAGTATCTAGAGCAAATTAAACCTCCCAGGCACAGCAGCGAGCATAGATTTATTGATTTATGGAAAATGTCCTTATAAATTACTTCATTCAGATCAATGGGACAAGACAAAACGAGGGCTATCCTCAGCAGTGAGAGGCTGCAGCGCTACCATTTCAGTCCCATACTCCAGAAGAAACCACTGTTTCAGAACAGACACTTCTAACAGGGCTTCGCAGGGCTGGCAGAGGACGATACAGAGGCCAGAGCAGATCTGTGCCGTGTCTCACCCGGTCCCCACCTCTCCGCACTACAGCAGGCAGAACCAACCTGACGGATGATTTTTGCGAGCAAGTAGGTAAAAATGCTGCTTGGCATCAGCTTTCCATCCACAGAAGCTCCATCCACACCTGCTTGTTGGCTTGTGTAGGGCTGCAGCCACCGGGCAGGGTGGGACATGGAGGCTGCTACCACCAACAGCATCCCGTGCACTGCCCCAGCCACCCCTCCAGGGTCTGCTCGCCACAGGGCAGGGAGGAGGGACTGTCTGCCTGGTGAGACATGGCATGGATCCACGCTGACCTCTTCTGCAATGTCCTCCTCCAGCCCCACGAAGGCACAGGAGAAGCGTCTGCTCTGAAAGAGTGATTTCTCCCAGAGTATGGGACTCCCAAGCGTTGCAGCTCATTATTCTTAACAGCTTCTCTTGATACTGATAGCTTAACATGCTCTCATCAAACTCAAACTCCCTCCCAGGGCCACCTGTGGTCTGGATCAAGGACACTGAGACAAGGCTAAGGCCATTTTCTGCAAGTGTTTGTTCCACTGGTTAAACACAGCTCAAAAATAAATAAATATCCAGATGTACCTGTGCCTTGTTCTGGATAGCAAGCACCTGGCTTTGGCTTCCAGACACGGGCTTTTTGTTGAAGACCTGCTGGATGCCCACCACCAGCCCCCTGACAAAGCGATATGTATTTACATTTTGCAGCTTCTTGATGAAAAGGAGAGAGGATCGCTCACGTACCCCAGCACAAAGCATCTCCCCAGCTTTTATGCACATGCGGCACTTCCCACACCCTCATCAGTCAAACCGGCCCCATCAACACCGAGGGCAGGGTCAGGTGCTGCTCTTCCACTGCGGGCTCAGCAGCAGTCCCGCTCCCAAACTGCTTTTCACAGGAACGGGCAGAACTGACCATGGCTCCAAACGCTTTCCACAGCTCCAAATTACCTCCTGGGATGATATCCCAGCACCCTCATCTTCATATCATCTCCTAGTTTTTAAAATTGGTGCCAATTTGAGACCTACTTTAAAAAAACATCAGCGAAGATGCTGAGTCATGTTGTTAGATGCCTCCAAGGTGGTACCTACACAGGTTTTCTAGGACTGCCTCCACCTCATGTGAACTCCCCCGCTGGTTACATTAAAAATACAGTTATTTCTGTGGTTTAATAAAGGGTACTGCATCTCTGGCAGCAACCTGAGGCAGGGACTCCCAGCAGCAATGAGTTCCAGTTCTCAGGGCACGCAGGCACACACAGCTGTGTTTGTGGTCCCCATCGCTTGCAGTCACCCACGCCCTGCCACGCTGCCTCACCCGTTCCCCAAAACACACCCCATCCCCCCCCCCGGGAATGATTAGTATTTTGATAAACAAACATGTCTCGTCACATCTATTCACTTAACTCGCCATCGAGGGGTTGCCATTCCTGCGTGCATTGGCTTTGCAGAATAAAACGCTAATGGCTTTTGCATCCCTGGTGTGACACAGTTCCTTGCCTCCTTTCAGCCTCAGGGCACGGCTCCTGGCTCCGCAGCATCCTTCTGGTTCTGCAGCATCCTTCTACCTCATGGACCAAGAACCGCTGCCCTGGACAGACCACCTGCCTCCACCCTGCTATTTGGGAGTGGTAGGGAGAAAACGGCTCCTTTACATGGTGAGAATTAAAAAAAATAAATGGACTCGTATCACTGTAGTGTTTGCAAATGCTCTCTCATAGCAGATGAGTCCTGTACAGCACTGGGGAGCATGGGTGATCAAAACAGAGGGTGCCAGCCACTGCTCACAGCTCTTGGGAGCACAATAAATAACACTGCGGAGCCCAGAGTTCGGAGCTGGGAAAGCTGCAAGCCCTGTCAGCCCTTCCCAGCCCAGTGAGAGGGAGAGCGAGCTGGCACATGTGCTCTGTGCAGGTCCTTACACCCCTGGCTGCCAGCTCCAAGCACTTTCTGGTTGCACCATCTCAGAAATTGTCCTCATTGTGAATACCTCTGAGGCCAGGCACAGCAGCATCTGGGGACTATCGCTCTCCACTGCAGTCCTAAAACAAGCTCTGGGCTCTCGCCGTGGCCCGGCAGGTACCCAGACAAGGTGGGTGAGCCCGTGAGCATCCCTGAGCACCGGGCACTTCCCTTCAGCTGCTGCCTGTGCAATACCCGAAGCGATACAGAACAGGCACAGATACACCTTTAATGACTTTAATGCAGCTCAGGAATATGCAGCCAGCAAACAGCCACTTCTTCGCTCACTGGAAATCATTTAAAATGGCAAAGAGGAAAGGCAGAGCGTGGGGCTGGAGCCGACGCCAGCAAATGCCGTGGGGATGAAGGGGCAGAGGATGTGCCACCACCCACTGCGGTTTTCAGCCTCACCAGGGGACCTTCTTCTGACTGCACGTGTGTTGCTCTGCTCCTGAGACACCAGGAAAGCACAAACTGCCCTGCTCTTGGAAAGCGGTTCTCTGCTTTTCTCAGCTAACAGTCAGGCATTGCCACAGAAGCCAAGGAGTTGATCTTTCATGGGCAAAGCTGATTCCTCCCACCTTTTATCTAAAATTTGCCTTCCCTCTCCATCTGTAAGCCAAATCAGGGATGACGCAGATCAGTGGCTCATTCTTTTAGGTACCACTATGAAACATATATATAATTTTTTTTTGTTGTTAATTAAAGGGAAACTCATTCACTTAAACACATCAGTCAGCTTAATTATCTCTCTCCGGGAGTTTTTTTTCTTAACTAACAGAAGCAATCAATCATCCCGTGGAGGGCAAACACCCATTTCTCCTGGAAGCCCCCACCTCCAGCTGTGGCTGAGGCCATCCGGGCTCCTCCCGGCACGCTGGGGTGGAGGAGTGGGAAAGTGTGGTGGGCTGGCACGGTACGGCACACCACGCTGCCAACACACAGGCGGGTAAGGGGGTTAAATCCAGCTGCTCAAGGATAAGCTGGTCACATACTGCAGATAAGCAAATGGTGAATAACGGTTTGCCAGCCTACAGCAAATACTGACACGACCCGGTGCATGACTGTCACCAGGTATTTAACTCAGAAGTTGCTGATATTGGAGACCCTGAAGCTAGATTTCGTTAAAGCTCTCCTGATGAACTGCTTTCTTGGCTACTTTGAAGCCTGCAATAGAGAAAGCTGAAAAGATAAAGCAACTCAGCTTTGAGGCTGGCACCATGGACAAGATGCTGCAGTGCTTTTTACCCGTTATTGTAACTTTTTGGTCTTTCAAGGACTCTCATGGGGCCAAACGCAGAAGAATCTGAGATGCTGTCACACAAGACAAATCTCAGGAGATAAAGCAACCAGAGACCCACCCAGCAGCTCGGGCAGAGCACCTACACAGACAGATCGGGGTGCAAACAAACGGCCCCCAAAACTCACATGGCCACTTGCTGATCTTAATCCCAGGCACATAAATCCCCAAGTGATACCTTTGGACTAATACATTAAATTTCCCTGCTGAGATTTAATTTTCCTTTTGCCTTCCAAGACTAAAACTTCTTCCAACTGCTGCTCAAGCCAACCAACAGCTTTTTATTCTTTTGCATCCAGAAATACTGAACTGCTGTCTCTGGAAATTCTGTAAAGATGGAAAGGGCCCTTTTCTCTGTTCTGAAGCCACCAGCCATGCCCAGGTAGCTGCAGCATGGCCACTAAACTTTAAAACCTGTCAGGCAATGGCAAGCTTCGGGTATGCAGCAAGACCTCGTGCTTTCAAAAGGTGCATTGCCCAAAAACCCAGAGCTGGAGATCTCCACACAGCTGCCCATGGAGCATAGCACACCTCAGCCGTGGTCCAGATATGGGTTAGCAAGAGAAAGCAACGTGGGTCTTGGCCATGGGATACCCCATCCTGCTCTCCTCCCAGCTTCATTCGGAGGCAGCCAGCTGCATCCCATGTAAGTGTATTTTGCATAATCAAAATGGGAGTTAGCCTGTGTAACCACAACTCAAAGGGTATATTTAACTCAACTGGAAGACAAAGAAGATCGGGTCCACCGCAGATTAAATTAGCTGAGCCTGCTTATGCCAGGAGCTCCCGTCTGCCATTGACCACACCTCCCACGGATTTATTCCTCCTTACTCCACGATTTAGTGGTCCCCAAGGAGGAATGGACCTGCTCCATAAAAGCTCTGAAAAGGAAAATATACAGCAAAGAGGCAACGGAGTAGGTCCAACAGGTTCCCAAAGTCTTGGGGCAGGACACAGTCTCACAAGGGCTTGTATCACCTGTCTACATCCCAGAGCCACCGTGCGGAATGAGGTGCAGTAACCTCCACGGTGCTGCACCGCCTTCAGCCCAAAGGGAGGAAGAGGAGGATGGGGGACAATGGGGAATCTCCTCAAACCACCCCAGGCCCCAGCTCCAGTGCATCCCCTGCACCCCAGCACAGTATGGGAGGAAGGTGAGGATGTTTCCCTCGTGGTCTTCAGGACCTTTGCTTCAGATCTGCCTCCTGGAAAAACATTCAGTTTTCCTGCCTAGTTTCCGCTGATAACATTTCATCCTCCATCTCCTTCACTGCAGTCTCACACAACTTAAAGACGCAGCCAAAGATGTGGTTATTTTTATATTTTCCTCTCAGGAGATGGTATCTCCACAGGGCATGGCTGCCACGCCACATCAGATCACTGCATCGCACCGGCTCAGCCCCATGACAGCAGGATCAAGTCTGAGGGAGACCCTGCTGCTGGATATTTTTCTGTCTCGCTGGCATTAAAACTCCCCAGATTTTCAGTCAAGGGCATACCAAAAAGCAAAACAGCCCCAGCCCTAAAGGTAGCAAGGTGCTGTCCCATCCCCTCTCTCCATAACACCCCACCCAAGCACCAAAGCCATCTTCCAGTCATCCTAGTTTTGGATTTTTCTGAGGCTTTTGCATTTGTCATTAAACCCTAGAAGGCACTTGCCTCACTCAGATCCAGGTCTTTGTGGATCCAGGACTTCCAAGTTGACCTAAATTTCCCTCCCCAGGGAAGAACCGGGTTTGGCCATGCCAGGATGTCGAGGTCCACAAGATGACCATCTTTGATGTGGCACATGGACTTCAGCATGACGTGGAATTTCTTTAGACCTGCATCTCTTATTGGGCACTTTTACACTGGGAGAAGAAAAAAAAGCAGTACTTCCACAGGTAATCTAAGAGCTTTTAGACTTTAAAGAGCAGGGCGATGGAGAGCGAAGTGTGGGGCATGCAGGGAGAGGCTGGTTCATACACCCATGGAGGTGTACGAGGACCAAGCGGTGCAGGAGGATGGTCTCGTGTGTGCTACGACACATCTGCAGCAACTATGCCCTTGCATGAACACAACATCGTGATCCCACTACCAACACTCCGTAACCCACCGCTGGCAGAGCCTACACTCCCGGTTCGGAGCTAGGGCAGCAGCGGTGGGCAGCAGCAGGCAGCAGCCAGGAGGGCTGGGATGGGGAAAACTGGATCCTTTCCAACACAGGGAGCACAGTTCGCCCAGCGTTTTCTTTCCCTCCTTCCTTTGAGATCACTCTCCCCACCGTTTGACCATGACAGAGAATCCAGGCATTCAGGGGAGAAGGTATTAGGCTGTGTACTGCTTGTCTGTAGTTACTTTACAAATAAATCATAATGAATGTTTGCACCCTCATAGAAATCCCAGTGCCCTTCCCCCACCTACACCTCCCAAAGCAGAGCACAAATCCAGCTGCTCTGCAATCTTATCTTGACGCAGAAACAGTCTGGGACAGAGATATAAGGGTTCCCCGAAGGCATGGTTTATTAAAGGCATCTTTATTTAGTCGGTTCTCTTCAAAAACGCTGCATTGAAGCGCCGTTCCCGGACCGGTTTTCATTGCAGCAGCAACAAACACCACCCAGGCAGGGTCCCCCAGCTGGGCGATGCAATTTCCCCCCTGCCCTGGGGAAAGTCATGGGGTTTTCCCAGGCTAAAAAGCAACCCAAGACCAGGTGGGATATACCCAGGCCAAGGCACTTTAGGTGATCCACAGCTGAGAGTCACCAGGACCTCCCAAATGTGCCCTGGTCTCACCCGAGGGATCTTACAGGGATGGGGACTAGCACATTAATGGAGTCCATGGGATGTTCCCTATTTATCCAGCAACTCTGCCTCCAACCCCACGCCCGCTATCACAGGGGACTGCATGCTAGCAGCCACATAACACCTAATCCCAGGTTTCAAGAACCAGAGCTACAAAACAACCGCACAAAGAGGCAGCCGTTTGCACGCATCCCAGGGAACCTCCCCACAACCAACGCCTCTCTATTTATCCAACACACAATCTTTACACGTTCAGCTGTTTTCATCCCACCCCGCTATTAATGGATGCAAAAGGCAGTTAGGTAAGGCGTTCGGCAAAAATCTCATTTAGAGATCAAGACAAGCTTAATTGGTTTCTAGCCAGACCTGCACAAAGATGGGTTACTCCACAAATACAGTTGCTAATCTGCCCATTATACTCCCTAAGCTTCCACCGACAAAGAAAAAGAAAATAAAGACAAGATGCACAAAGCAATGCAGTATTTTGAGCACGTTACTTCCAACAAGTAACACATCAGAAGTGATGAATACTGCAACAAGGGCTTTGCTTCTCTTTGAAGGAAAAGGATAACCGAGTGGTAAACAAAATAACAACAAAAAGACCTAACATAGATCAAATCTGCATTCTCACAGGCAATCCCCATCCATTTTAGGTTCTTGAAGAGCATTTCCAGCAGCTATTGTTTCTGCAGGCAGGCAGAAGCAGGCAAAAAGCTTATGCAGCCAAGGAGACGTCATGTCACAAGTGACAGAGTAGAAAGGATGTAGAACCTCGTGACTAAAAAGCACAGGACTGAAACCCTGGAGGGCTGAATTCACTTCCTAACTTAGCTGTAAAAAAAAAATTTAAAATTGCGAGTTTCCTGTGTGATCACATCCTAGATGATTTATTCAAAAACCCAGTGTTGAAAAGCAAGGGAGGGGGAGGAAGCAGGAGGAGGAAGGGGAAGACTCGGTCCTGTGGGCTTTTAATAGGCTTGGGGTTAGACCAGCACTAGCAAGCTGTTAGCATCCATCTGTGTTGGGCACTGAATGACCTGGAGCTGGTGCTGGGAAAGCACTGGGCATCCCATGAGCTCAGGTAAGAGACCACCAGATGTGTGGCGCAGGCTCGCCCACGCCACATCCCCAACAGCAGCATCCTGCAAGCTTTCAGAATGTGGAACTCCAAACAAAAACAAAACCACGTGCAAAATGGAAAGGTTAGTGGTAATTTCCCCTCTTGGAGCTACGCAAGAATTTAGAAAGAATATAAAACTGTACTCCAAACACAGCATATTATAAATTAGATGGCAATGCAATTACAGCGCTGCAGAGCCAGCTGCAGCAGCGGCACAGGTAGAGAGAGGTGATGAAAGTGCCTTTTGGTTACAACCTTCTCCCCTTGTGCAACAACCCAGGACTCCCAGCTCCGGCATTGGAGGTCTGTTTATTTTCCCAGATTGAAGCCAATTCTGCTCGGCAGGAAGCGCTGCACCCAAGGGAGCTGCAGATCCTCTGGCAGGACAGAGCCGAAAGCAAAGCCAGCACCAGAAAGGACAGCGGTCATCTGGTTTGGACCTTTACAGCAACATCCCTCAAGCTCCAGAGCACCTTTGCAAGAGCCTTTTGCAGCAGGTGGGTTCACTATAGGGCAGAAAGCTAGAGAGGTGTTTTTCCAAGTCCTTCCTCAACCATGACGCACACTCACAAATACAAGGCTTAGCTCAAGCAAAGGGCAGCCTGGTCCCTGGCCTTCGACAAGGGCTGCCTGGCATGGAAGTGTGGGGCTGGTGCCATCCCAAAAAGCTGCCATAGGAACCCCAGAGTGAACAGATTCAAACTTTTACTTTCAACAGTGGGAGAAGCTGTAATTAGTAGCACTGAGCACAGCCCAGATGCTGGGTAGGGACTTCTCCATGATGTTCGCTGACAAGGCGACCGTTAGATGTCTTCTGTTTGGCTTCCTCTGTCCCAGAAAAATGAGCACCCATTTTTCAAGGGTCTTTCTTCACCCCCTCTATGCTGCCCAAAGAATCAATTTCCCAGAGCAAGAATATGCATCTCAGGATGCACTGTAACAGCCCATTGCTGTAGCTGGCGCTCAGCCCTTGGTGTCCCCAGGGATGGATCCCTCCTTAGTTGCTCCAATACCCCATGGCATACTGGGAACACGAGTCCCCAAAGACACAGTCTCGCCCTGACTCCCACCAAAATGAAAGATGTAGTCCAAAACACAAGGCAAAGGGAAGAAAATGTCACCAGGAGGCAACCAACTACAGTTGTGAGACACATCATCACCACTGTCTCATGCATCTTTCTCCTAGTTCAGCCTCGTCATCAGTGCAAAGACAACAGAGCTTCCTCTGATGCAACTGTGAGCGCCATCCGCTGAGTATTTTGAGGTTAAAGTCCCTCTTTACTCACTTTTTCTCATGCTGAAAGCTGTCATGCTATAGGATGGCTTGAAAAGCCAGGGAGATACTGTATTTTACGGATGTAAGGGAAGTCCTAGCATGCCAGCTAAGGGAACAGCACAATTTCATGACTACATAACCCAAATCACAGCCCACTGCACATCACTGCAGTTTAAACACACCTATGATCAGCGCTGCATCACTTAAAAAATGGCAAATTTTGTTGAACCCAGTGAATAGAAGAGCAGCATTTAATACAAAAGTAAAAGTCAGAAAACAATGAGCATAAAGACTCATTTCCAGCTCCATACACAAAAGCAAACTGGCTGTAGGGATTACAGTATTTAGCATGCTCCAAAAATTTTCCTCGACATCTTTTTGCTCCATGTGGTGGGTAGAGATATCTTGTGGCTCCAGAGCCACCAGCTGTTTCATATGCAGCTTGCCAGGCAACACTCTCCACAGAAGATAAAAGGAGCTGGAGTTTATAAATGGATCCAACTTGTCCCCCAAAATCCTCCAGCCTCTTTGCAGGATGTCCCCAAAATGCCAGGGTGAGGCGGCAGCACGTGGGCTGAGGTCTCACAACCAACCTCTCGTACCCAGAGAGCTTTGGTAAGCAAATGACTTACGTAAAATATCTGTCAGGATACCTGTCTGAAGCACCGGCTCTTGTAAACAAGGTTGCTTCAGAGGCACGAGGGATTAGCACAGTTCAAACAGTCCTTGGTGTGACTTACCGGAGAACCCAGGAACAGATTTGCAAATTCAGCTTTTCTCCTGCCTGACGCTCACCTGGCACCACCAAACAACACTCAGGTTCCCAGCAGCCATAACCCTACCGACTCCTCCACACAGAAGATGAGAAACAGGGATGGGGATGGGAGAAGCCCCGTGCTTGACCACAGAACTTGGTGGAAGAAGGAAACCCAAGGCAGCATCACCGTGGGCCTGCTCTTCTCCCTTGCAGCTGGAGGAGGGCCAGCACCAGGCTGTCCGTGAGTAAGCTGGGCAAGTGTCCCTTGGCAGAGGAACGGCAGCCGAAAATTATGCATGGGATATGCAAGAATGGTGCCAAGCAAAACAGGACAGCTGAAAATCACTATGCATCTGAAAGGTTTAACCCAATATTAAGGCAGAGTGCAGCCTCTCTTCCCTGCACTGGGCACATAGCCGCAGCCAAGACACTCCTAGCACTTTGGGGGCAGAGGGGAGAAAACCTCAGCAGAGGAAGCGTCCTTTGTATGCGATTTCTGTGAAAGCCAGGCACGGTGAGGGTATCCACCTTCCCAGCCACATCTCCCCCATCCTCAGCTCTGCCTTGGGCAAGGAGGTGCTGCAGCTGCCCAGAAGCAGCAGCATGAAGGAATGGGAGTGTGAAGGGTGCCTGGCAGCTACGGCAGAGAAAGCTTTACACAAACAGAGTCACAGTTGCTTACATCCACACAAGCATCCTTGAAGGAAACAGCTGCACCAGACCTCAGCTGCCACAGACTCTCCAGGATTGTACACAAGTTCCCAGTTCTTCTAAGCACCATTCATTCAGAAGATGCTAAGGCCAAGCAAAGAACAAGCACCCAGAAGACAAAAAAAGCTCATGACTAGGTGAAAGTCAGATGGATGTGCAGCTCTAGAGAGCTGCCTCAGAAAGATCTGCACAAAAGAAACACTCAGGAGCAGCAGCGGGGCAGACCCACCACAGCCTAAGCTAAATGTCATGCAATACATCTGAGCCAGAAAACATCCCGGCTGCGCTGCCTCTGCAGCCACGCCATGGCAAGCAATTAATCTTGCTTGTTTGGGGTGGGGGAAGCGGTCTCCCAACTGTTCCTCCATCCTCCTCCTCCCTGCTGGAGCTGGGAGCAAGATCCGCTGCTAGCAGAGGTTGCCCGTAACAGGCACCAAGCTGCTAGGACATCACCCGAGCAGCATAAGACGCCGTGGGTCTTTCCACCACCCTGACCCACTGCACTCTCCCTCTTACACCCCAGATCTGAGCGACTGCAGGTGCCACCCCAGAGTGATGCCTCTCTGTATCCCCCCATTCTCACACTCCATTTTTCTTTGCTTTTTAGGACAAGTACCATCCTCTCCCCCCAGCCCAAGCGGTGCAAAGCTGGCTCCCAGGTGCAGAGCACAGCCCCAGCTCCCCTGCTCTGCAGCACTGGGGTACAGGCAGTCTTGTTCCTGTCCAAAAAACAGTGCATACACTTTCCTGCCTGTTGATAGTCTACCCTCAAACGCTCAACCCTAAAATCTCTGAGGATGCCCTGCATGCTAGAAGGACCTCCACTGGGAAGTCAAGCTGATCCTCACTCCTGCAAAGCATCGAAGGAACCAACACCCTGCAGAGCCTTCCCCAAAAGCTGCCAAGCTCCGTAGCTAAGTTTTGCCTATTGGTACAGAGCCCAGCTGCTGGTGGTTCATGCAAAAAAAACCAAGTCAGCCTCTGAATGGCACGATTTTGAATTGCTTTCCTCCTACCACAGTGCCCCGGGGCAGGATCTGCCAGAAGCCCAGCCCACGGGCACAAAAGCCCCACGTGAAAGATGAGCAGCAGGGAGCAACCAACATCCCACTGCGTTTTCCTCTGCTCTCCTGAGGATGGGCACGGGTCAGATGAATTAATTGGGTCCTTCCCCTCTCTTTATCTCACTGATGTCTGGCTGCTGCTGGGTTGCTTTGAGCTTTGGCGCAGCTGCTTTCCACCCAGGGCCCATGCAAGAAGGGAAGAGGAGCCTCAGTGCAAAACTCCTGGCAACAGCCCAAATCCAGAGATTGGGATTTGGGTCACTGGGTTCAGCTTCTGAAAACTGTCCCTTCAGGAGGGCTGGTAAAAGCAGCAGCAGTCGCCTTCACCACTGAAGCCAGAGCTGAACACTTCTGCTGCTCGTCCACCACACCCTCCACGCATTATTGCATTTACCCTCTTGTAAAAACACTCACAACCTTGATGGAGCAGCATGGAGAGCGACATCCCTGACTTCCAAGCGGTGAAGCTGCATGCACAGGGAAGACATGATTCAGGTAAGCAGCACGTAGCTAAAGTGCATCACTATGCAACGCTCACCCGGAGGAATGCATAAGACGAAACATGAAGCCACTTGTCTAGCAAGGCGAATAACCCTTCAATCATCTGCCAGGCCCTGCAAGCGCCGGGGAGCTTGGCGCTCTCGGTTGAGAAAGACGAGGATATCTCCAACCAGCAACACTCCACCTCCTACTAACCGCACTGAGGACGCACTGCTGTATTTCCTCAGTGCCAAGTCCAGAACAGTTCAGCGACAGCGCTCCAAAACAATGTAAAAGAAAACTCCAAACAGCAGCGAAGCAACTGGCATGTCCTCCGGGAAGAGATGAGGCATGAAGAGCAACCCTGCTCCGGTGGTTTGACACGTTAGCGCCAGTCAGCAGTGCTGTAATGACAGGCTGACTCGTGCCGTGGTGGGTGAGAACACGCCTGTCCACCAACACCGACCCTCCAGTAGGTCAAGGCAATGTTTTGAACACAAAGACTCTCAAGGCAACTCAGTCCATGAGGAGTAATACATAGAGTAATTTACAGAGTCACGATAGTACTGACTCATCAATGACTGTCACTAGGTTGGGCCACCTCATCCATTTGGCTGATTTAGAAAGAGGTCAGGAGCTACCTCCTCACCCAGGTGCTCCAAGCAGCACAAATTCAGAACAAACTCCCCCAAAGAGCTGGGGACAAATGCAGGAGGGAGCACAAACAAAACAGGACAGAGTGATCGGAGATTCACATGGAGTGCACAGAGGTTACTCCAGACCTGGACACAGCATGGGATGGGACAACCTTGGGAATGACCCCACCCAACTTCACCACGAGGAAAACACAGGCCAGATGTTCAGACAACTTCACGCATTAACTTGGTTAATTTGCTATAATTCAGGTGGCTGGTGCTTAGGCCACACCAATCATGAAACAAAGCACTGTGAGCTCAGATCATGAAACTCTCCAGTCAACTAACCACATCTTCATGGTGTGCCATGCCGCTTCTCTCATCTCCACCTCCTTTGGTTTTCTTCTCAGCAGCCACAAAGATTTGAAAGCTTTATGACTCACTGAGCTGAGATTTTCTACGCTACTCCAAAACTCCTGGTTCTTCAGCGTATTCCAAAACATCACAACATGCCAAGAGGACAGGAGATACCAAAAGCAAATGATCTTCTGAGAGGGCAGGAGCATAAGCAGGCACCAGCACAGCTTTCCTCCCAACCCAGCTCAGGTTGAGGAAGTGGTGGGGGAAAAGGAGAATCAAAGGCAAATAGCAAATCACAACCAGAGCCTTGCAAGGGGCTGAGGACTCTCTATTTTTTGCATGGAATAAAAAGTTGGAAATGCATCATTAAGGGTGAGGGAGCTAATGCAACATGCAGAAAAGCTTCTGCTGCCATATTTAACTTCTTTCCAACCCTTTAGTACTAGGTGTTTCTCTCATCCCCTAGTATGGTAAGCACATAGGGTAAGTAAATCTATATGGCTTAGCATCTAGATTAACCTACACAGAAGTCAGGATCAGATATGCATTATTTCTTCCCCAATTTACTGCCCTTTGTTCAGATCACCTCTTTTTTCAGCACAGCACTGATGTCTGTTGTGGTGCAGGAGTGAAAGGTACACATATGATTATCTTAAAAGGCAGGGGGTTGGGGGGGAAAGAAATCAATATGGACATGATTTTAATTTTACAGCATTCGGCTGCCACGACTTGCAAATAAACAGCTGTCCCAGCAGGTCCATGCAAGCTTAACAGCACAGCAGTAAAATGCAAGATTTTTTCTTCCCCTTTTAAGAGTTTTACTTATATAAAAAAGTGTATTAAAAAAAAAAATCGCAGGCTAAAGAACCATAGTTAGGTCACACTCAATTCCAGCAGAACAAGCGCATCCTGCTTCACATGGCCTCACCAGTCACTCCACAGCAGTGGCAGCTTTCCGAAGCCAAGTTAAGATATTTAATTACCAGCATCAAGTCAGAAACCAAAGCATCCAACAAAATCCTCATTTGTGAGCAAAGCCTGCAGAAATGTCGCTGAGCAGGCTTTGGCAATCTCCAAAGCTGACAGCTGGATGCCCTGGCTTATCAACTGCTAGAGCACACGCGAAAAAAAAAAAAAAAAAAAAAAGCTCTGAATACTTGCAGTGCTGAGCAAGCCTTCAAGGCAGCCCCGCCAGCCTCTTAAAAAGGCTCACATAAATAGGCAAGCTTCATTTATTAATACTTCTGAGATAAAAGTGGCCATGTAGGAGCGGCTCAGTGCATATCTGTGCAGTGGGAGCACGGGCAGAAGACGACCACCCGCTCTGGGTGGTGCATCTATCAGTACCCACTGCCAGTTTTTAACCAGTCCAGGTTATAAATGCAGCAGGTATGTTTTCTACCTGTGCATGTGGTGGGCTGCCGTAAGCGGGTCAGCCTAAGACCTTCAGGCAGCGACCCGGTGCCGATGGTCAACGCATGCGAACTGCAAAGCAAGAGGTTGAAGTGACAGGAGCCAAGCTCCTGGCTGGCTGGTAAATGTTATTTGCGAGAAACCCGGCCACCCAACAGCTCCCTGCCTCCCCTGCGCTGGGTTCCTCAGCTGTGACAATGACAGTGCAGGAGAAGAGGGGGAAGAAACCAAAACAAAGTGCAGAAGCAAGGGGAGATAAACATGACCTAGTTAGACCGGCTGTCCCCAGCTCCTGCCCACTCCCAGCAAGAAGGTTCATCTGGGACTGGAGGAGCCGGCCTGCCGTGACTGTCCCTTTCCTGCTCCCTCCCGTGCCCCTGCTGCAAACAAAGGGTCAGATAAGGAGCCAGCTCAGGTCAAGACCGGTTTGACTCCGTTTCGAGCCCAGGGGAGCGGATTCGGTGCTGATTTTACACCTCACCCATCCTGTTTGCCTCCCCAGGGCGGAGGCCAGAATGCAGAGCGACACGCATACGCCTGGCTGGCTGGACCCAAAAACCCCAGGGCCGTGGCAGGGGCAGCACCGGCAGAACCACGCGCCAGCTGAGAGCTGGCCAGAGCGAGGAAATGTCAGTGCTTCCTGCTGTCACACATCCACATCGTCGGGCAGTCAGAGATCATGGACTTTGGCTTTTGCTTCCTGCTCCCTACGGAGCAAGGGCAGGTCCCAGCGTATGGCCACTGGGAGAGCAAGACGAGTCACTCATTAATTGAGGAACAGCAAGGTGGATGCCCGACCCGCAGGGCTCAGGAGGCAACGCACGCCGAAATGAACCCTGGCACCCATGGAAAAAGGTTTGGATGCTGCAGGACCTATTCACTCCAGGTGGGACCGAAAGAGGGGCAGGCAGGGAACGCCAATGGCTTTGGCCTATGTTGTTTTTAGTAAGGGAGGTTAACAAGGTTGCATCGCAGTGTACCACGGTGGCCTTAATACACAACGCCACTCGATTTTGTATGCAGTATCAGAATCAACCTCTAGAGAGGGGAAAAAAATTAAAAAGCCTTGTTCTGCCGTCCTTCTCGGTGCAGCTGGGAGAAGCCAGCTGGTTGTACAATGCCGAATATCTGCAGTTCTTGGGCCTGGCCGAAACCACCGGGGCAGCCCGTGCCCACGGGCTCCCCTCGCCGCAGCACCTGGCAAACAGGGCTCGGCTGCACCCTGTGATCTCCCACCCACCTCCGATTGCTGCGGGGAGCTCCTCGCCCTCAGTTGGGCAGTGCGCAGCCCTGTCAGTTCAAGCGGCTTTCATCAAGAGGAGAATTATCATCCATTTTTGCCTTAAATTAACCTTGATCACTTAAAGATGCAGAAAGCCTGTTTGGCACAGGCACCACTGCATGAGGCAGCACAGCTGTCTGCAAGCGGTGCGGACCCCAAGGATGAAACCCCACTCCTCATACTGATGACTTTGTGCCAAGCGAGTCAAGATCAGGCAGGATCCAACCACATCCACTGCACGCCAACGGCAGCGGACGCCAACCCCCGAGGCTTGCATGCAGCAAGGGTATCGTCCTTCCTCCATGCAAGCCCCCTGACCCGAATCTCCCCAAATTTCCAGCACGGTGCAGCCAGTGACAGACCCAGACCTCCCCGTCTGGCAGCTCTCTGAGGCACAAACCCGCTCGTTCTCCACCGCTGATGTGGCCACAGCCGAACACCAAGAGACACCGAAATCCTACTCCCACCCCAGCTCCCACGTCAGAGCATGGAGCTGGAGCAGAGCACGCCTGCAGCAAGGTGTTTTAGGTGTTTTACACCGGCGCTGGCAGCTCGGCACATACAGACGATTAAGCAGCCCCAAATTGCTGCGCCTGGTGGGGAGGCATGGGGGGGGGGGGGGTCACGCA
>JANZLQ010000041.1:16594715-16624635 GCA_026212715.1 Elanus axillaris
CCCCCGCCGCCGCCGCCGCCGCCGGGAGTTGTAGTGAAGCGGGGACGGCGGGGTCGGTGTGCGAATCAAGGGGGTACCGGGTGGGACGACGGCCCTTGCGCGGAGTGGGAGGCGCGGGGCGGGTCTGCCGCCGTTGTTTGTGCTACAAGAGGAACGGTAGGTCGTGTCCTGGAGGAGGGCGGGGAGGGGGCAGCTCCCACCCGGGGCCAGCCACGGAGATGGAAGTTTCATCCGACCGGCGACGTGGGTGATCACGGACACGCAGGATGAGCGTCCCAGCTGCCCGGCAAAAGTTCTGCCAAGCTACGGCATTCTCCGCTTGTCAGCTCGGATTTAAGAAATCCGTTTTCCAGGGGTTCCCATTTCAGGTGAATCAGAGCAGCGATCTGATACGTGGCTGGATTTCCACTTGCACTGGAATAATAAGCTCATTGCATGAGATAAGGCTGTGGGCTTCAAGCAGTAGGAGTAGTTACTGCTTTTGGTGCAAATCAAAACTCCAGATTAAATTAATAGCATGTAACATTTTAGCTTAAGTAAGCTTTTTTTTTTTTTTCTGGATAAGAGGTCAGGCTATTTACATCTTGTATGAATGTTTTGCGCAGCAACAACTGTATGGGAAGGTCTGAAAGCTGGAAGGGTTTTACAGGGATTGTTTTTCATATGGAGCCCACACAAATTGATACAGAGACAAAGGAAGGGCCAGTGATGGGAAAGTAAAGAGTGAGCATCCATGGGAGAGCTGATACCGAAGCATGGAACAAAACGTAACGTGAGAACTGGGCTAGGTTATACGCAGCCATCCAAACTCCTAAGTGGCCTTCTGTATGAGGGAGAGAGACAGAAATGTATGTATAGAGTCCATGCGAGTGTCGCTAGACAGGTTAAGCCCCTTGGGCCTGATGCTGGCATTTTCTGCCCATCTGATCTCCATCACAGGATTTGATCTGCAAAATAAAACCAGGGTTGGACCCATAGAGTTTCAACCCATCCTCTACGGTTTCAGTCCCAAACCCCACACTTCATACCAAAATTCAGTTTCCAAACAAGTAGTCTGTAACATCCCCGGAGGAAAATGCAAAAGAGTCTCAGGAATTGCATGCCCACTAGAGAAATTTGTTAAGTCAGCTGAATTTTGTTGGTTTTAAGGCAAGAAGGTATATTTTATCTCGACAAAGCCACAATTCCATAAAGTGGATTTTCTCCTTCTTCTTCATGCCCAGTCCTTTTCCTAACCTCCTCTGGTCTCCTGCAGCAATGACCTCCACAGGTTAAGTGCGACTTGCCAGGATAAAAACTATTTCACTTCACTGGTTGTGAATTTCAAAGTCATCCCAATTCCCTGTTACTGGGCTGGGTTGACTTCTGAGCTTTTTAAAAGCACTCTTCACAGCCTCGTCTTTGGCAAGTAACTTCCAGCCCTTGAGCTATCATCCTGCGAATGAATCTTTCAGCAGGGAATCCATCCTGCACCTTCCTGGAAACTAGTCAATACTCTGAAAACTTAAATAACCCCTTCTGAAACCACTGACACCTTTCTATAGACATACTTGTCTTGCCAAGGACTTACTGTTCCCCAGAAGCATGAGAAGATGCAAACTGCCAGAGGTACCCCAGAACCTGTCTCTGTGTCCATGCCAGCCCACAGCAAGAGATGCATTCCTGTAATTCCTGTTTGCAACCTAATGGTGATATGATGCATGAGGCGTCCCATCTGGGTCATGGTGGGGCTTGGGAAGTGCTGGGACCCTTCTTTGCAGAGGGGCATATTAGAGGCACCCTTCTTTGCAGAGGGGCATATCAGAGGCTGCATCTCAAGCTGAAGTACCAGAAAAAGGGCTCACAGATCATACTGGCAAAAGGAGTAATTACAAGTTGTCACAACCAGCTGGTTTTTGCACTGGGATGCAGCAAGGACCCAAGGTGCAAATGGCAACATACTCATTGTAGTGCGTAGGTGGTCTCTTAACGTTACCTTGGTGTTGGTGCAATGGGAGGTGGCAATCATGGAGGCAGTTTTGGGATAAAAGGTGACAAGGGCAGATTATCTGGAGCAGTAAGCCCAATGATGGTCCTGTGAAACTGGTGGGACATGAGGATAAGCATATCTGTACTGGGGAAGAGCCAGTGCAGCTTTTGGCAAGAGAAATTATAACTCTCAAAATCTACCACAATCCTTGGATGGAGCCAAAGATATGATGGACAGTGGGGATCTAATGGATACGAGAGATACGGATTTCCTAAAGACTCTGAGAAAATCCTTCACTGAAGGCTCTTGAGGTGAGTAAGGAGCCATGAACAATTAAGTTGTTTAAAAACAGAAACCACAAAGGCCAGACAGGGATGGTCAGTCTCCACAGTGGAGGGTTGTCCAGGGGAGTTTGGTGGAGATATCTGCAGGGGTCTGTGCTGCTCAGCATCTTCATCGATGTGGAAGTGGGGACGAGTGGGGAGGTGACGAGGGTTGCTACTGACATTGAGCTGCTTGGGAAGGCCAATGGCAGCAAACCACAGAAGGACCTCGGGACACTCAGTGATAAAATGACAGATGAAATTCAGCGAAGATAAATGTAAGTGATGAGCCTCAGAGGAAGCGCTCCTAATGTCATGCACACAGTGATGGGCTCTGAGCTGATCATCACCCCACAGGAAAAGCATCCTGGGTTATAACAAGAAATTTGGTGAAAGCATCAACTCATTGCTGAGCAGCAGTCGAGAAAGCAAATAGACAGGTAGGAGTTAATGAGGAAAGAGGAAAAACTGCTGTACAAATTCCTGGTTTGCTCTCCACTTGAATACTGTGAGCAGTTCTGGTCTCTGTTCTCACTGAAGAAAGAATGACCAAAGATATGGAGCGTTTTTCACCTAGGTAACGGGCTAGGCTAGGACTATTCAATACAGTATTTCTATACAAGCCTTGGGCTCAGGAAGTCCTGGAGCTGCAGCCTGCTGCAGACTTGGAGAGTTTACAGGAAAATATCCCTGTACACTTCTCATACCCTTGACTTGCCATGGACCACTGGTTATGGGAGAGAGAGGAGGCTGGGCGGCATGATCCCTGTATCTGACCCAACACAGCTATTATGTTCTTGCATTCATCTTTGTTCCTCCACAAAATGTCATCTCAGGACTCCCCTTCCCACTCCCCTCCTCAAGCACATTCGTTAACCATGTAGTGATGGTTTGATCTGGAAGGTCCCAGCCTGGGCAAGCAGCTGCATAATGGTTGGCATCTGGAAATGCATCTTCCTCATCGAAACGGTTCAGCCGTTTTCTTGTAATTGCCTCCTTGGAGCTTGTTTGGAGGCTGCTTATCAAGTCCCATTGTGTTGCTTTCTTGCTTGTTTTTCCAACAGCTGCCTATTAAATTAAGCTCCTATATTCAGACAGGAAAACCCAATAACCAACCAGCTGCCCAGAGCCTTTTGGCTAAGTAGGACACATGCAGTCATCATCCCATAAAACAGATGAGCATCCAGCCCTGAGAAGGGGAGAACATGGGTACCAAGCCTGCCTGGAGAATAATCCCTATAATGCCTTGTAACAGGAGGCTTTTGATAAGGTTTGTACATTGGATGCAAAACTAAACCAGGACTTTCTCTGAGCTGAGGGAAAGAAAATGGGTTTCTTGCTCTAAATATGTAAGAATATACTTGGTATTGTTCATCATTAGCTGCTCACTAGACCCTATAAATGTTCTCTGAGCTCAATCTATGTGAGATCAATACTGTCTTATCCCTGAGGGAGAGTTTTTTATGTGTCTGCTCCAGTGAAACTTAAAAGGACACTCTTGATTCAGCCGAGAGTAATGGAATATGGAACCCATTCCCTTACAAAAATTAAATAAAATTGATTTGGGAAGAAAAAAGCCCTCTCTTCTTGAGGTTATAGTCTTTTATGTTGCACAGATGATTTTCAGCAGAAGAATGGGCCATAGGTTTTATTTAATTGTTGTTTTGGTCTAAGCCAAAGACTTGCGCCAAACGAACAAAACCACACTCTGAGCTGCTACCACCGTCCTGCTCCACTGGAGCTTATGGGAAGATTTCCACTGACCGCAATCAGGGCTGGTTTTAGCTCAAAGGTAGGAGACAGCGTTATGATTTTTGCTGTTTCTTTGATATCAGGCTTTTAGAGTATGTAGAGGACCTTTTGTGGCTCTGTATCTGAGCTGGGAGGTTCTGCTTGAAAACAAACCGCACCCTAAGCCAGCATTATCTCTGACAGCGCTGAGCCCAATCTCGCCCCAGGATTCACATCAGCTCCCAGCAGCTGGCAGGGGGAGGCGAAGCTTTGGCGTAATGTTTCATAGCCTCAAAAGGGAAAATAAATGCATTCCCAAGGCAGGACTCAGCCGTGTCTGTGTTGGCTGGGAGCATTAGCAGAGACTCAGTGGATTTAGGCCTGATTCTGCAAAGTCCTTAAGCTTGTAAGGAATTTGTAATTTGCTTGTAAGCAAATACCCACTCGCTTCAATGACATTTAATCACATGCACATAAAGGCTTTATGGCATACAAGGGAGTTGTACATTGGTGGAGGTGGGGATATTTAGCCCAAACAACTGACTTCTTTTCCAATGTGTTCAGAGAAGGGTAAAATGTAAGAAATAATTTAGAGAGCAGATTGTAAGACTTCTTGTGAACAGCTACTGCCTCTAATAGAGGTCTTCCCCCAGACCTGTCCTGTCCAAGGCCACTCTCTGCTGGGAGATTCTAGGAGAGTGCAGCCTCCGCCAGCCCCTTCCCCTGCACAAACCACTGTGTCCTGCGGGGAACGGATAACTTGGACGAGTGGCAGTGAGATATAAAGCACTTGCAGGCATGCTGGGGGTATAGAAAGCCATTAATAATCTCAGTGCCTTGGCCAGGGTCCTTCACCGTGCGCCTCTATGTGGCTCCTGCGGTTGCCTTCCTCCACTTTCGTCTGCTTTCTGCAGGCGCTAGAAGCACCTCATACTTCCCTCGCCATCCATCCTCCGGGCTGTCTCCCACGAGATGCTGCATGTGTGGCCGTGCCCTGGTTTGGATCATCTTGCTTGTGCCTGGCCTGTCTTCAGCAGGCTCCTGCCACAATGCTCCTTGCTGCTCACGAAGCCAAGGGTGAATCCTTCTCCCTGGATAATCCTGCCGGTGCCAGGCTTTACATGCAGCCTTGTGCCAACATCGGATGCTGGGCCTGGGGAGAAATGTGCTGCTCAGGGTGGGTCAAAGACTCTATCTCTTCCCCTCTAGAGTCCTCAACCCTTCTAGAAAACAAGCCATTCCTGATTAGGGGTATGTAACTTTGCCCATGTCTTTGCCCCCTATCCCTGGAGATGACTTTTCTTACTCTGAATTGCTATTGAAGGTACCAGACAAAAAAAAAAACAACCCCCTTTCAAGGCAGACAGCAAATTCTCCATGGATGAAAGTTCGTGGCCCATTATCTTCCCCACATGCAGGATTATTTCTCTCCTGAGAGCAGGGATAAGGTGAGGGGTAGCAGCCAGGGAAGAGCTGAAGCAGGAGGAAGAGGAGGGAAGAGGTGGGAGAGGGGTGTAAATCAGTGCCTCTCTCTCAAGCCCAGAGACCACTGCAGATTTACACCAGCTGTTGTTCGGGCTGTCAGAGAAGGATTTAACAGGGATGCATGCATACACAGCCTACAGGGAGAGCTGCTTTTATTTGTTCACATCTAGGAGGGGCTGAATTTATTGCCTTTACAGAGGGGCCAGCAAAAAGCCAGGGCGTCACTTAAATCCCATTTAAAATCTCAGATTAAGGCTGGGCAGGAAGTGCAAATGGGGAGGTGGAAGTGGCCTGGCCGGATGCTGGCTCCATTGCTTGCGGGAGTGGGCTACAAACCCACCTTGCCATGAGGGCCAGGGAGCCAAGTAAGGCTGTTGCCTGATCGGTAGAGTATCCTTTGCTCCAGAGCTGTAGCTGAGACAGAGTGAGGAAGTGCCAAGTCGCCTTAGGCTCATGTTGAGCCTCCATCCTTTTAATGGAGCATAAAACAGTTAACCCCAGGTCACCAGGTGGGTCCCAGACCAACTCCGCCACCCGTTAGGGAGAGGAGCTTATCGGATGGGAATTAGGAACCCTCATCAAGGGCCTAGCTGCATTTGAAGTATCTTAATCCTCCTGATTTTTGATACGATTCAATCTTCTAAGCATATGTCTTACTTCTGCAAGATGCCTAAGCCAATTCTTGGCAGTGTTTGTCTCTAGTGACTGAGCCAAGGTCACACATGGAGCTTGTGGCTGACCTGCGAACTGCTCCCAGATACCCCAAGTCCTGGCCGAGTGCATTAAATCACAAGACCGTCTCTGTCTTGCTCACTATTTTGGTCACCCTGATTTGTCCTGCATCATTAAATTTTTACAGTGCCTGACTCCAGATGACTTCAAGTTTGTGCCTCCTGTCTCCAGTAAGTGCAGAGCTAAGAGGTTTTGTTCCTCCCAGCACAAGGACAGGAATGTGAAGACTCAGCGACCAGCTCAGGCAGGAAAATTTCTCCCATCCCTGATGGCTGTGTAACTGGACGTACATGCTCCCAGTATCTTTCAGAGCATCAGTGTGGCTTTTGCAGGTCCTGGTACTACTGCATTTCTTTCCAGTAAGTAGAATTCTGGGCAGATCTGATACAAGACTTGAACAGCAATGTTACAGTCAGCAGAGCAGTGGGTCCTGTTGCATCCCTGTCGAGAGATTGCAGGGCAGGCATCCTGTGTGGATGGAGCAAGCACAGGACTGCTCCAGCCTCCCCGCTCCATCGCTGGGCACACCTGGGGTGACATCAGCTCCCTGAGATCATCTCTCTTGGCTGGGTACATTTGCTTATGGGCTTTCCCTGGAGGGCTTCTGGTTGCTCTCCAGTTGCCATTTCTCTGCCATGAGGACTTTCACAGGCTCGCATGCCCTCTTCCCTGGTACCCAGAAGCTGTTCCACCCCAGGGGCTCTGTGCTGCTGTGACTTCATCAGCTCATCAGAGCCACTGGGCTGGGAGCAGTGTTTGTGAGGGGGAAGGAGAGGTATTGCAGCCATCTCTGGCTGCTCCGGGCTGCACCTGTGGGAATAGACCTACTGGAAAGTTTTCCTAGCTGGGCATGGGGTTGGACACTGCAGGAAAGCTTTTCTCTTTCTTCTGCTCAGCCTTTTTCCTGATTGCCCAAGCACATAAACTTCTCCTCCTCCTCTGTTTGCTGTGCAATAATCTTAGGTCCATGCACAAGGCTCTGGCCGATATCCTGGCAGGACTGATGTCCTCATATCTAAAAGATGTCCATGGCTGGTGCTGCTTGGAGGTCTCAAACTCACATTGCAGCCTTGGGAGAGCACCACCTTCCCAGCACATGAAGGAGCTGCTGGGAGAGCAGGGTGAGTGGCTCTGCCATGCGGTGGAGGGCTGGGGACAGTAGGAGGCGCGGCGGTGACAGCAGCCTCCCTGCACTACCTGCCCTGGTGAGCTGGATGGACCCCAGCCATGCCCTCCCTGCCCCGAATCGCTGGTGACACAAGGGTGTTGCCAGGCTGGCAGAGAGGGAAATCACGGTCACACCAACAGCAAGGGGGACCTCCCCAGTTGCAACCTCCTTAGTCACAGCTGGATTACTAACGCCATTCTTATATTTTCCACGGGGGTGGCATGAGTAAGAGCTGACTCCTAAGGCTGGTTGTTGCCTCCAGAAACACTTAAGGAGAGAAGAGCTGACGGGACTATCAGGCTGTTTAAGTTTCAGGCCAAACCAGGGGAGCTGAACGGTTGTGCTGAGAGTGGGATGATGACTCAGGCACAGGACAGAGCCAGCCAAGGGGGGCCAGGATGGAGAGGACTGCCCCAAGCATCCTCCAAGGCAGTGTCACTAGGAGGGGATGGGCATACATAGCTTAGCCTTTTCCACCATCTGTGAAACACCTCAGTCCCTCCAGAGATTATATTCGGGACATGGACTTGTCTTGGAGAAGATCCCCCAGCTCCTGCAGCAAGCCTGGTCTGTTCACAGCTCTCTCCACTTTGACCCATGGTGAGCTGGTGATGAGATCAGGTTTGGGAGCATTTTTACACCTCATGGATACCTGGCTTATGTAGAAGGGACAATACAGATGATGGGCATAGGTTACAGGTTCCAGGGCTCAAACACATGCCAAGTCTTGCATGTCTCCCGTAGCTCCCAGCCGTGGGTATCGCCGCAGCCCCAGGCTCCAGGCTGCAGCCTCCCTGCAGCTGGCTGGGTGTTTATAGTGCAGGAGGTGGGAGATGGCAGCCCCCCAGCTCCCTCCAGGGCTGCCCCCAGACCCCTCAGTGATTCCCCTCCCTGTGCAGACCTGGGAAGGGGAGGAAGGGGGAAGAAGAACTTTCCCACTTGGGCTGAGATGATGGGAATGAAACCTCGCTCCCCGGCACCAACTGCAGAGGCGGTGGGAACGTGAGCTCAGCCCCTAGGCGACTTAATGGGCTTTTAAAAAAACCCTTTGTATCGGATCCATTCTTCTTCCCAAAGCTTGCTGGCTCTGCTCCAAGGGGAAACCTTTGATTCTGCAAATACACCACAATTATCATCCCGAGGAGCCTCAGCTATCAGGCTCCCTGCCTCTGAAAGATCAGCAGGATGCCGGAGAGGTGCTTAAATCATTTCATCCTAAGAAAGCCTTGGGCTGTAACAGCTTCCCTGTTGCTCGGAAAAAGCCACCCCTCTCCCAACAGCTTGGCTCCATTTTTCTTCCAATGATACCGTCGCTAGTGGAGGCAGGGCAGGCAGCGCTGCGGAAACCAGGCCACCGGGGTTCCCGGTGATTTCATCAGTCCCGAGACCCAGGCTTGCAGTGATTTATGAGCTTGCAAGAATCTCGCTGCGGAGTTATCTCCCCCTCCCTGCTTTTTATCGCTGTGCAGATAGAGATTCAGTGATAGAGCTCTTCTGGGTACCGTAGCAAGCCTGGTCTGTTTGACAGTTGCAAATATTTTTCTCCAACATTACACAGGTCCATGTGCACAGGCTGCTTTTGCCAGCATCGCCACCACACAGCACCGACAAGCTCAGCTTGGCCTGGAGGAGCCCAAACCAAAAGCTTGCCAAGCACAGCACCCACTCCCTGACTCCTATGCCTTGGTCACGGTTCCCCTAAGCTCTCCCCAATCTCTTCAAGGTAGGTTTTTATTACTTTTAAATTGCTGGCATTTTTTTTTCCCAAAGTATTTTTATTTTCTTCAGATTATACAAATCCTGTCCTTCTACAGTGCTCTCCAGTCTAAGGCTGGGATTTCTGAATGGGATTTAGGGGAGTTAGGTGCTCTGCTTCCAGCAGCAGCCCAGCACTTCTCCCCTTGTCGAAATCCCCCATTAAAGCAGATCATCAGTATTTTTCTGCAGCTGTTTTTCTTAGTAGTCTAAATAAAGCTTTCAAGTTATGACTCATTGATGTGAGGCCAGATTCAGAGGCTGTCAGTTCTTTTGTGTATCCTCAACTTGTCCGGGGGTGTTTTGTTTTATTTTGGGATGGCTGCTTGCTTCTGGGGTTTGCTGCAAAACAGTGCATTTAGCAGCCCCCTCCTGCCACATTCTTCCGCCTGCCAGTGACGGGGTAAGCTCACAGTGCTGCTGAATCCAGCCCTTGCAACTCCTTTGCACTCTACCTGCCTTTCTGCAAGCGTAAAGGATTTTGCAAGCAGGAATTTGCTCTGAGCACGGGAACACCCTCCCTTTGCCATTGCAGGAGCCCCAGGGAAAGGTGTGCTTCACTCCGGCTAAGCAGCCAAGGCCAGTGTCCCTCCCAAGCTGCAGTCACAGTCCTTGCAACCCCAGGACACAGATGGAGTTTCTTCCTCATGGAAATTAATTATATGGGAAAGGCTGATCCCCTTTGGTGACACACAGCTATTGCCGTGTGGGTCCAGCAGAGGCTGAAAAGGGGGCTGAAATGGCGTGGCATTCCCTTCTCCTCCCCATCCCCATCCTGTCTCCTTGTGCTTGCCCCAGCCATGGGCCACTTGCTTGGTCACACTGGTGTTGCGAAGCCAGCCAGTTCCACAGGCCAGCCCAAGATGAAGGCGATGGGAGCGCGGGAGGCTGAGCCGGCTCTGCAACCAAGAGAAATGTGGAGCCACAGCTTAGGGACCAACACAGCTCACCCCAGAAATCTATAGACAGGGCAAGAGGCTGAAACCAAAAATCTACTCCTGTCCTTTATCAAAATTACTGCCACTTACTTAGGATGCTCCAGGCATGACTCAACACTCATTATCTTCATTGTACTGGTGATTAGGCTGCAATCTTTCCAGATAATAGCTTTATTAGTTCTGTATTATTCTTTCTACGTTATTTATTTACACTAAGTCCAGAACACTCAAAGCTTTCACTGGGACAGTTAGATCAGTTCAGCGGACAACATTTTATGCTCTGTTTTTTACACTAGCAAAGATCCCGTGTAGAAGGAGCTATCCCAGGCCAAACGTGCTCTTGCTGATGAGGTCTCTTTGGCTCAAGGAAGCTGTACATGTTATGGACACCCCACCAAATACTAATAGTGAGGGAAGGTCATTTTCTAGGGTTTCAGCACAGGCAATGGGCTGTGTGTCCCTTTACCTGCTGCATTGGGCAGATGGCTCTGCCAGGGCTACTCCTGGCCAAGGGACAACTAACACCTATGGCACAGCTCACCGGAGGCTCTTTCTTGGGCTCCCATGACCTGTCTGCCTCCATCCATCCATCCTGCTCTGGCACAGGCTGCGACCAACCCTCTTTTGACTGGGACAAGCTTTCACTCTCCCCCACCTCTCCTGAAGCAAGGCTTGGAAAAGAAATTAGCCACACTCCACTAATTACTGATTAAATTATAATTGCATGGGCTCCTGGCTTTGGCCTTGCTCTTCAGCAAAGATGGCATGTGGGCCACTGCAAACCCGTGGCAGCCCAGTGTACAAATCCTGGGTATGAGGGCTAGTTTGAGTTGGCCTTGGGGAGGGCTGCCCACGAGATCCTGCTGTATACACTGGTGAAAATACCCATCCCAAACTTTCCTCTGACTTGGCATCCCTGCTGAGGATGACTGTGGGAGATGACAGGAGATGAGGTTCCATTCACCTTTGCCCTGTCCTTGACAACCTTGGCATGAAAACCAGGAGATGACAACCCGACCCTCCGGACAACCAACTCCTCTCTGGGATGCAAGGGTCTTTTTCTGGCACAGGGTACTCAACTCCATTCTTTTCTAAGTGACTTTCTTTGCAATTAGGGGTGCCAACCATGCTATTAGCACAGCTCCAAGTCTGGACTAAAGAGACCAACATGAGGCTGTCTGTTTTTTTGGCTCACGCTCTCCCTATCAGCTCTTGGTACCCATTACTTCTGCCACTGAGCACTGCCCTGCATGACACCCAACACACTCCCTGCGGGGGAAGCTCCAGGAATGTCCTACCACCCACCTGAGTTCAGTAGCTGCAAAAGCAGAGCTGGAGACATGTGCTTCATGCATGTTCTTGATAGCCCCAAATGGCCCCGTTCTGCCTCGCTTACTCCTGGGAGAGGGATTCCCGCTTGGGGGGTGAACTCTTGCAACCTACCCATGACACAGGTGCTGTGGCTCCCCCAACAAACCTAGCAGATGCTGTGGGCTAGCTTTGTTATGTGTTTCTTTGCTATTCAAAACACTCTCTCCTGGAAGGGCTTGGACTGGAGGCTGTATATAAAAGCTGCCATTGTTTTTATTGGGCTACCATCCATCTGTTTAAAGCACGGATACCCTGAGTGATTCTGCTGGTGGGAAGCAGAGGTGAAGAGGCTCCTTTGGATGTGCTCAGAAATTGTCTCTGCATCCAGGACTCCTTTTAGAGATGTTTAACATCATCCATCTTTCAGGCCTCTCAAAGCACTGCCACATCTCTGGGGTTTGGTATAAACACTCAGCTTCAGAGGCCGTGAGAGGGAGCAGGGCAGGCAGCACAGTTACAAGATGTCCTGCATCAGAAGTGGTACAATTTGTACTGGCATGGAAATGCCATGGCAGAGAAACAGAGGATGTGGGAGATGCACCTCTCTGTTCCCGGCCCAGCCCAGAGGCAGCCTGCCAGTCCCAGAGCTGGTGCAGCAATGCTGCCCACTGCTCTGGGAGCACAGGGACCAAGTTCTAATGGAGCTACAATAGAGACCGTGCTTGTTTGTCTTTGCTTGCTGTCTGTACTCCATATCAACCAGAGCTGTCTGGAAGCAAGCTCTGGATAATATTTCCTGGACTGTTCCTCTTCAAAAGCCCAGCTCCAGCTTTCTGCTGCTGCCAGCAATGTAATGCCCCAGCACTGCCTCTGACTGAAGCTGTAGTCAGCCAAGAAGGGAAGAGTTGGCTGGTACCTCCTTCTGAACCACAGGAGGGGAGTCTCCATCCCTCTAACCACCCGCAGTCCACTTGCCTGTATCCCACCTTGGACTCTGCTACCCAACAGCTGGCTGCCACCACCCAGCCCAGCTCCATCTGCTCCTCTCTCCCGTACCCACCCCTTTCCTATCAGGACATACCTTCCCTGTGTACAGATGTCCAGGGAAGCTGCATGGCAGCATGAAGAGAGTCCTGGTCCCCCTTATGCCTCCTGCAGCCATGGCTGCTGGAACTCAGACTGCAACTAGATGACTTGCCCAAGATCAAAGAGTGGATCAGTGTTAGAGGAGGGATGCAGACATCCCTCCCTGCGCTGTGCCTCTGACCCGGCCTCATTCTATGTGAAAAGCGCACAGACTGGACATTCAACTTACCATGTCTTTGCACAAGGCTGTCCACGTCTGGGGCTGCGAGGGAATTATCAGATGCTCTTGTGGCTCTGCAGAGAAGCCAGGAGTCTAAGGGAAGGGTTACTGATTGCATTTTGGCCCTGGGGAGCCGTGTTGGACAAACTGCTGTATAATCACTGCACAATCCATCCTGTAGAACAGCAATGTAATATTTTTCTCTTATCATTGTGGAGCTTTGGAGGCTCTTATTTGATCTCCTTTATCCATGTGAATGTGTCCAAGAACGCAGCAGCTTCTGCCTGCAGAATGGCTCCTATTGTTCCCTTTGTTCATGTGTCTGGGCTGTTCCTCAGCCTCCTCTCTCGCTTCCTGCAAAGAGACAGACTCTGTGTTGTCAAAAAGTATCTTTACAGCTTGAGCTTAGATATGAGCTCAGCCATGGAAAAGGCAGAGGGCCTGTTTTCCTGAGTATTACAGCTTTCTGTGATCCAGAAGGAAGCACGGTGAAAGGTACCCTGAGCTCACACAGTGGATTAGCTGCATTTAACTTCAACCAGGATCTACTTACCCATGCCTACTGAAAGCTGCTCTGAACTAATGCTGAAAATTGACAGCATTGGGTTGGGCACTTTGGCTGACCTATCTCTTTCTCCTGAAGTGCTGACCCTTTTTGTTTGAATAAATCCACAATAACACACTATATCAGCTTGGAAGAGAAACAAAGAATCTGAAGGACATGAGAAATATAGTTCCGCATTTCAAATTTTTTTCCTGCTTTTTCTGATACAAAAGTTTTTACATGCTTACATGCTGAAAACAGGCTAGAATCAACTTAGATTTTAGAAGTTTTTAACTTAGAGATGTGACCATGGAACTGAATCCAGTGCTTTTTGAAACCAGGCCTCCAGCTTTGCAAAAAAGGCATTCCGATTTCTAGATTAGCCCTTTCCACTTCTTGTTTCAGATGGGTGTGCAGCAGTTTATCCTAACGCGATCTGTGCAATCTTTACACCCTGTTGAGTGTGCAGTTTCTCAACAAACCTCAAACAAACCTCAGCTCCCTCTGAAAACCCATCTTCTCTTAATCCTCCTCAAGGAAAACCTGTAGGAAGATGTCAAATTATACAAATGAGAACTTTGGCATGGCTGGGTTAGAGTAGGCTGAATTAGTCATCAAAGTTACAGCTGGAGGTTGTTAATCTGTTGGTGACTTCCAAGCAAATTATTTTTATTTTCTGTTTACAAAATAAAAGAATGAGATTATTGGTTAGGCCTTGAGGCACGATGCATCACTGGTGGTGGTAAAACAAAGATGATGCGGAGGTTGCTCACACACAGATGAAGGTGTGCTCCTTCATTAAGCCTGAGTCATCACTTCCATTAGGAGCAGGATTGAAGGATGGCGCAGAAAGGCTGTGCATGCACCAGAGCTGCTCGCTGCCACGGGGCTGCTGGCAGCGGCCGTCGCCAGCTGAAAGCCCTGATCCTGCACTTTGCAATGCTCTGGCAGTGGCATGCACAACTGGTGAGACAGGTTGGAAATGGCTGGCTCAAGGCTGGATGCGTGCTTTGGCTTTCCCATCTGCCTTGCTGGGAATTGCTCTTTAGACTGAGCTTCTGTGGGCTGGAGGCTGAAGATTATTTCTTTTTAGGTCTTGTTACTTTTTTGTACTGAATTAAGCAGGGGAAATCACTTGTTGCTGTTCAAGTCTCATGGATATGCAGCACTGTTAATCTCAGACTTCAAAATTGTTAATTAAGCTTCCCCAAATCAGGAGGGTTTGTTGGTTCTTTTAAATTATTATTAAATAATAGAAGTTGGCTCTCTTCATTGGTGTTCTGTGCTTTCAGGACACATCTTGGCTTTTTTCGTTGCACATGTAGCAGCAGAAACAACCCCTTCTGCAAAAGTTAAAACCTATAACACCATTGTCTGACTCCCAAACCAGGAATTTAGAAAAACATCCCCTTCCTAAAGACCCAAATTAAACCTTTGGACATGGGCAGTATAGGTAGGAGTAGTCTTTTCAGTGCCCAGGGGCCAAGCTCTTTCTGACCTGACCCCATTGCTCTTAGCAGAGGACTCTTTGAGACTGCCATTGCTGGGCACCCATTATTTGATCCACAGACTGCAGAGGAAAAAACCCCACATAAGCTGATTTTCAGCATGGCTTCTCCTCTGCCTTGTGGCAAAGTCCCTTCCTGCAATTCAGAAAGCAGCAAAACCCTCCCAACCCAGCACTTCTATTTTCAAGCAATGTCAAGGTGAACTGTCCACTGCGGTAATGTAGTTTGCACATTGGCCACCCAGTTTTTCATGTGCTTGCCTGCTGGTGAAGAAGAACTGGTGCTGTGTTCCCCAAACTGGTTGCTGGAATGGGAGCACAGAGGTGAGCAAAACACCTCGGCAGAGGGACAAAGAAGCAAATAACCACCAGCCGGCCGAGCCCTCAGTGTCTCTTTCCTCTGCTCAGCTCACAAAGCAAGAGCAAAGAACAAATCTCCTTTCCTATCCCTCCTGCCTCCCCGAATCCCTTCTCATTAAGGAAAGAAAAGGTCAATATTGACGGTGTTGAAATGAAGCACAAGGACCAAAACGCCTCCTGTGCCTGGTGCAGGGCGCTGAAAGAGCTGAGCGTGAACCAACATTTTCCAGAGCCTCTATCAGCTTGGGTTGACTGTTTTGGCTTGCCAGTGTGCAAGGAAGGAGCCTGATTTCAGGAAGCAATTTGCAACCAGGCCCTTAGGAGGCTAGGGAAAAAAAAAAGCACCTGTGAGTGGGTCATAGCTTGGCCTCTCCAGAGAGAGGTTTGAAAAATGCCTGGCAATTTAGGAAATTCAAAAGGTGGTGGACAACCCCCACCAGGAGGACATTGAGGAAATCTGAGGCTTGCCACACCAGAGTCCTTGGCGAGACTTTCCCAGCTCAGCCCAAGGCACCCACTTCCCTCTTGCAGCATGTTTGCCAATCCATCAGTGCAAAAAAGTCCCCACCCGGACCCGTGTCATCCTCATCACAAAAGCATCTTCTCAAATGCTGCATGGGGAGATGGTGTTTCCCACCCCGCCACTTCACTCACCTACCTCATCTCTCTGCAGCTGTCTGCCAGCTCAGCTCTCTCCAGCACATCATCGCTTCTTGTTTCATCTCCATAGCCCAGTAGAAGGTCTTCTGGTCAAGCATGGATTTGGTCAACGGTAATTGTCTTGCTCCACTTTCATTCCACTACCTTCCTGTTTTCTCCTGTGCTCCCCCTCACACTTCCCATTAACATCTCATCAGCCACTTTGAGACCTGCCCATGGATCATCTGCAGTGATGGCTACAGAGATCACAGCTAATAGCAGCACCCAAGGCACTGAGGTTCACGGACAGTAAACTCTTCTGTGTCCTTGTGCTTTTCTGTCTGTCCCTCTCCATCCACCATTCATCTCTGCTCCTAAATCCCTAGGGACCCTGGGGGAAGGAGATGCCCCTTTGGTCTGTATGTATCCATCATTGCCTACGATGCTCTCCTGGCTCTCAAGCAGAGCCTGTCAGGCTCTGTGCAATGTAGACCTCAAGGATGACTTGAAATGGTGGAGTGCCAGGCTTGCACATTTGTGCTGAGCATTAGCTGGAGCTTGCTTTCTCCTACAGCTGGTCAAGGACTTCCTGCTGAAAGGCATCTGTGAGGGAAATGCCTGTTGCTGCAAACAGATCCATCCTACAGGGTGATGCCAGTTTTGCTGACATTTTCCCATTCTTTATCTTAACCTGAAAATAAAACATTTTTCTTCCCCTTTTGGTCATTCCAGGCTTCACCATTTCAGTTTGGCCAGTTGCTCTTAGCTGTCATGAGTTTGATGTTAATCTGTGTCCACCTGAGTTGCTTTTTAGTTGGGTGCATTGTGAGAGATATTGCCTAAGCCTGGGCAAAAAACAGGGGCAAAAGCCCCTTGGATCAGCATTGCAATAAACAGCCTGTATGCTGCAAACTGATCACAGCTGGAAGGTTTAAACATGACCAGAATTGTGGCAAATACTGTTCTGTGAAAACCAGGAATATTTTCCCTTTTCTTGCCCTGATTTGGTCTCAAACTAATTGTATAAATAACCTGACTTTTTCCTAGGAACAGAACATTTGGTTTTCAACCAAGATCCTACTTGCAACCTTCAATCTATTTTAGAAGGAACTGTTGGATTTTTATTCAGTGAAAACAGACATAATTGGTATACCCCCCAAATACTCCTTTCTTGTGTACCAACAACACAAGATATTTACCTTGGCCTACCAGTTACAATGGTGCCCCGAGGGAAGTTGAATTAAGCCCTGGTGATGAGTTACAGCACATAACACATCCCAAATACAACCACTGTGATTTATGACCGCTGACATGACAAAGATTTTGTCTGGTAGTGAGGAGTGATGGCTGATGTCCCTCTAAATGCTTATCATTTATGGCAGCTTAATTGAATCCCGTTAACAGATGCAATGGAACTGCTAGCAGGCCTCACTGGACCAGCAAAGCCCAGTGTTGGCCTTAGTTCCCTGTTTTCAGGTATTTCCTTTTGAAGTCAGAGGGTGCAGAAATTATCTTCCTAAATGAAATATGCTACAAAAGGAGCATACTGTTCATGTATTTGATGTTAGGACACCCTGGCAGGAGAGCAACCTCCTGTGATGAGTAGTAAGAAGGGACCCTCAGGGAGCTGCTGCAGTTTTTCCACCGTGGATTGATGTGTCCTTTATTGACCATGCAGAGGACTTGGGCTTAAGTCTGATTTGGAGCCTTGCCCTCCTTTTGAGGATTTTGAAGCTCTTCCGACCAGTTGAGCAAAACCCCAGACAGCCCTTGTGACAGCAAGGGCATCCAGCTCCAGCCTGTGAGGTGTTTTGGGAGCAGCTCTGCAACACAAGAGCTCCGGCGGAGGGGGTGGAGGACGCCAGGCATTTCTGGCAGACTTGCAGGCAACTGGGAGCTGTGCAGGAGATCCCGCTCCCTTTGGGTGGCCTGAGCCCTGCAGGAGGGCAGCTTTTGCTCAGTACCCAAGAGAGTAGCAAACCCAAGCCCAGCAGAAACAGGTGGAGGGAGTAAGCTCATTACTTCAAAGCTGCTGAGTGCAGGAGGAGGCTAAAATGTGGGAGATGGTTTTTAACAGGGTTCATCTACAGGAGCAATGGATGCCTGTGGCCCGGAGTGACTTTTAGGAAAGATTAAGTTATGCATACAGTGGGTCTTCTTGCAGCAGCTGAGCCTGGCTAGTCTCTCATCCAACTTCATGCACCAGGGTGTTATCTTTTTCTTGGGAAAGCCATGGAACTGGGTAGAATTTAAATTATACCCCAGAGAAGTTGGCTCACTTCTCTGATGGAGGTTGTAATGAGGGAGTCAGGATTCCAGTTATAGCTCAGCACAGCAGATGTAGCTGGTTTTGCAGATGATAAAAATACAGCCTTGTCTCAGGAATGCTACAGAAGTGAGGCATGCGTGTGGGTTTTTTTTTTTCAGAGCAGTTCTTTAACTCTGGCTGTACTGTACAACAGTTGTTTCCATTGGGAAATCAATATTTACAGAGTAAACAGTGATGAGACATGGGCTGGGTGCCATCCAAGCACGTAGCAGGACCTGCTCTGTCAAATGCCCGTACCTCAAACTGTGGAAAATGTTACTCTTCTCTCTTTTGGGATAGGAGTAGTTTTTCATTACCAGTGATGAATACTATTTTATTTTTACTCTGCTTTGTATGCTTTTCAAGATCTGCTTGCAAGGAAGGAGGCAGCCACTGAAATATAGGAAGCTACATGATATACTCTCCTGTATCATGCACAACTCACGTCTTCTGATCAGAATTCCAAGTCATGGTGCACAGAATTAGCCATCCCCTCAAATGAAAGCAATTTATCGCAGAAAGCAATCAGAACTGACACTTTAAATATACTAAACTTCCAGCACAACTTGAGCTCCTGTTTGATCTCATCTGTATATCAGGGACCTCCTCAGGGCTCCTGCCACTCCACTGCCCACAGAGACCTTCACCTAGGGGACAAACACTGCCCTCCAAGGAGCACATCACTGCTGGGGTGAGGCTCAGCTGGGACTAACACAAACCCAGCTATGTGGGCTCGGTAGTCCACAAGGCATTGCCAATGGAGGAATGCATTGCAGGCAGAGCAGCGCTGCCGATTCTTACTTTACTTGGATGCTATGATGAGTCCATGTCCTCCTGTTTTACAACAACACTCCTGAAGCTGGCTGTGTAATAGTCCCTAGCCCCGTATTCCCTCCTGTTTGCAGAAGTGGCTTGCAGCTGTAAGAAAAACGTTCTGTCTCTAATCTCTATTTACACAGCATGGAGATAAAGAAATTCCTCAACAATCAGTTAATCTCTCTTTGGGCTGACACCACCATCTTTACTCAGCCCAGCTCCAAAGCAGCAACACATGCAAACACACCACAGTGCTTTGTGGACTAGGGAAGGAGCATCGCGTGAAACCAAGCTCTGTACCAAAGTCTTTTGCTAAGTGTGATGAGTGAGCAGCTCTGTGCACTGCAAATGTCCCCAAAACAGGCAGGATGATGCTGAGAGGAAGGGCAGACCCATCTTCTGGAAGCTGATATGTTTGAAGCTCTTGCCCATTTCTGGCACGTGATTTGAAGCAAGAAGCCTGCTTTTGGGTGGGTTTCTGCTGTAAATTCTGTTGGTTGTCTGCAGCAGTGAGGTGCTGCTAGCAGATGTGCCATCCCCATGACGAGCTGGCCTACTCATGTAAGTGAAGTCTGAGCAAGCTCTGCATGAACTCACCGCCTGGCCCTAAAGGATTGGAAAAACAGGAAACTATTTCAAAGGTGTCTAAGGATTTGATGTTGACGTTTGAATTTCCCTTTCATATCACTGCAACTTTTTTGTCCAGGCACTTTATCCCTGCATTGCAAAGCTCTAATTTATTTCTAGTCAGAGATTTTGTGCTTTTGAAAATAAAGCACAAGGGGGACAGAAAATAAAAGTATTCCAGGCACTTCAGTGCATTAGACAAGTGTTTATTATGGGAAGCTGAGCCTTTCCAGCTCTTGGGGAAAAGTGTATCTTGTGTACAAATAAGTTAGCAAAAAGACAAAGCTGGTCTGCCTACTGAGATTTTTGGTGCTATACGGTTTGAGGAAGAACCAGAACGTACTCATCAGTAGAAACAGAGTTATAGCACAGTGACAATAACCTAGAAGGAGCTGAGGGGGACTGAGGACAATGCAGACTGCATGGCCATGCAGCTGGGAAAGTATCATCCTTGCTCAACCAGGCCCCAAAGCAAGCAGATGGGTTGAGAAAACACAGCAGGGTTATTGTGGAGCTCCTCTGGTGACAGTCTCACCTGTGAAATGGGCTCCATTTGCCAGCAGCTTGTAATCACAAAGGCTGTGGGCACGGGAGCAGGCAGAGAGCATCTCCTCCTCTTCCCAGGAGCTGCTGGGAACCAGCTCCCACAGCAGCAACTGGTGGTGGTGGTTATTTAAAAATGCACCCTTGATGCTGCAGCTGAAGCTGGCCACATTTTCCTCCCAGCAAATTGTGCAATGGGAGGAACTGTGGAGAAAAAATCCACCAAGAATCTATGAATGTAATCCCTCAGGTGAAACTCCATCCCACTTGTAACCCAACTCAGCAAATGTTAATACCTTGTCCTTGCATTCGCATTCCCATCAGAGCCATTTTCCCCAGACAATGGCCTTCTTTGCCCTGGTAAACACAGAAAGTAGGCATTTCCTCAGAGGAAGTTAATTGGGATTTTTAAACCAAAAAAAAAATAGGAAGAGTGGGAAACAAAATCTTTTCAGTAATCTGGGAAAGTATTATCGGACAAGACCTTTTCTGCTAAATGGAAACACTTTCTGCAGGCCATTGAGATGCTAAGGAAGGACCAACATGTTACTTTAACATTATCTTTAAATGAAGAAAATCAGATTTCCCTGCATTTAATTTTACCAGTACACATACCATAGTCATTGAAGCCCTGACTTTATTTTAAAAGAGTGATTCATGCATTTAGCTTTTGATTCATTTCTGTCTTAGTTTCGGAGCCATAATAAATCTCACTTTGGAGGTGCAGAATGATTAATTTCTCAACCACATTTTTGCTTTGAAGTGTCTATTGGGTGTTAATAAAGTACGCCTTTTTACATTCTCTTCAAAGTCACAAAACACAGACACACATGGATGCTTTGGGCCAAAGAAGGGAGCTGAAAATCTGTCTGGCAGTGAGAATTTAGCTGAAATGAGGAGGGGGGCTTCTATCTCAGCACCCTGGGGGAGAGTGCTGCATTTGTTTAGCCAAAACCACTATGTGCAGAGGCAATGGGAAAGTTGGGACTGGCTCTCTGGAGCTCCTGATTTAGAGGGTGGAGTCTGGGGGAACGAACATTACATTTTGTTAGAAAACCACTAGTGTTTTTACAGCACAGATTTAATAAAGCTAATTTATGACTGACTGAAAGTTAAATACCTTACAACCCTGCACTTAGCATTTGCTTAGTGCCATACACTGTAGGTTTTGTGTCTGACCCACAACTACTTTAACGATGTGTCTAGAAAGGCTCGTGCCTCTGAGACATGGAGAAACATGTGGCAATCAGAGGAGCAAATACCCAGCTGGCGGCTGGCATAGCTGGGCAGTTACCCTCTGAAGCCACCAGCTCAGGCTGGCTGGGAACAAGCTTCAGGCACTCGGGGGTTTGATTTTTTACAACGGGCAGAGCAAGAACAGAATGCTGAACTCAGGCACTGATGCTCTGGGCCACTGCAGTTGTGCAAAGGTGCCCCCATTCTTGAGGAAGGGTTTCTCCAGGAAAACAGGCAGTGCACTGCATCAAAGCGATCTGGAATTAAGTCAGGCATATCCCATCAAAAGGGTTTTCTCTGGAAGGTGTAGTTCTCAAAAAAAAAAAACCCAAACCCCCAAAACAAACTCCCTTTTGCTAAAATATTTCCGGTTTACATTAGGGAAAGCCACACTTAGCTGTTCCGTTTCAGTCACTTAGCTCTAAACCAGAATGTGCCACTGAGCACGACACGTTTCAGTTTTAAAAGAGGTTAAAATCATCTGACAGTATTTCCCCATGATGCATCTGCCTTTGCAAGAGCCACCTTCCAGAGTTCAAGCCCCTTCTTAGGGGCAGGACACTTTGGAAGGCTACATGTCCTAAAAATATCCCACTGCTAAAGTTGTGTGATGCAGTATGGGAACTGCCTGACTTTTGGAGTATGGTGGGAGAGGAGGTTTGGGTTGGGAAGTTAGCTTATCACAGAGAAGGGGAAGGTGGTATTCTTGGACTACAGTTCCCATGACCCTGTGCAAAAGTAGGCGGAGGGGGGGAGAGCTTCAGGCAGCCAAAAGTGTTTCCATGCGAGAACTTTTCTACTAAGTACATGAAACAAGGGAATCCATCACTATAAAAGCAGAAGGAAAAAATCTGAATTTTACTTGCAGACAGTTTCAGGGTTTGGAGTGAGAAAGTAAGTGCTGGAATGTCCCGGGACGTCAGCATTAATTTTGCTAATCTGCAAAGCCAGACTTTGCAGATGGGGTCCCTGCACCCAAGAAATCCCCACTTGCTCTGTCACCTTCCATGGGACTGCCAACTGCCAGCACAAGGCAAAGCCCTTCCTTGGTCTTGGCATTCTGCAAGGCCCCAGTTTGGGCAAACCCTGAATTCCTTGCCAAAGCACGTCAGATTTACACTGGCATGAAGGACAACAACAGAGGACAGGCAAGCTCAACAAGCTGCCGATGCAACAATACAGCTTAGGGTACAGCTTTCTGCTCTTGTATCTCGGGAGTCTTACAGGGGAAGGTTGGCTCATATGTGGGGTAGGTTGACTTCCACCATCTCTCCTGCTAACAGCACAACGCACCCTAAGGGTGTTTTGTCTCACCTGGTGCCTCAGCACAGACAAGAACCTAAATAAACTCACAGGAGCCTTCCCATTTGCAGCAGTGGGAGCATGGACCAGAGCAGTGCCAGCTGCAGCTGCTGTGAACCACAGCAGATGCTGAGCACTGCTGCCAAAATCAACCAAAGAGCCTGTGAGAAGCACCTGTATAGGATCCTCACACCCACCCTGCTATGTAGATGTGCCTTCTACATTCTCTCTCTGCTCTCAACTTCTCCATTTTCTCCAGCTGAGGGTGACCTGGGGAATGGGCCCTAACCTGGGTGATCCAAGAAGCCCCACGGCTGAGGTAACAAGAGACCCCACCCAAATCTTACACTCAGGCACTGGTGAACAGCTCTGAAATCACTCAGCAATAAACACCCCTTCATATTAGCAACTGTGAGTATTTAGATACATCAGAGCAATAGCAAAATGCACTGATGAAGGACCAGCTCAGACCTATAGCTGAGGAAGCATGAGAAATTATAGGGACATTATTGATTAGGGACTGAAAAAAAATCCCATCTTCTAGGCCCAAGCGTTTCATTTGTTCCACTGCTAAAGAGAAGTTGCTGCTAGTGACAGGATGAACAACTTGACAAAATATATACTGTGGAGCCAGAGGTTCTCATTATGGAGAAATCTGACTCCTCTGTCAGCGTGAGCCCAGAATGAACATTACCTGTGCTGTTGCAGGTCCAGCGTCCTTTCCCCAAGCAGTCTCCAGCACCCCTTCAGCCTCCTGCCTGCCTGGCAGGAAGGACACAGATGAATTCCTCCCGCTGCCTTTGCAGACACCTAAGCCAAGCAAGGAAGAGGAGTGTGCAGGGAAGAGGCCATTTGCAGTGCGCAGCAGCTTCTCACAGCCATAAATCTCAAAATTGCAAACATTTATTAGCATTTGTTGTTTTTTTCTTTTTTGTTTGTTTGTTTTTTTAAATGTAAGCCCAGTGGCATTTTCAGTATTGGAGACCCAGATTTGACATTTCTGGTCTTCCTCTGTTATGGTGTGTGATTTTAAGGGTTTTAGTGGGTAACACCCATTCTCTCTCCCCAGCTTGTGCTCAGGAGGTGAGAGAGCAACTGGCCTCCCCAGCTTTAACCTGAAAGCAGTCAGGGTTGTGCAACAGGGTAACTGAGCTACAGCGTATGCTAGCAGGTTAGCTGCTAGCACCAGTCCCAAAATCATGTCCTAGTCTATCTGGAAGACTCATCTGTATGGCTTGAGTCAACTCACAGCTGCCAGCATCTGGGCTATGTCCTGCCCCACATCCATCCTGCCGACAGTTCAGAGGGCTGCAGCAGGATGGCAGGGTGGAAATCAGAAGGGACTTCAGCAAATCAAGTCTCTTTTACGCCTGGGATGTCTCTGTCTTCCTCTGCTCCCATGGCCAGCTTGTCAAAGCCTTACCCCATGTAAGAAATACTGAAATAATATTGTAATAATTTTAATAATATATAATTATACACAACAGTAATATTGTAATAACTCTATTGTATGATAAACAATATTGAAACAATACAGGGTCATAACACTTGCACACCAGTTTCCATTAATTGTTACGTGAAACATGCATGATTCCAGGAAGCATGTTGTTTCGAAATAACAACTTTTCCACCATTCTCTACCAGCATTTTGTGTATGTGTCATTTTAATCTGCTTGGCAAACACAGGCTGTGATTGATGTGGCTGAGAGACTTTATCCATTTAATCACTCACCCTGTTTTTAGATCTGTTCTTTCTGTGATCTGCCTTCAGCTTGCCAAACATGAGTTGCAGCTTGCAACTCATCTCAGAGCAGCCAAAGCATGTGAATAGGGACTACAGGGATCACAGCCTTTTCTGGAGGAAGGTCAAGCCCTGGCAGAAATAAACCAACCCATCACCCCCTGGCATGAGACTTTCCCACTATCTCTGACCCCACCAAAGCCTATTCTCCTGTCCCAAGGGTGAGAGTAGAAATCAAGATGAGGAGAGTGCATGGAAAAGAAGCTGTGTAAGCTCTAGCATCAGACTGAAGTTGCTACTAATGACTTTATGAAATGACTCTAAGAAACACTATTTTGGTGAAAACTTGCCCCCCATCATGCCTCTAGCTCTCACCCACAGCTTGCCAAGCTCATTGGGAAAGCTTCAGCAGTGTCATCAGCCACTGGTTTCAATAGTTTCCTGCAGAAATACAGACATACTCTCCTCAGAGGTGATGCTTTGTCCTGAACTTAACCCTGAGGAGATGCCAGTGCCCACAGGCAGCAGGTGCTGTGGACAACTCTGTATAGCACCATGAGGGGTGTTGCTGTATTGTGCTTGCACAGGGAGGAGTTTGAGCCACAGTGGTTGCACTCAGGCCACAATTCAGATTTACCACCCTGCTAAACTCTGGAGACCTCAGTCTCGTTCAGGTTTGTCCTTGGGAGCTGCCAATTGCACCTCCAGTGGGACTGGCTCAGTGGTGACCAAAAGCTCCTGGCAGTGCACGTGTATGCTTTACTCCTTCCTTGTGCTGGGGCAGTCAGGTCTTTTATGCCACTGCTGCTGCGGCCTGCTACAGTGCTCCATGCTTGACACAGGCATGTTTCACTCTACCCTGCCCTTTGCAATGGATTAATGGATTAACCCTTGGTCTTTGCAGTGACCTAGCTTGTGGTCTGATTGATGGGTCTACTTGTTTTCTTGCATTTTGCATCACCAACACAAGGGAAAGGATCACCAAACAAAAGAAACAGCTCCTAGAGAGGAGGAAAGAAACTCAGCAAGTACTTTATGGGCAATTCCCATCCTTTGTTCCACAGTAGGTGTGATTTGGGGTAGCCAAACATTTGGAAATGGCTGCTTCTCTCTCTTCCCCAGCTCTCATTGCTTTAACAAGACTAGGAACCAACTATAGACAATGGAAGATTGATGTTTTGGAGAGGGCAAGAATGTCTTCAGCCATTCGCTTGTTACGCTTTTTAGGACCATAGTGGAATACTTAAATCTCTGGCTCCACCTAGAGGCCATTCAGGGCTAGGTTTCTAACCTGAAAGGAGCTCTTGGAAGTATTCCTGTGTTAAGGCGCATTGTGCAATATACCAAATATACAAAAAGAGAATGATAAGAGCAGAGACCGTGGAGACTTTCACATGCTGTCCATCCCAGGCAGCAGGACTTTCCTCCTTGTCTATCAAGCAACAAGATGAGATGCTGTTCCCTTCCCTCCATCTATGTTATCAAGCCAGTGAGCCTTGTAATGTATTAACCCTACTTGACATTGTGAAACAAGACCTCTGTCTGACTGAGCTATTGCCCTGGTAGTTAAGCACAAAGTCTGGCTGCTCCATTAAAGGTGAAGCCCTGTGAGCGCAGTGCCTGCCTTCCCCAACTGGCCAGGAATCAGGTAGGACTTGATTCCTGGGCAAGACTTGTGATACTGCTCAAGCCTCACTGTATGTAGTGAGCAGGGTGCCCCAGCATCATTGAGGATGGCTGATGGCTAGCCAGTTCAGCCCCCTTTCTGTTCTCTGGTGGGTGAAGCAGTGCCAGGGCAAGGGGATATGCTGAGGGATGCTGGCACACAAGGTCACGCTGTGGGGAGTGGCAGCAATACAAGTGGATGTGCCAGTGAGCCCATTGGGCAGAGGCTCACCCCCATGGGGTGTTACCACAGCTAGATAGAAGCCAGCCCAGCTGGAATACTTACAGTACACTCAGAGACCGGAGGAGGGAGGCTGCTTTTCCCCAGAGCTCACATGCAGAGACCAGAGAGAACAGAGGAAGAACAAGTTGTCTATGTCAGTGCTGAGAGCTCAGTCAACTCCTTGAGTGCATGGGTGGTGAGTCAGCATATTTGGAGGACTGGGACCTCAGGGTAGTACTGAGGTACTACCTCAGGTGGTAGTTCATGTAGATGAACCACATCCCTGACAGCACGGTGCATTCACTCGGTGACAGGTATGGGTGGCCAAGGCTGCAAGTGTAGGCAAGATGTGTGAGAATTACCAAGAGAATTAGGACTGTGAAAAATCAAAGACCAGGGCAAAAAGCCCTAATGGGATGTAACTGACAAAGTCATGGAGGGGAAACAAGAGGACCAAACCACCTCACTGGAGGCTCCTGCACAGCACTTGTGGTCTGGGGAGTTTTCAGGGACATTGTGGGTGTTTGGGAGCCCAGAGGGAACACCAGTCCAGGGGAAGTATGAGAGTGGCCTGAGAAATCTGACGTAGAGGAGGCTATCTTCTGGGGTCTTAATCAAAGGAAAAGCAACTCTGCCAGGGGAAACAAGCCTGCCATATGAAGCAAGACTGGGTTTGTCTACCCTTGAGAAAAGAAGGCTTAGGGGAGACGTTATCACCACGTTCTAGTATTTAAAGGGTGGCTACAAAGAAGATGGAGACTCCCTTTTTACAAGGAGTCATGTGGAAAAGATGAGGGGTAACGGGGAAAAGTTAATCCTGGGGAGATTTCAATTGGACAGAAAAGGAAAAATTTTCACAATGAGAACAATCAGCTATTGCAATAATCTCCCCAGGGAAGTGGTGGATTCCCCAACATTTAAGATTAAGATACTTTTAAGCTTTGGCTGGACAGCGTGCTGGGCCATCTTGTCTAAACCTTGCTTTTGCCAAGAAAGATTTAACCAGATGATCCTTGAGCTCCCTCCCAACCTGGTATTTTAGGATTCTATGAATTGTTCTCCTTTATATCTATCAATACCCCCCTCCCAACACACAGCGTTTCCTTTCAGTCCACTCAAGCGCTAAGAAAAATCTACACCAACCCAGGAAACCTAGAGGAGCTCTACCGGCTGACTAGGACTGTCCCTCTTGCAACAAGATCATGAGCAGGTTTGCAGCAAAATTTGTGGGAGCTACCACTGAGAGGAGCTGCGTCTTCCAGAGACATCCTCTGTCTGTAATATGGACTGCCACTTGGCAGCAGAGCGGTTCTTTCCTCCCACACGCAGACCCATCCGGAGTGTACCTGTAAAGCCCTGTCACGACCTGTGCTGGACAGACCAGGGAGGGGTCCTGGTCAGTTCGGAATTCCCTCGGGCTATAAATTAAGATGAAAGAACAGCAAACGATCAGTTAGACACTTTGTTCGTGGCAGAAGCAGCCTGAACTTGGGAGGCGTTAACAGCAGTTGGCGGGGTTTCTCACAGCAGGAATTGGCGCGAAACCGCCTCAGCAAGCCCCGTAACCCGCTCGGGGAAGGAGGGGAGCCCTCCCGCCGAGGCAGGGGCTCGGAGCAGCCCCCCGTTGCTTTCTAAACTCCTTCTCGAAGTCCCAGACTTGGTCAGTGGTTTTATGTCTGAAAGGGATGAGGTGTAGGGGTTATGAAAGGAGAGGGAGACGGAGGGAGAGAAAAGAGAAGGACTTCGCCGGCCCTGGGTCCGCTGCCGGCCCAGTCAGACTCGGGGCCCGGTTCCAGCAGAGTCCCGCGGGGGGCTTCGGTGTGTGCCGTTTTGTCATCTCCTCGCCCCCCCCCTTCGGGCAGGCATTAGAACTCATTAGGCTAATTAGGTGTCCTGTGCAGTTTGTGCTTTCCGAGCCTTCTGGAAATGGGTTGTTGGGCTGAGTGGTCCGCTGAGGAGTAACTTCTTCCCTGCAGGTGTGAGCTTCATGTGATCTTTGGCCATACAGTGAGCTGCACTGCTCAACACATCAGAACAGAACAGCATTATCAGAACAGCATTATCGGAACAGGGAGCTGGGCACCCTGCAGCATGGCCTCCCCCTCCTGTTGCTGATCTGCTGATCAGTCGGCTGCTTTTCACCTAGGTTCCTTGCTGTGCAGGGTTCCTTGTTAGGCAGAGTTCTTCCTTAGGCAGAACTTGCCCCACCACAACGTTTGAGCCATTAACTCCTTCAGTCTCTCACAGGCCCTCAGGTTCAAAAAAGGTCTCCTACCCAGCATAGCGCAGTTTTTCTCTTTGGGAGCAGAAACCAATTTCAGGGTTAAAATAGATGGAGTATCAAAGATGCCTTGGCATATGCTTTGGGAAGGAGGGATGCCAGAGGCTGGGATGTTTACTGGCCTCTGCCATAAAGAGAGGGAAAATGAAACACCATATAAATACAATGCAACTAAATATTGCTAAAATGAGTGTGTGATAAATATCCAGACAGAAAGAGGCAGACAGCTCCCTCATACTTGCTCTAACTATGCTAAGTGGTACATTTCCTGCTAAAGACAATCTAAGCAAAAAAAGATACAGCTGAAAATCCTAAGGACTCATGAAGGATGACTATGATATGAGATGACCAAATGCTACTTGAAAGACACGATCCTATTAGAGAGAAAGTAAAAGCCAGTAAAGCCAGCCTCAGCCTATCAAATGATTAGGAAGATGTCTGAGTTGCCTTTCTCCCTACCAAATGTAAACTTTATGAAAGCAGTCCTCGTGAAGGTGTCAGCTACCCAGAGTTTGCAGTAGTGGGAGGAGGGCAGCACCATTACCTGGTAGGGGGGTGATACCAGGTATTCACTCAGCATGTCCTCAGGGTGGTGGAGGAAGAACAGCATGTTCTCCACCAGCCACTCCCTTGTGCAGGTTCACTCCAGCTCCATGCAGAAGCAGGATTCTCTCACCTGCGTATCCTCCATGGTGACTATATCAAAGTGGAAGGCGTGCCCAAGGAGAGAATGCGGGGGCACAAGCAGGTGGTAGACAGCATTGTGCTCATGAGGACTCCAGTCTTCAAAGGCGCTGCCCGACCCAATAGCTGGCTGCAGCACCAGCAAGAAATTATTCAAGAAAAGCTATCAAAAACCATGGAGGAAGACGCCACCAGTTCCTATGCCACCTTGCATTTGTTGGCCAGGTTCTGCACTGGAAACTGAATGTGATTTTTAAAAACCGTGCCCATAATCACTATCATCATAGGGATCTTCTTCACTTTCTTCCTCTTCTGACCGTCACCGCCTCCTCCTGCGTGCCCGTGAAAGGGACCCATGCTGGAGCAGTTCCTGAAGAACTGCAGCCCACGGGAGGGACCCATGTTAGAGAAGTTCGTGGAGGACTGTCTCCCATGGGAGGGACCCCATGCTGGAGTGGGGGAAGAGTGTGTTGCGTCCTGCCCCTGAGGAGGATGAAGTGGCAGAAGCAACGTGTGGTGTGTACTGGCCATAAACCCCATTCCCCGTCCCCCTGCGCTACTGGGAGTGGGTAGGTAGAGAAGCCAGGAGTGAAGTTTTGTCCAGGCAGAAGGGAGGGGTGGAGGGAAGGTGTTGTGAGATTCTTTTGTATTTCTCATTACTCTACTCCATTTGATTTGTAATAAATTGAGTTAATTTTCCCCAAGCTGAGTCTGTTTTGCCCATGA
>JANZLQ010000041.1:16632771-16643373 GCA_026212715.1 Elanus axillaris
ATTTGTAATAAATTGAGTTAATTTTCCCCAAGCTGAGTCTGTTTTGCCCATGACAGTGATTGGTGAATGATCTCTCCCGTCCTTATCTCGACCCACAGGCCCTTTGTTATATTTTTCTCTCCCCTGTCCAGTGAAGGAGGGGGGAGTGAAAGAACGGCTTTGGTGGGCACCTGGCATCCAGCCAGGGTCAACCCATCACAGCTGTGTAGACTGCCTAGAGGAGAATGCTGATGCTCGTGACAGAGGGCTGCTGCACAGGGTTTTCCCTTTATTTTCTGTGTCCTGCGTTCTTCCCTTTTTCCCTGTAGTATGAGGTGTGTGGTCTGGTATGAGGTGGTAGTCTGCCATCAGCTGTGACTCCCGCAAACACAGCTCAGCATGAAGATCTCTTTCAGTGTCCATAGATCCACAGTCTTATGAGCTGATATTGCAGCTCAATGAAACCACACAGTGCCTCAGTGTGGGCGGCCAGATCCTGCACCAAGTGCTGGAAGAGGTTGAGTGGTTCAGCTGTTTTGGAGGCTGGGGGCAAGATTATCTCCTCAGGCACCATCTCGTTGCTTAAGAAGAAGTGGTTGAGGCATTTCTCCTCCAGGCAGCAGCGCAGGTATCGCATGATATCCTCCAGCCACAGCAGGAAATCCCTCCTGTGCCAGCCTGATGGGGGGTATGGTGGTCAGGAGGTGCATCACAACTGTCTTCAAGGTATGGGTGGAAAAGCCTGTGCCCACCAGGATGTGAGTGCAGGCCTGCAAGCATTGGAGGTGGAAGCTGTCATGTGGGACCTGCCTGGCCATATGCCTGAAGAACTTCACCTCTGCCACAGCACAGCTCTCTGACCACGTGGTGCTTGGGTTGAAGATATCGTCTGTATTCTGGCTGCTCACAAAGATGTCTGAATTGCCTTGCTGCACCCCAAATATCATCTCAATGAAGAGGGTTCTTCTGGAGGCATTCTTCAGCTGCAGGTTGAAGGAGCAAGTGGAGGGCAGCACCTTCATATTGTGGCAATGTGACAGAGGCAACACCTCCCAGGCTGACCTCATGAAGTTCTGGAACCAGTGGGCAGTTTTCTGCACATCTAGGTAGGAGCCAGTGCAGAGGGTGTATAGGAGGCTGGGATCCTGATTCCTCCTTAGCTCCTCCTCAGGGTGGTGGAGGAAGCACAGCATGTTCTGCACCAGCTGCTTCCTTGTTCAGGTGCACTCCAGCTTCATGCAGACACAGAAGTTCCTTGCTGGCATCTCCCCTTTGCTGCCCAGCTCCAGATGGAAGGTGTGCCTGTTGCAAGTACTTTGATAGAGGTTTGATTAAAATAAAATTGTGAGATAGGCATGTGAAATTCGTAATGTAGTTACTGAGATTTAGGAACATTACAAAATGTGCTAAGCGTAATCATAAGAATAAGTATTGCTGATAGTCAGTAAACCATAGAACTTTCAGACAGACTGATTAATTATAGTGGTTTGTAGTTGGGGGCCTTAGTTCTGTTGCTTAGAAACCCTACTTTGATGAAAGTTCCGGTTAATGGATTATAAGGTGGTATGATTAAAGGACCAATCATTGAGAAGGTGAAATTAAGAATTAACATAGAATATGCTTTTGTATAATCTAATAGATGATGGCGAGAATTGTACTGTGCAGAATCACCTGAGAAAGGTCAAGTAGTGGACAAGTGAGGAAGACTATGAAAGACCACCAGAGGACTCCTGAAGACCACTGGAGACCTTCAATGCACTTGCGTAAAGGACATTTACATATGCTAATAGTTTCCCCGGAAAACTAATGAATATGCATAACATTCATTGGAAATCTGATGAATATGTATGAGTTAAGTTCTATATAGGATGTATGATTTTGGAGCTTGGTGTGCGTTGTTAGTGAGAGCACTCACTTGTGCACCCGGCTGTAAATAAAGAAGTGTCTGCTTATCTACATCAAGTTGGTGTTGATAAGTTCTTTATTCCGAGGTTTTTGGTAACAGTTTCTGGCCACTGGGGGGCTTCAGGGGTAGGAGCAAGTGGTAGACAGCATCATCCTCACAGGGACTCCAGCCTTCAAAGGTGCTGCCAACCTTGATGGCTAGTTGCAGCACTGGGAAGAAACTCTTTGACAAGAGCTCTTCAAAGACATGGAGGAGGTCGCCAGCCAGCCTTTCCACCACTTGGCTCCTGTAGGCCAGGATCTACACTAGCCACTGGATGTGCCTTGCAAAAATCATGCTCAGAACTCTCATCATCAGGACCTTCTTCATTATCTTCCTCCTCCTGCTTTTCGTCCTCCTCCTCACTGTTGCTGGAGCTGTCCTCGTCACTCCTGCTGTCCACCTCATGGCTCCTTTTCCCAAGCCACCAGCACAGCCCAAAGAACAGGACCAGGAACGTTGCTCCAGCAATGGCCCAGAACTGCCACCGCTGCAGGGAAGCAAAGAGCAGGGCTCCCCAGGCAAGGCTGTTCTGCTCCTCCTGGTTCCTCTGCTCCATCTCCTGCAGCAGCCGAGTCATCTCCCAGCTGAGATATTCCTCATGCTGCTGCGTGCGCTTGCGTGTGGCCCCGTGCAGCTCATCACTGACCAGCTGAGCATTCTGGATGAGGCTTTGCACAACCTTGGTGAACAATATTGTGGCAGCCATGGCCTGCAGGAGGGAGAGAAGGGGTTCAGTGGGGCTGGGAAGGAGGGAGCTGGCACTGGGGGGAGCAGGGACAGGAGCTGCAGGGAGCTGGGGGCAGGTAGGAGAGGGGGCAAGGCAGCTGGGAGGCAGCGAGGCCTGCGCCCAGCCTCGGTGCCAGCAGCACCGTGCCCTGCCCAAGGTGTTCCCACGATCAGCCGGGCCCTCGATGCTGGCTGAGAACCCACCCCCCCAGGGGCCCGCGTTTCTGCCCCAGCCTCCCCCCACCTGCGCACTCACCACCAGCACAGGCTGTACTGGGGCAGCGTTGCCTGCCGCTACCTCTTATAGCCACCATCCATTGTGATGCATCCTCTGGGATGTCATAGGTGCCAGAGCGCATCACAGGCACACCCGCTGGCCATCCCTAGCCTTCAGCCTCATCCTGGCTCAGTGACTCGCAGCTGCCCTGGTGTACTGGTGAAGGCCACGCTACAGTTAGTTTTCTTCACGGGAGCTTGCGTGGTGCTTTATTTTGGATTTATTACCATCTGCTTGCCAATGGCAATCTCATAATCACAGAACTCCACTGTGGACCTCCATAAGCTGCAGGGGAATCTCTGCTCCAGTGCCTGGAGCACCTCCTCCCCCTCCTTCTCCTCCTGCCTTGGTGTCTGCAGGGTTGTTTCTCTCACATATTCTTACTCCTCTCTGCCACCTGCTGTTGCGCAGCAGTTTCACCCCCCCTTCTGAAATCTGTTCTCCCAGAGGTGCTACCGCCATCGCTGATGGGCTCGGCCTTGGCCAGCAGTGGGTCCATCTTGGAGCGGCTGGCACTGGCTCTGTCAGACATGGGGGAAGCTTCTAGCATGTAAGAGTTGGTCCGAAGAGTGGTATTGTCTCAACTTCGACATCAGGGACTTGGACTATACTATATGAGTCTAACATCTTGACAAGAGGCCACAACAACCTGCCTGATAAAAGATATGGTATGTTAATGCTCTGAAGAAGGGGGAGTACTGCATGGTATAAACAGTTCTGTACCACTCTTTGTTGATAATAGCAGTACGAACAGTCCTGTACCACTCTCCATTAAGATTTACTGAACTGGAACAATAAAGACTGCATAGCTGCCATCAAGATTGATTCCAGCTGCTGTTTCCAACTTTGATGAAGAAATCTTAAACCTCAAGTGAACTTTGCTCATTATAATGTCATTATAATGTGAAAACACACCTCCTGGTCAAAAGCTACCCTCCTCCAAGTCAGACCACGCCTTGGACAGTCGTCCCTGGGCATGAGTGAAGGCCTCACTTGAGTTGGCAGAGGGCCATGGGACAGAGGAGGGGCAAGGTGGACCAGAGGAGGGGCAAGATGTGTTGCCTGGCATAAAAGATGTCTTTTTAGCAAATAAACTTTCAGAAGCTTCCCCCACCATGAATCACGACAACCAGAAGGACCGGTAGGATACTGCCTGGACCTGGGACCAGAGGGATGCCTTTGGACCCATGGTGGTAGCTATAACCCTCTTTACCTCTTTTCTCTTTTCCTATCACTCTTTCTTCCTATTGCATGCTGCTTTATGGGCAAAACAGTAAAGTTTCACTGATTGAAGCACAACCCCTGTGGTGTGCCCACCTTTGATTTTTTGCACTTTGAGATCACAGCAAATGAACCTTCCATCATGTGTCCATCGAGTGGACCATGGCATAGCATCTTCTCTCAAAAGTCACCCCTGTAACCCTCCTGCTACCAAAACCTTGCCACGTAAACCCAGCACACCCTTTTAGCTCATTCTGGCAACCTGTCCTGCCTGCATGGTGGTCTTGCTTTGACCTAATGGTGCTGCTGCCAGCATTCATGAGGCCTTAGCATGAGCTGTGTTAGCCAAAACTGGAGCAGGAGCTGAATGAACAGTCACAAATATTAAAAGCACCTGCACAAGTCAGGGACCTGTTAAAGAATTTTCAGTCGTGGGTCTCTCTAGGTTTGCTTTATTAGCAACTCAGAGTTGGGCCACCACCGCAGTGAATGGCCCAACTCTGAGCTGTTAATAAAGCAAACCTAGAGAGACCCACGACTGAAAATTCTTTAGCAGAATTGGCACCCCAGGTGGGACTGTAGGACACAAGAGAGAAAGAGAGCAACTGGATATTTCTCTGGACAAACCCATTACCAACGCTCAGTTGCTGGCAGAAATAATCAGCTGAGTTCACCTAAGAGACATGGGCATGGGTAGTTCCAGGTAAAATTATCCTAGGAAACTCTTGTGTTTAAACTTGCAAAAAATATTAGGAAAAATGGGGTTAGCACCCAGTGTTGAAAGGGGGATGCCCCTTGCTGAGGTTTTGGAAAATTGGAAAAAGATACCCTTGGCACAGGCGTTGCAAAAAAGGAAATTGATAATATTGTGCCAAGAGGAATGGTCATTCCTGATGAGAAATAGAGGAGGAGGACCAATAGATGAGTGGCCTCCTAAAGGATGATTTAAACCCCATAAGCAGAAGTTTTTGAGAGTGATTTTGGAAGACTCCGGAAGTGAAGATATTGACTATTGGTATATTTGGTATAATTGGGCACAACAAAGGAGGAAAACTCCCTTGTTGAAAAGGAGGGAAAGTTTACTTCCCTCAGCTCCTGAGACTGAGGAAACTGTGCTTTCTCTAAGGGTGCTGGCATGTATCCAATGCATTTGGACTACATCCCAAACCCAAGAGCAGGTCCGGGAGCACCTGCTGAAGTTCCTGCAGTAACTGCAGTAATAAGGCATGAACCTTGGAAACAAGGTGATGTAGTAGCTTGGCAGTCGAAGATGCCTCGGCTGCATGATGAAGCTGAAAAATGTGCTCAATTACTATTGGGAATTGTCACTGATTAAAACCCTAATTGGAATGATATGAGGATGCTGCTGAGAGAATTATTTCAGGCAGAGGAAAGAGAAATTTTTTTTCAAAAGGATAGAGAAATTGCTCAGAGAGGTCAGGGGTTAAACCCATGGCCTGAACAAGATCCAGAATGGGATCTTGCAACCTCAGAAGGAGCTAGGGCTCACCCAGCTGCCATTCAACATTTAATAGAAGCAGTTCGCCAAGCTGGTGGAGAGTAACTAATTGGACAAAGGTTTTAGAATGTAGGCAGAGACCTGATGAACATCCAAGTGATTACTGGGGTCAATTAAAGGCAACTCTGTTGAAATATAGGGGGCATGACCCGTGACAATTTCCAGGAGCCTTTAGCTATCAGTGTTTTTGTAGATCAGTCTGCTCCAGACATAAGTAAATATTTTAAGAAACATATGCCAGGTTGGCAGGGTGAGACATTAGCTAAAATTCTAAGTATTGCTGCCTTTGTTTTTGATGGAAGAGCTGAAGAAAGACAAAAACAGGAAGAAGAGAAATTAAAAATCGAAAGAAAGCGAGAGCGGAAAGAGAAGGAGAGAGAAAGTGGGCTGTTAGCTGCAGCGATTACTCAGAATTTTCACCTGCAAATGAGAAGTTGAGGATTTTTTGGGGGGAGATTTAGGGGAAGAGGGGGGCAAGGCAGACCTCCCCCCATTTCCCAACATGCTAACTCTTTAGAGTGTTATTATTGTGGAAATTTAAGACATATGCAAAGAGAGTGCCCACTGAGACCTGCTACAACCCAAGGAGGACTTTCACCCGCCTGACCCTCATGACCTCACTTGCAGTAAAGAATGGTGCTCCTCTTCTCTGGGAACTAAAAGAGCAATAGAACCTGTCAGAATCAAGGTAGATGAGTGTGGTCAGATTTCTGCAAAGGTAAACGGTATTCTTGTTACTTTCCTAGTAGATACGGGAGCGACATTGTCTCTGTTAAATTTTGAAATCCCCAAAGCTGTGACAATATGGGGTGGTGGTGGTGGAAAAGATAAAATATTTGTCTACTCCTCTACCAGTAGTTTTGAATAAAAAATTAGCCTGGAGAAGATTTGTAATTTCTCCAGACTCTCCCGTTTCCCTTCTGAGACGAGACCTTTTGCAAGAATTTGGTACGTTTATCTCTTTGACACCCACAGGGATTCAATTAATTGTAATAGGTTCTGAAGTAATCCAACTTAAAGAACAAAAATACAGTGATTTAAAAATACCACCTGAGTTAGCTAGAGTTCCCACAGAACTTTGGAGTACGTCAGGAGACGAAGTAGGGTTATTGACATCTGCTGAACCAGTTGTGATTAAAACACAAGGAGGGACTCCTCCTTCAATTCGACAATATCCAATTACAAATGAAGCCATTCCTAGCATTGGAAAACAAATTGTGCATTTTTTAGAAAAGGGGGTTTTGAGAGAATGCCATAGTCCCTACAATAACCCAATTTTGCCAGTGAGCAAACATAGGACAGACGAGGATGGAGATCCTGAATATAAATTCGTTCAAGGTTTATGAGCAGTGAATGAGCATGTAATTGCTCCACACTCTGTGGTGCCAGATCCTAGTCTGATTTTAACCCAGATTCCAGTCAGGGTGCAGTATTTCACAGTGCTTGACCTTACTGGAGCTTTCTTTTGTATTCCAATTGCTGAAGAAAGCCAACCAATTTTTGCCCTTACTTGGCAAGGGAAACTTACCTGGACCAGTCTACCGTAGGGTTTCACTAGCTCACCAATGATTTTTTTCCCAGATTTCGGAGAATGATTTACAGGATTTGGGTTTTCTGAACAAATTGATCCTGGTGCAATATGTTGATGATTTATTATTTGGCAAGTGAAACTGAAAATGACTGTATTCGAGATACTGACTATCTGTGTATCCAACTTGTTAAAAAGGATCACTGTTCATCTCCATCTGAATTGCAGTTTTGCAAGCAGCAAATAAAATATTTGTTATCCATATTAAAGCCCGGAAGGCGAGAAGTAGACCCTGAAAGTTCAAGCAATTCAAGAAATACCTAGAGCAGTGACAAAAAAACAGTTGAGAGAATTTTTAGGACAGGTGGGATTTTGCCATCCTTGGATCCCGGGATTCAGTGAAATAGCTAAGTCTTTGCATGAAGTGACTCGAAATGAGTAAGTGGAACCAATTGCCTGGGGTGCTGAGAGGGAGAAAGCCTTTTGTACTTTAAAGGCTGCACTCTTATCTGCCCCAGGTTAGGGCTTCCTGATTATTCAAAACCTTTTAAATTATATTGTGATGAAGAAAAAGGGGTTGCAAAGGAAGTGTTAGTACAAACTTTAGGACCACATGGGAGGCCGGTTGCCTATTTTTCTTCTACATTGGACACAGTGATTAAAGGAACTCCTTTTTGTATCAGCGCAATAGCAGCTGCAGCTGAAATTGAGAAAGTTGAAGAAAAGAAAGTTGAGAAAACCAGAACAGTTGTTTTAGGTCATCCACTAACTGTTTGTGTACCCCATAAAATAGAAATTTTGTTAAAGCAATATGTGGAGAGAGCTTTGTCTCGGCAACAAGCACATAGATATGAAATAATTCTTTTATTGGCTGATAATTTGAAATTGAAAAGGTGCAATACTTTAAACCCCGCAGCTTTAATGCCTTTACCCTCTGATGGAGAGTAAGATAACCACAATTGTGTTTATTTCATAAGTGAAACCAGCAAGCTGAGAAATGACCTGAGAGATCAACCTTTAGATAATCCTGATCTGAACCTCTTCACGGAGGGCTCATCTTACTATGAAGAAGGTCGAAGATGTACAGGTTTTGCAGTCACCACAGAAACACAGGGACTGTTGGCTGGATCTTTGCCTGTATCTTTGGGTGCACAAGGACCAGAGATAGTTGCTCTTGCTGAAGCTGCTAAATATGCAATTGGAGTAAGAGTTAACTTTTATACAGACTCTAAATATGCCATTGGTGCGTGTTATGCTATGGGGACTTTATGGAAGGAAAGGGGTTTTCTGACTGGCAGGGAAAACTTGCCCACGGACAGCAGATCAAAGACCTTTTAGGAGTGATCCAATTGCCCTCTGTGATTTTTATAAAGGCACACACTCAGAGACAAGACATGATGGCAAAGGGAAATTTCCTAGCTGACCAAGCCGCTAGAGCAGCAGCGCTACAGGTTGTATCTGTTATATCTCTGTTGCAACATGAAAAAATATTTGAGATCCCAGATGTGAATAAGCTGTATGAAGACCTCCCTGAAGAAGAGAAATGACAATGGATTCATCTGGGAGCCCAGCAGTGGGAAGGGCAGTGGATTCTGAATCACAAACTTCTTCTTCCAAAAAGATATTTATTACCGATGATGTGGTGGCACCATGAGAGGACCCATGGGGGACTGGAAAGCCTAGCACTCCGAATCCAGTCTCTGGGCAGCCCTGGGAATTTATGCAGTGGCAAAAAGAATTTGTGAAGGATGTAAGCTTTGCAGACAATATGCTTCAATGTGAATTAAATCTCCCAGTGGGAGAAGACCTCCAGCTACCTTTCCTTTTCAAAAACTCCAAATTGATTATGCTGACATGCCAAAAACAATGGGGTACTCTTACATGTTAGTGATTGTTGATCAGTTATCAGGATGGGTGGAAGCTTTCCCTACCAGGAAGAATGATTCCAAGGCGGTGGTAAAAGCCCTGTTGAAAAGCATTCCAAGATGTGGGGTTTCTGAAGTAATTGATTCAGATCGAGGGAGTCATTTCACAAATGCAATTCTGATACAGATTTATAACTCTTTGGGGATTCTTAACAAACTTCATACTCCACATCATCCCGAATCATCTGGTCAGGTAGAACAAATGAATAGGACCTTAAAGGAGAAATTAGTAAAAGTTTGTAAACAGACTGGTTTGAAATGGCCTGACACCCTAAATTTAGTTTTGTGGGATATTAGGAATATCCAAGGCAACCAGTTGGAGTTTCCCCAGCTGAGGTCCTGTTTGGGAGAATACTTGCTGTTCCAGGTACACATGTGCTAGCAAAATCTAGCATCTTGGATGGAGATGAGCAGGTAACACAATATCTTCTATATCTGAAAAATTCGTTTTTCCAAATATGTAACCATGCCTACTGATATCAGGGAGTAAGCCCTGAGATCCAAGTTCACAATAAACAGCCAGGGGACAAAGTTTATATAAAGAATTTTAAAAGAAAAAACAGATTTGAGCCAAAATGGGAAGGACCTTATACTGTTCTACTAACATCTTTTTATGCCATCAAGGTATCTGGGAAAGAAACCTGGATTCATCATTCACATGCCCGCAAAGAATCTGAAGAGTAATGGACAATTGAGAAATATTAGTCCTCTTTGTACTTGTTTGTATTTTACCTTGGAGTGTCACCTTGTGGACAAAATTTGCATTGCGCTATCAAGATGCCCGTACCAATAGAACTGTTACTGCATATAGTGACTATTCTTTTAAACTGTAATTTAACCAAATTACAGGCCTACAGGCAAAGCCTGGCCAAGTCATTTTTTCTGCTAGTTATCCGAAGACCAGATAGAGAGACTCATGACTCAAAATTCTTTAACAGGGCCTGACACTGCCAGAAACAGCTACTCAGCCGCAAGTGACATCACAAGCATCTGCATAGGCCAGGCTCTTGGTTCTGGGCTGTCAGTCACTCCGCTACACGTGACATCACCAGAACTGTCACAAGCAAGGGGCCTGATCCTGCCCTATCAGCTACCCAGCCTCAAGGCTTGCACCAGTCTTGGCCCTGACGCGTGGGGTTTGGGGTGCCCTGTCCCTGTCTGGCCCACGACCTGCAGTGTTCGCAGAAGTCCTGCCCCTGTCCCAGACCTGACCCACAGGGTTTGGGGGGACCCTTCCCCTTTCCTGGCCCTGGACCACACGGTCCATAGCTTCCTGTTTAGGGCCTGAACACACTCTTTGGAGTGTGGCAGGATTATACCTCAATTTCTGCATGTCCAAACAAAAATACATCAAAAAAATTGTCACTTTTTGTATGCCAATTGTTGGGGTTTTTTTATTTTTTCCAAATTGACAATGAATGTTAATTCTGATTTTTTCACCTATTTTACTATAAACCACCTGTTGTCTCCCCCCCCCCC